>CM070840.1:15209919-15577419 GCA_036326025.1 Chrosomus eos
AATAAATAAATAAAATAAATAAGATCTGAATAAATACAATGTAATCCAAAGGTAAAAATCTGCATAAGAATACACCTGCCCTCACTGCTCCAACCCTTGAATGGTTATGTAATTAAGATTCTCATTTGCTTCTCTTTTTCAGGTGACCTTAACATCTTAAAATAGTGAGTATGTATTCTTGCATATAAACTGAGGTCAGACTCAGACCTTAAAATGTACCATTTCCAAATATTATCCATTAAATTGCTTGGTAAAAATGTATCGTGCAACAGTAAGTTTTCTTTAACTTCAGTACTATAAAGTAATTGTGATGGCTGTTTTTACTGCAGAAAGCTGATCTCTAATGATGTGTCTATTTTTTTATCGATCATTTGTTGGTAAAGGGTGAGAGACCTGGCGAGTCACATGACTTTTGTCAATGAGCCATAGGTTCCCGACCCCCTGTTATAGATCCACAAATTCTGTTTGATGAGATGTCACACATGCATAACATGCTTCAGTGTAACTGCTGCATGCACTGAATGGCAGTTTCTCATTATTTGCATGGGAGAGAAAGCATATCAATCAATGAACATTCAGAAGTGGGGCGGCGGAACCTCAGCAGTGTCAACACAGATATTACAATGAGTATTTCTCACTAAATGTGATTTAGTTCGTTTAAATGGAAAATGATTACAATGAGCTCTGCTCTGAGACACAGAAATGAGCTTATTTATCACAAGACATGCTGCATCCTGCCTCACATGCACACAGATGAAAGATATTCTTGTCACTAATTTCAGCTTAATTTCATTGAGGAACACTTGAACACAGCAGATGTAAATAATAAATATTTACAACATATATCCAATGATTTTGCCGGCAATATAACATCAAACAACATTGTGAATATAATGCACTACTATGACAGGAGAATTTGTGTGAATTTAGGTTGATTGTACCTATGTGTTGAAAAGCTCGCTTGAATTAATTGCAGTAATTTCTGATTTGAAAGTGGCTGTTTACATCAGCATTGTGATGGATCGCTGTAAAATGGAATATAACAGCATATTAATCACTGCACTTATAGACTTGTATTCATAATAATGAATTCTATCAGTGTTTTAATTAAATTATTTTGTCTCCAAATATTCCTCAGACGACATACCCAATCAACATGCCTTGAGCATGGCACTTATAACCTCAAGTTGCTTCAGCAATTAGGCTAAACAATAAATACATTTTTATTAATGAAGTAAGGCTATTGGGATGAGATGTGTCTGCTAATGACAAAGAAAGCAAGTGTGTGTCCAATTTGCAGTTCAAATTTGATTGCTCCAGATAAATATTTTGGAATATTTAAATATTTTTGAATTCAGAAATCGAAGAACAACATCTTAGGACCTCACATTATTAGGCAGGCCTATAAACATATTAGTTATCTCTGTACTCAGTGCGTCAGGTCTGCGCCTGTTATATTGTTGTGAAAATAAACAATTTCATTACATGACATCCTGTATGTAAAAGATAATCCCTGACATAACAGAACGTTGCACTACAACAACAGGTAAACAGAGGGAAAGGAAAAAGGAACGGCTACGGGAGCTGTGCAGTGATATTTTGAACGGGTTTCAAACCGACTGGAAGTTGTCATAGATCAATCGATGTTTCCACATTTCAGGCAACACGCAGTTCATTTTTATTGTATTTTTTAAGCGTATTTGAAACCAACTAACTAAACAAGACCAAACAAGCGCACACATGAATCGTTTTCTGCAGCCAGCTGTTCACAAAGAGCATAGACCTTGACATTTCATCTATTGGTTTCGCACTAACGCAACAAAGACCGTGTAAGCTGATGACGAACAAGAGTGATGCAGTCTTGAGTGTGTTGTCAATATATCTCGCAAGTGAAGCTGTGAAGCTCCTCTCGTGCTCTGATTGTGATTCGCTCATTGGTCGCTGAACTGTCAGCAGCTCGAGCAGCAATATGAGCCACTCACCCGGAGGACTGCTCACTCTGGGCTCTAATGATGATGTCCCCTCATCTGAACTTATGTTTTACTCATCTGCCAACACCGTGTCCGATGTGACAGCTAACGTTTGATTGAATTTATTTTTTAAAGCAGGATAAACTTTACGGATACAAGTTTTTTTTTCTTCAATTCACAGTAGCCTAATCGAACATTCACGGACGAAAAAGCATCTGCGATGGACGCCTCAAAATTGGTTTTATTGGCTTTAAAGCTGAGCTGCGTGTTTTCTCCGGTAAGTATTTGTTTTTGTGCTTTTGTTGTATTTTAAATAGCATAAGTTGGTTGTTTCACGGTTACAGCCAGTATGTACTACAGTTGTCATGTTAACATGTTAAATGATTTTAAATCTATTATGTATAACGTTATGTAGGCTACCTCGCATATTGAGTAAAAACCATGATAAATCTGACTAGAAAGCCACCGAGAAGTTGGATCCTGATTCAAGAGACATGCAGTAGGGAGCACTTTGGAACGAGTGAAGGAGTCGTGTTTTTACTTTAAAGGCATGCTAATGTTGACTTAAGCAAGTCATATGTTGCCGTCTTTAGCATGTCATATACACGTGCTTGTTTGTTTTTTTTAAGACAATGCATCTTACCTACTTACTTTTTTATTTTCTTTCTTTCTTTCTTTTTTTACCTCGAAGAAGGGGCGAGTGCACCTGTCCAGATAGACAGGAATCAACCAGAAAATGACTTGAATTTAATTAATTTAAAAATCATTATGGCTTTAATCATGCAAAAATTTTAGGCACGCAAGACGAGGTCATGGTTTTAGTTTCCCACCTTGTAGCTACTCGTCTATTTTATTGGGTTTTACGCATTCACTAACAACATTCTCCATAATATCTGCGAATACTTGCACATCGTCTGTATAGCATGTCCCCTTTTTGCTGTGAATCTATTCCATCTATATTTACATATTAAGGGCAAAATTAGGCACTTAGAAAAACCAGGGGGGAAACAAAATGAAACTTTGCAAAACCAAAATGTCGCACATTTTTGGTTCAGCTATATGATACACAATGGCAATTGTAACCGAAGCATTCTCTAACAGTGTAAATCATACACTTCAGTGTTCATAAAAGCCTCTTACCTGCACTTTAGCACACTTCACCCTCTTGAATCTCTGATAAAGGCTGCAGTGGTCTCTTCCTCTCTCATCATGTTAGAAGTTGAATGAAAAATTTTGGTACTGACTCTGGAATAAAATGTACCAAACATCAGCTAAAAGCATCCTTTAGAAGAACATACCTGCTGCTATTTATTTTAGCAAACATGGGAATTCAGGTTGACTTGCATGTTGGAAGATGTTTCACATTTGATGGAAAGCAGCTGGTTGCAATGGACAAGTGTTAGTAGTGTAAGTGTTGTTTTAAATGTATTTGTTTCACTTGAGTCACATTATCAACTGTAATTGAGCTGTATACGAAGCTGTGGATTTTCTGGTCCAAGTTAAACATAGCCTTTGGAGGACTGTGATAGACAGCTTTGTTGCTGGCATGCTATTTGTTTTTATCTGGGATAGTTGGCATCACCTCAGCTTCCAGCTCGTATCAGGTGTTTCCCAAATGATGTAACATCTTTAACATTTAAACTGAAAAAAATAAGGTTCCAAAAGAGGGTTTTCACAGCGATGCCATAGAAGAACCATTTGGTTCCCCAACGAACCTTTCAGTGAATAGTTCTTAAAATAATCTTTTTTTCTTAGTGTGAAGAACATTTTAATAATCTAAAGATCCATTTTCCACTTTAAATGTCCTTTTGTGCAATGGAAATCATGTAATCATGTCAATAAAGAAAATAACCTTTATTTTTAACAGTGTTAGTAAGTTGTATTTATGGATGGTGGTTGCATGCACCGCCTTCTTCACTAATTTACTTTATTCTAAGGTCAACAAGCTTTCAACTGAGCTGGTTTTCAAACTGATATAATCTTGACACTCAGTTTCAGGGAAGACAAATGAATGTGTGCTTTACACTTACTCTGAATTCTAATGATCCTGAGGGAAACTTTTAAAGACAAATAAATTAATCATTATGTAAAACAATTTATGTAGATATCATGTTATCTACATATGTTTATTGAGATTTCTTTAAAGTCAAGAAACACAAAAAATACAAAGCAAAAAGCAACTATACAAATCTAGAACCCGCCCCATCCCACCCATGGTAGACTTCAAGAAAATAAAAATAAAATACAAACATAGAATGTAGACCCAAAAAAATAAATAAAATAAATTATATAATAATAATTATAATAATAATAATAATAATAATTAAATAAATTAGATGTTAAAAAAGTTGACAAAATATCAAAAGCAGCATGCCATAAATTCAGTCTTAACATTGGATCCATGCATACGAGAAGTTGAGAGTTCCATTGATATAATGTCCAGCAAAGACACTGTCCATTTTCGTCCGTCCATTGTGTGAGGAGGATTCCAACGGTTAACTAACATTTTTTTTTTATGCGGCTAACAGTAAATATCTTTGTTGAATGGATAAGGTAAGGTCCCTAAAATCGTTAAAATAAATGGTGTGGGGTCAAACAAAAAGCAGTGTCCAACAGATATGATTAGTCCTGTGAGAGCTGGGTCCAAAAAGGTGATAGAGGGACAGTCCCAAAAGAAGTGCAAGTTCATGCCTAAAGATCCTTGAGAACAAAGATTACACTTGGGAGAGGAGGATAGATTCATATAGAAACGTTTCATAGGAGTCAAGTAAAAACCTATGTAATAATTTCCAGTGTATCATTTGATGATTGGGTTTTTTTAAAGACAGCTTAAACATCCTCCACACCTGATCAGAAAATAAAACATGCACATGCGCAGATTCTTGGCCCAAACAGTTGTAATAGATAAGGGTTTGTATGAATGCTCAAGAAGATACCGATAAATAACCGACACAGAAGGAAGGATTAAATAGACCCATATCATCATAGATCTCTCCCAAAGTGTTGACTTTTTTTCCCATTGCTGTTGCGGACAATGAAAAGTGGCCTTGCCAGACAAAAGATGGCGAATGATGCCAGATTGTAACTTGGTGTGTTTGCTTTTCGACTTCCCTCCAAGTGGAGAGAAGATGAGATACGATAGAACCAAACTGAGATTTACACTGCCTCAGCGGAACCCCGGAAAAAAACAAGATGCTTCAGTTCATAGGGATAGATTCCTCAATTGCTCTCCATGACACAGAAGCATCAGGATCAAACCAGACTGATAAAGGGCGGAGGGTAAATGCTTGAGAATAAAGTCTAAAATTAGGGAAAGACAGACCTCCATGTAATCTGCCACGCTGTAAGGTAGTCAGCTTGAGTCGAGGACGTTTCCCATCCCATATATAACGAGAAACGCATGCATCGAGTTTATTCCAGAAGCCAGCAGGTGGGGAAAGAGGAATCATAGATGAAAAGAAATTTATATGTGCAAGAACATTAATTTTAATTACAGATACGAGCATGAAAAGAAGTAGGGAGACGAGAGCAATTTTCCAAGTCTGAGGATATTTTGCTAAAATTCAGGTTTTTCAAGATAATTTCCTGAAGGGATGGAATAATCTATGAAGTTAAGTCACTCAAAGAGTAAGGCTTAAAGAACATATCATTAAAATTGTACCTATGCAAGACTCTTTTTGAAGACTTTATCTAAAGAACACATTATAACAATTAATTTTAAGCACAAAACAAATTCTTTTGACTTTCAATTGCGTTTGCTCATCTGTGTCAAGAAAAGAGTCTTTAGGAAACAAATGAGGAGTTTCACAGCTGGAGATGTGTATGAATCATGATAATGAGGTTTTGTTGCAGCACACAAGATTCCTGATGCAAAACGTCTCAGGTTACTATTGTAACCATAGTTCCCTGAGAAACAGGGAACGAGACGATGCGTCGAACGACACGGTGGGAACGCCTCTTGCGTGATTGCGTCTGAAGCATCTATGCCAACTAGTCCAATGGAATGAGAGAATGAGCGTCACGGGCGGGTGACGTCATGAACCAGGAAAGGATAAGAGCACTTCCGCTGCTCGCCGGCATTTAGCTTCGACAGTTGCCGAAGCAAGCCGATCGCAGGGACGCAGGAAGTATGGCAGGGGGACGCATCGTCTCGTTCCCTGTTTCTCAGGGAACTATGGTTACAATAGTAACCTGAGACGTTCCCTTTATCGAAAAAGGGAACTTCGAGATGCGTCGAACGACACGGTGGGAACGAGAATACCCAACCCGCCATAATTACAAGTACCTGAGTGTCAGTCTGTTGATCTAAGCACTCAGCACCTGAGAACCTGGGGCAGCATCCAGGTCCAAACTGTAAAATCTCATGAATGTGAGCGGAGAGGACCAGCCCGCCGCATCACAAACATCTTGAAGAGATACCCCCTGCAATATGGCTTTAGAAGCCGCCATACTCCTGGTCGAGTGAGCTCGGACCACCAAAGGACAAGGCTGGCCCGAGTACTCGTCCACTTACTGACTGTCTGTTTTGAAGCAGGAAGACCTTTCTTAGGTGATCCAAAGCAAATCAGTAATTGGTCGGACTTTCTGATTGAGGAAGTCCGCCGTACATAAGTGTCCAGTGCTCGCACTGGACACAAAAGGTGCAGTCTTTCCTGGTCCGCAGTTGCAAAAGGAGGACAGAAAGCCTGCAGCACAATAGGCCTCGGAGTCAAGGTTGGAACCTTAGGGACGTATCCCTGTTTTGGATATAGGAACGCCTTGACCATCCCCGGTGCAAATTCAAGGCAGGTGGGGGAGACCGAAAGAGCCTGAAGGTCACCAACTCTCTTTAGGGACGAAATAGCTAGCAGAAAGATAGTCTTGAAAGTAAGGAACTTTTCTGAGACCGAATCTAAGGGCTCGAATGGAGCCCTAGACAGGCCTTCTAGAACTACAGTCAAATCCCAAGCTGGCACCTTAGTGCGAATTGCAGGCCTCAGCCTCAAAGTGCCACGAAGGAAACGTGTAATCAGGGGGTCTCGACCCAAAGATATACCTCCCACCATGGTATGGTAAGCCGCAATGGCTGCCACGTAAACTTTTAGTGTGGAAGGACAAAGACCTGACACAAAGCGCTCCTGCAGGAACTCGAGTACTGTGTTGACAGAACAGTTAACTGGATCCCACTGATGTCGGTGACACCACAAGGAGAAAACTCTCCATTTAAGCGCATAAAGTTTCCTCGTAGCCGGAGCTCTGGAGCTTAGGATGGTCTCAGCAGCCTCAGCTGAAAGACCACTATCTATACGTTGGGCCCCCTCAGAGGCCAAACCCAAAGATTCCACATGTCTGGTCGAGGGTGAAATATTGTGCCCCCGGCCTGAGACAGAAGGTCCCTCCTCAAAGGGATCTCCAATGGAGGCCCGTCTAGCAGAAGGATCAGGTCCGCAAACCAGATCCGACTTGGCCAGCGTGGTGCTACTAGCAGTAGGCTTATTCCATACCGACGGACCCTCTCCAGAACTCCTGGGAGCAGAGCAACAGGGGGAAAGGCGTACAGACGTAGCCTCGGACACGTCTGCACCATGGCGTCCAGCCCCAGGGGGGCTGGGTGCGTCAGAGAATACCAGAGAGGACAGTGCGTCGTGTTCTGAGACGCAAACAGATCCACCTCTGCCTGACCATATGCCTCCCAGATTTTCTCCACCGCCTCGGGGTGGAGTCTCCAATCCCCTGGCCTCAGCTCCTGCCTCGACAGGATGTCTGCTCCTATATTCTGGTCCCCAGGAATATACACTGCCCTCAGAGAGAGTACCTTCCCCAGAGACCACAGGAGGATCTGGTGCGCCAGTTTGCAAAGCGGACGCGAGCGCAGACCCCCCTGGCGGTTCAGATAAGAGACCACTGATGTGTTGTCTGTTCGAACGAGCACATGATAGCCTCTTAGGTCCGGAAGGAAATGTCTCAACGCATTGAAGACGGCCATCATCTCCAGGCAATTTATGTGCCAAGAAAGATGATGGCTTTTCCACAGACCCTGAACCGAGCGGCCTTCCATTACCGCTCCCCAGCCGGTGAGAGAAGCATCTGTCGAGATCACTACTCGATGGCAAAGAGCTCCCAACACCGGACCCTGGGTTAAGAACCAGAATTTACATATAACTAAGGCACGAAAGCATCGCCGCGTGCCTTGATATGCAAAGTGGGTTTCCCCTCGGGGAGAACCTTCTGGTCCTGAGCCAGCACTGTAAAGGTCTTATGTACAGCATGCCAAAAGGAATTCCGTTGGACGCTGCTGCCAGTAGACCCAACAGTCTCTCGAACTGTTTTACAGTGCGTGACTGGCCTAGCCTCAGCTCTTCTGTGGCTGTTAGGATAATAAATCCCATACCACACCAAGGAAAGTGGTTCTCTGTACTGGAGAAAGTACACTCTTCTTGGCATTGAGCCTCAACCCCAACATCTCTATATGAGCGAGAACGACACCTCAGTGCCGAACCGCCAACTGCTCTGATTCCGCTAGAATCAGCCAGTCGATATAATTCAGAATGCGTATGCCCTGAAGCCTGAGAGGGGCTAAAGCTGCATCCATGCATTTCGTGAACGTGCGGGGTGACAAAGCTAGGCCGAAAGGAAGAACCCGATATTGGTATTCTTTGCCCCTGAAAGAAAACCTCAGGAACTTCCTGTGCTGAGGGAGGATGGAGATATGGAAGTATGCATCCTTTAGATCTATCGTGACGAACCAGTCCTCGGATCTGATTTGGGTCACGATCTGTTTGAGGGTCAGCTAACTTGAACTTTAGTTTCTGAACTGACCGAATAAACAGGCGAAGATCTAAAAGGGACGCAACCCTCCATCCTTTTTTGGAACAATGAAATAATGGCTGTAAAAACCCGACTCTCTGACGGGTGAGTACACATGTTCTATAGCTTCTTTGCTAACAGGGCCTTTACTTCTTGTCCCATTACCAGAGCCTGCTCGGGATGCACTACTGTGGGCAGCACCCCGCTGTAATGAGGAGGACGAGAGCCAAACTGGATTCTGTATCCCTTCTCTACAAACTGCAGGACCCAATGAGAAATATTCGGCAGAAGCATCCACGCTGCCAGAAAATTTACTAAGGGAACCAGCCCCTCGAGGCTGGTCTCTGGTGTTACTGAGGGAGCCAAATCTGGAGCCTGAAACATAATGGCAGGAACTACCTGACCTGACTACTCAAAAGCCCCCCTCAGAGGGCGCGAAACCAATGCTGTACCGCAGCATAGCATCAGCGACTCGCTGGAGACCGCTGCGCCCTGAAGCACCGGAGGTGGCAGGGTTGGCAGGAGGGTCTCGTGAGGACCCCGAAATGGAACGGGCACCGTGAAATGAGGTGTACACCACTCTACTTCGGTCGGGGCTGTCCTCACAGACGCCTAAACGTCAAGACCCTTGAACCGAAATTTTCTTCGCCTGAAGAACGGTCCTCAGATCCGGCTTAGGCTTAGACGACTTCGGTTGAGAGGGTTGCGTCTGTCTCCAGTATCTACATGGAGGAACACGAGACGCAGCACTCTCTTTCTGTGCACATAATATGATGAACTCGACGGCTGGGGCTGCTCACGCCCAGCAGCCCCAGGGGGGCTGGAAACAGCGAGGGAGAAACCTTATTATATATATTTTTATATATTATATATATATATCTTGTATCACCTAACAACGACCGCATGGAATGCGTCGCCGAAGAGACCCGAAGGCTCCAATTTCGCTATATCCAGAACCCCAGCAGATCGGCCTGATAAGCCTGGAGCATTATAATATAGATTTCTATAAACATTCTCCAGCTGACCTGCTGCCGTATAAGCTTTACCCATAAAACCAAAGTAGTTCTGCTTAAACCTACGCGCTGCCTCGGCAAACGCGAGATCCCAGCCACAGAATCTTATTTTTGCAAAATACACTCGAAATCTAAGCGGTGCCTCGGCAAACGCGAGATCCGAGCTAGATTCTGATTACAACATTAAACCTACACGCTGCCTCGGCAAACGCGAGATTCTTTAGTATAGGCTTATGAGCAAAGCAGAGGCTTAAATGATGATACTGCACCAGGTGAAAAAATAGCATTTTCCTATTTTTATTTCTGTTCAGCCTGGGGCATCATATCATAACCGTAATCTTTCAACCCTCTAATCTTGAATAAACATTTAACACGAGGGCTGAAAGTAGTGATAAATACGGTTTATTCCATAATTTAAATATTCAGTGTGTAAATCAGGGAAAAAATGGAAGCCTCGTGGTGGAGATAATGTGATAGAAATAAGAAAACGCTCGTAAAGTTTCTTAGGACGAGCGTTCCTTTTTCTCAGCTGGCCATTAAATATTTAATTTACTAACAGCACGGGACAAAACCTCTACCAGTTCATCATATACTGGAAAAATAGATGGCGAATCTAATTCAACAGTGTGTGTGCTTGCTTTCACTTTCAATATTCTCAAACACAAACCTCCTCGGAGGAAGAATATGAAGGAAAAAGGGCTCTCTCTCCCCGAGCGGAAGAAACCGCAGAGCGTGCTTCCAACACCGGGGAGATAGAGCTGGATCTTCCGGGCAAGGAAGAAGAAAAGGCCCTCGGACCGTTCTCCCACCCCTCCAAAAGATCCTTTTGCGATCCCCAGGAATGCATTCTCCGCGCCGCCTCGGCAAACGCGGGTCCTGCATCCCGTGAGAATCGCGAGCCTGCCACTATCATAGTGACAGGCGAGAGCAGAGCATGCTAATCTGGTAGTTTCACTTTCACAATGTTAGCACTCAGCATGCTCTTACTCTCAAACAAAATGACACAAAGCTGTGTGTGTCCCCACCCGTTTAAATAAACGCGGGCAGGGAGGAACACACTGTTTGTACATTTGTTTCGCCATAACGTTTCCGACAATATTGTAACAGACAACAATAAATAGACAGAGAAAGTTGACACAGATCGCTTGCTGAGGCAACAGAAGCTAAATGCCGGCGAGCAGCGGAAGTGCTCTTATCCTTTCCTGGTTCATGACGTCACCCGCCCGTGACGCTCATTCTCTCATTCCATTGGACTAGTTGGCATAGATGCTTCAGACGCAATCACGCAAGAGGCGTTCCCACCGTGTCGTTCGACGCATCTCGAAGTTCCCTTTTTCGATAAAGGGAACTATGCCTTCAGTAAAAGGCTTGTTTACTGCAAAAAAAGGAACATTTTGGTTCCTTTGTTTCTTATGTCTCTTGGAGCTGTTATGATATAATCAAAAGAACTAGATTTATATTTTGCTAAAAGTATTCTCTCAAGTTTTTTTGTGATTGCTGAAAGTTGTCGGTTTTTTTGCACTTGAATTCAGTCATTCCTTCACAATTCTAACCGCAGGAAACAAACGCTTAAGGCAGCAGATGTGTGCGGGGAGAACGTTTTCCAGACAGATTATAAGAGCTACTCACTCTCTAAAGACTGAAGAGCTAGTGCTAGAACTGGAGAGAAAGTAGCTTTAGATTTCCTCAAGTCTTCTGACTGCATCATCTATGCAAGAAC
This sequence comes from Chrosomus eos, assembly GCA_036326025.1. Classification (NCBI taxonomy): domain Eukaryota; kingdom Metazoa; phylum Chordata; class Actinopteri; order Cypriniformes; family Leuciscidae; genus Chrosomus; species Chrosomus eos. Next base: position 15,221,409 of record CM070840.1, read on the forward strand.
ACTCCCACTCGACACCCAAACCTCATAATGCTCTTCTGTCGGGTCTGTCTGCCCACCTCACTTACTCATGAAGAATAGATGTGAGACACCTATTGCTTAAGCACCATGACAACGTCCTTCGTCTGTGTTCTATATATTTATAGCACTGTTCAGGTGTGGAATAAGAAATCTCAGTGTTTTTCACTCAGTTAGAGTTCCTTCTTTCTCAGGCTGTCCTCTTAATCTATCTGGGTGACCCATATGTGCCAGGCAGTAATCATTTGATAAATTAACTGAGAAATCGATAAATCAGATGAGAAAATGTTAGGTCAGGTAAAGTGGATAAATAGATAGAAGAATCAAGAATTTGATTTTTTAATATTTTTTTAATAAAAACATAACCAATATTTATCATATATTTAAAAAAAATATATTCAGTTTACAGCAATAAGTAATGTAGATGTTTTGATGAAAATGAATTAAAAATGTGATTACAAAGCAATTGATAATTGTATTTTATATTAATTGACTTTTATCTATCTATCTATCTATCTATCTATCTATCTATCTATCTATCTATCTATCTATCTATCTATCTATCATCTATCTATCTATCTGTCTGTCTGTCTGTCTGTCATTCATTAATTCGTACAGTCATTTGTTTGTTCACTCGTTCATTCATTTATTTGTTCACTCGTTCAATCGTTTGTTTATTTGTCCGTTTTTTTGTTCATTTATTGGTTTATTAATTTATTCCTGTGATTCTGCCTGTCAGTCTCATCTAGGCTGCTTTGTTGACATATTTTCTTTGACTATAAAGTTTTTGTTAGTGTGAAATCATTTAAACAGCTGCTGGAAACTCCCCCGAACATTGGTGTCATGCGTCAGTTTTATACAAAATATATATATACAAAAGATTTATAATAACAAAAACTGACATGTTTTTATTATGTAGTGGTCGAGGATCCTCAGTTTTATTGAGCGGTAGAAAAATCCCCCAAATCTTCTCTTATCTAAATTCTTGGTATGATACAGAGCAGATGTGTATGCAGGAAGTTTATGGTTGTCTCTGGGGTGGTCATTTATGACTCTGCTTTGCATAGTCTGCAGAGTGATTAACTTAGGGTTTCCACTTACAGCAGTAGTGTGAGTGTGCAACAGATGTATTTCCTATTTATTCAGGTTTATATTGCTTTTCCTCTTCTCCTCTTTGCTCATAAATAGTACAGTTCTGAACTTCTTGACAGCAACAATATTTCTGTGGTCAACACACACATAATAAGACCCTAAATCACTCTGAACACCTGCAAAGTAACCTGCATGACACACTAGCAGCACTTGCTTCAGTTTAAACTCATGAAGACCCTAACAGAGGGAATCTCAGCATGCAGTGAGTGTGCAGAATTAGGAAAACTGCAGTGGTTTAGGTTGGCTTTTTATGTTTTTTTTTTTTTTATTATTGTGCTGTGACCACTTACAAGATGGGCTGATCAGTGTTTCATCCACTGATGTGTGTGTACCAATGATTGATTGTAGGTCTACCTGTTGATTTCATTGTGCTGGTTCATTGTGCATTCAGTGTGTTGGTCTTGTTGGCTTCCCTTGTGGCTTGTGAGTTATGGTGTCATCGTCTGACAAGATTTATCAGGATCTTTCCAGTTAACCATTCAGCAGAAATCAAGTGCTGTTTTAGACAAAATGTACATTTGGCAGATCATCTAAGAAATGAAAGGAAAAAAACATGAACTATAATGATCTCAAGGATCGGTTTCTGGCCGATTAAGCAGTTTTTTAACTGATCGATATCGGCTATCTTAAGCCCTATCCATTATTTTATGTCAGCGGTCACTTAGGTGTTGTGCAGGTGGCGATATGCACCTTCAAGCAGGTTTGCCAGCCGCCATTAAAAGGAAAAGAAGAAGCCGAAATGTATGTGTGCGATGATCGAGAACAAAAAACTTGACTGGGACACCCCTATTTCAGGCTTCTTTTAGATTTTGAAACTATCACAAAGAATATCACCACTTTTTCATTACTTCATTACAATGATCTAGACAATGAAAACGTTCATCCTGTAAAATATTTAGAACTAAGAGGAATTAGCCTTATATGATAAAAACAATATGTGAGAAGAATTTTCCAAACCTGTTGCGTACCTTAATTTTTGTCTTATCAATACTGCAGTCATGTACTTTTACTGACACCTAGTGGTGTGGATGCAGATTAATTATTATAATTATTAAAGTTATAAAACAGTTACAGATTTTCATCTGTTGTTCATTTTTAATCACATATTGTCACGGTGTGGTGTAGGCAGAAGAAGACGAGGAGTCCAAAGGTCCAATGCAAACGTTTACTAACAATATAATAATACAAACAGGTACAGACAGGCAGAAGGTTCACACACACTTAGTAGGATGGAGATCGGAAACGTGACACAGCTGACAAGACTATCGAGGTAACAGGTGAAACAGATTAACCAATGAGGGTTGCCATTGGAAACAAATGAGTGGCGGGAAAGCAGAACGAAGGAAGACTGATGTGACTAATGAACATACAAACAAACACTGAGACGTGACAGTACTCCCCCTCCCTGGTAGGTGCGTCCTCGCGCCGTAGATAGGCCAACTGCGGAGGGAGGGGACTCAGGAGGACGACGAAGAGCAGGCTTTGCAGGGCAGAGACGACAGAGGGAGTAGCCATGGAGGAGACAGGGCTGACGACTCCAGGGGGCCGACTGACGGGGGCGGAGCAGGTGGGAGAGGAGACCAGGGTGGAGCCAGAGAGCCGACGAGCCCAGGCGATGCTGAGGACCCAGCGGGATATGGCGAAGCCGCCGGCTCTGGCGACTGATGTGCAGGCGGGGACACAGAAGGGTGCGGTGGAGACAGAGGGAGTGAGGTCCAAGGAGGAACAGAAGGGAGTGAGGAGTCCAATGGAGCTGGGGGGGGCGAAGGGATGAGGTGTAGCCAGAGAAGTGCAGTCCAGAGGCAAGGGTAGGTTGATGAACGACCAAGGTGGATCTGGGGGGATGAGGGAGCCTGGCAAAACTGGTAAACTGATGGGCCACGGTGGAGCTGAGGGAGGTAGGAGCCAAGGTTGAGCTGATGGATCGACGGGCCGAGGTAGAGTTCTGGTCGCGGAGGTTGGAGGTGAAGGCCGAGGATCCACCGACTAGGTGGGAGCTGCAGGCTGGCAGACCCACGGCCGATTGTGAGGCTGTGTGGGAGTTCAGGAACCGGCTCAGGCTCAGGTTCTGGAACAGATTCCGGCTTGGGGACAGACACTGGGGACAGACACTTCAGATACTGGCACAATGACAGAAGACGCAGGCTCAGGGACAGAAGACTCAGGCTCGGGAACAGATTCAGGCTCAGGGACAGATTCAGATACAGGCTCGGGAACTGATTCAGATGATAACATACCACCAAACATAATGGAAGAGGCCTGTGGAGATGTAATGGCAGAGGTACAATGGATTCAACAAATTCAAATTATGGATGCTGCACATTGGTGGTGGTCGAGGAGATTCCCCCTTCCATGTAAAGCACTTTGAGTACCTAGAAAAGTGCTATATAAATGTAACGAATTATTATTATTAGTGTTTTTGTGTGTAGCTGAATATGTTATAAAATCAATAGAAAACACACCTGTAGTTTTGATGATAGTAATAAATGCATTACCATTAAAAATACAGTTCGCAGTAAAGTTGAACTGTTTGGCTAAGGTAAGAGTGTGTTTATTTGGCTGTGTTAATTGTTTTGAGAGCAGGGACCTGTGTTTGGAGAAATATGTCAAAATTAATTGAGAAAAACTGTAAGAGGCCAGTTACCACATATACTTGATATTGCTCTGATAACACTTTGAACAAATAAATGTATGATCACCACGCTGTTGACTAAATCAGTCTCCATCTAAATGTAGAAAATATAAGAGAAGAGATTGGACAGTAAAATTACATACCATGACTACTGTCCAACTGCACTTAGCTTGAAAGACAATGAAACAAAAGTGCATGTCCCAATGTTACCTGATACTTCTGTTCTCCTCAACTGCAGTCATAGTAATAAAAAAAAATAGTTCACTGGCAGCACATTACAGCTGCCAAAATACTGTTAAGTATTCCCAAATAGTCATGATTTTGAAATAACACAGTGTGCCGTGGCTTCTATGACGTAAGCAAAGTGATAAACTGAATTGCAGTGAATGCATAAAACTGGAGTTTATAAATACTGCATATCACCATATGGATGGGATGTGTCCTGTTTGTATTTAAGATAACCAAAAGTGAAGCATCATTCCAGACAGTATTCAAAACAATTACACACATCACATTTAAGTTGTAAAATAATCTGTATTCCTCAGCCAGCTCAGTAACACTACAATAGACGGTTTTACGGAACATCTGCTTGCCAAGTTGCCGTTTGTTACTTCCTCACTCTCTGCAAAATCTGCTGCTGTCTGCACTTACACTAACAGGCTTGAGCAGAGCGGCACTATTATCTGGCTCGAACGAGTGTAGCAGGTTCATCCCAGAGGTCAGCAGATGTTCTGATAAGTCATCTGAGGCACAGGACTTCATTATTCAGCTCAGCTGTGCGTGTGTGTAACAACCCTGCATGCTGTGTTTAGTGGTATTAGTTGCGGATCTGAGCTGGATCGTATTATGTTGATACCGACAAACTAAACAGTTAATATGTAAGGGATAACGTGTATCCAGTTGAAATAAACTGATCAGGTCTTGTCCCAGCCTGAAGGGGTTTATTTTTGCAATAATAACCTGCTGACTATCTTTTATTTTGCTTATTTTTCATCTACTTTCCAGATAAATGAAGAAATGGGCATAAAATGTTAATTTGAGATTAATTATTTTATTATGTGATAAAAAAATAAACGATGACAGAATGATATGAGAGGCATGAAACTACACAGCTATGTAGAAAATTGGTCAGTTATGCTGTTTAGTCATCCTTATATTAAACCGCAGAATGCCATGTTTGAATAATCAGAATCAATGAATAAACTTTTTTAATTGCTTAAACTAATGTAATGATGACTGATTAGTGATTACATAATCAGTACAATAAAAAAATAATTAACTAAAAAGTACTATCTAAAAAAATTATTAAAAAACTTTAATTGTAACAGATGTTAACCAGATTATTTTCCATTAAAACAGCATGTAATTTCTTTTCAACCTTATTTTGCAAAATTAATCAAATTTTCTTTTTGCAAGGATTGAATGCATATACAGTCCTGTGACCATCCATTCAGTCATGTATGTATGTATGTATGTATGTATGCATTTATGTTTATTTATTTATTTATTTATTTAAAAAATGTATAAATGGAAAGAAAAACTTAGGATTAGTACTATAGGTCACAAATCAAACTTCATAAAAATATTAACCATATCATCCTCCATGTAAACAGCATGTACATTTCCTATAATAAGTATCTTGTTAACTTTACTTTGTGAAACTAATAAAATATTTTATTTGCAGGGATTTAATGCATATATACAGACCTGTGACCATTAAATTAATCATATAGAGTATAATTGGAGAAGAATAAATATTTAAGATTCTGTACTACAGGTCACATTTAAAACTATTGACTTTTGGATCCCTTGATACATGTGAACCATGGTTTGTTTAAAAAATCGAAAGCAAATTGTTTGAGCGATAAGACAATCTGATCTCTAATATTGCAACACTATTTTCCTGGTGAGCCTCTCATTTGGCGTGTCATTGAGAAGCTCTGTGGTTGTTGCCAAGGTCTTGGTCTGAGTCATCGCATGGCCATTGTTTAGGGGACAATCCCCTGTCCTTCTGTCTATTTCTCTCAAATGCCACTAAAAAGCTTGGCTGACATTAAGCAAATAGATCAATACTGCCCATAAAGACTGTTTAAAGGAAGAATATACTCTTTTATCAAAGCTGAAAGTGTAGTGATGAGTGCAGAGACACTTTCACATACCTTTCAGCAACTGACTTATTTGGTGTTACTGGAGGTCTATGTCTCCTGCTTGAAAAAAAAAAAACTACTCAACGTGGTTCTCTTACGAGAGTATCTCGTAATATCTTACGCTATGGGGAAACACTCTTTCCTCGAGATATTGAAGCCAAAAATGATCCTTAATTTTTTAATCATGCAAAACGCTTTTGCAGCAGCAAGCAGACAAGGGCGAGACAGCTCGCGCGCCTATTGGCTGCCTCGCTGGAAAAGCTGCAGCCTATCGAGTGAGGCACTGCGTGACGTAATGACGAATGAGGACGCTTCGCGCTCATTTCGCCATGTCCCGCCAGTATAGGCGTGGTCTCGCCCTATAATACCCCCTCGATAGCTGTATTTCCTTTTGAATTTGATTTTTCATTCTTCACGCGAAGCTCACGCATCGCGGGATCCAGAGTGAGAAGCCGCGCCGTTGACTTGTAGCCTTCTCAGCGGGACGTGCCATCTTCTGAAGTTGCTGGCCCAGCCGCCTTCAACTGCCGTACCTGCTGCGCTTTCCGGCGTACTATATCCTTTTACTCTGCTAAGTGTGTGTGTGTTTGCTTACGTGACGCAACACCCATTTCTACTGTTCTAAAAGAGCTGCGTCTTTTTAAAGATGCCTTCCTGTGGTTCTTGGTTCTCTAGGAAAGCGACGGTGTTCAGTTCCCGCTGCGGCCGGATTTTCACCAAAACTTCTCGCTCGTTCGTTCCAAGCAATGTGACTGTTCCAGTGTATTTCGCAGTGAGCAAGCTGGTTCCACAGCCCGCTTGCCTGCGCACAAAGGCCGTCGTTTCGGCTAACTAGCAGCGCCGCCAGGCCCGAGATCAAACACCGCGCTCTCGCTCTGCTGGACGCCGCCCCCCTCAGCGCGGGCCCCGGCCGAGGATTGAGGTAAAGCCCGAGGTCTCAAGGCCTTCCTAGTCTCTCTAGGAAAGTGACGGTGTTCAGATCCCGATGCGGCCGGATTTCCACCAAAACTTCTCGCTCGTTCAGTTCCATGCGTTGTGACTGTCCCAGTGTATTTCGCAGTGAAGCAGCCGGTGTCTCAGCCCGCTTGCCTGCGCACAAAAGCCGTTTCTATGGCTACCCAGATAAATCCAATAAAGAGTGCATTTTCTGGTGTTCCGGCCACGGCCGATGGTGTTACGAGTGTTGTAAGAATGCCCACGTCCCAGTGCCCATTCCCACACCCAGACACAGCCCGTCATGGTGCAGGGCTAGCACAAATAAAACCAACTCATGTTGGTTGTGCAGAAAATGTAGTGAACGCGCCCATACAATGCCCGCTTACACTACACGATGCGTGTCCCTTGGTTTCTGTAAAAACGAAACTAACACACATTTAGTCGGCGCGAGCCGACAGTGTTCTCAGTGCAGTAAATGTGCCCGCTGTTCCGCATTTCCTCACTGACACGCCGAATCCCACGGGATTCACCCCCGCTCGCTTTCTATGCACAACCCGTCACAGAGAAGCTGAGTGCGGCCAGGCTGCCCGCTGTGATTAGCGCGCACCTCGCACGCTGTGAACACAGCGTTGATTCAGTCGGCGCGAGCCGAGTATTCTCCGTGCAGAAAATGTGCCCGCTGTCTCGCGCCCGCATTTCTCACAGACACTCCGAATCTCACGGGATTCACCCCCGCTCGTCTTCTCTGCACAACCCGTCACAGAGAAGCTGAGCGCGGCCAGGCTGCCGGCTTTGATCAGCGCGCGCCTCGCACGCTGTATACACAGCAGTGATTTAGTCGCGCGAGCTGACAGTATTCTCAGTGTAGTAAATGTGCCGCATTTAGTAAATGTGCCCACATTCCCTCACACGCGCCGAATCCCACAGGATTCGCCCCGCTCGCTTTCTCTGCGCGTCCCGCCATAGAGAAGCTGAGCGCGGCCAGGCTGCCCGCTGTGATCAGCGCGCCCCCCGCCTCGAACGCTGTAAACACGGTGCTGTGTTCCCAGTACACAGGGGCTCTCGAGCCGCCGTCCTGCCGCGGCCAGAGCCCAGATTTCATTCTACCCCTAGCTATTCACGCAGATGCGTGGTCAAGGCTTCCCGGGGTATCAGAATGGGTGTTGAACACTATAACGAGAGGCTGTTCGCTACAGTTCGCTCGACGCCCCTGCCGTTTATACGGCGCGAGTCGAAACTACGGTGTATAGCGAAGTGTTTCATCTACTTCGAGCCGAGATAGCGAAACTACTGAGAAAAGGGGCTATAGAACCTCTATCTCAGGGCGAAGGGGGCTTATACAGCAGATATTTTCTGGTACCGAAAAAAGATGGTGGGCTCAGACCCATTCTAGATCTGCGACTGCTGAACAGAACGCTCGGGAAGCGCCAGTTCAGAATGCTTACGACCAGGAAAATCCTCGCGCAAGTGCGCCAAGGAGACTGGTTCATGTCAATAGATCTGAAAGACGCCTATTTTCAAATACAAATAGCGTCCCATCACAGGCGATTCTTGAGATTCGCCTTCGAGGGCCAGGCATATCAATACACAGTCCTGCCGTTTGGCCTGTCCATAGCACCCCGTACGTTCACGTAGTGCATGGACGCGGCCCTCGCCCCCCTGAGACTTCGGGGCATGCGAGTTTTGAACTACTTGGACGATTGGCTGATTCTAGCTCGTTCACGAACGGAGCTCATAGAACACAGGGCCGCATTACTCGAGCACCTCGAGGAGCTGGGCCTTACAGTCAATTGGGCGAAAAGCTCACTGCTCCCCAGTCGGAGAATTTCCTTTCTGGGAACAGGGTTGGACTCGCTATCCATGACAGCACGCCTGTCACCGGAGCGCGGATTGAATATTCAGCACGTCGCGAGATCCTTCCGCCACGGCTCTATAGTCCCGCTCAGAAGGTTTCAGAAAATGCTGGGTCTGATGGCCTCAGCAGCCTCCGTACTCCAGTTGGGCCTGCTCCGCATGCGCCCACTGCAGCTATGGCTAAAAGCACGAGTTCCCCCAGGGCGTGGACCGCGGGTCTATTTCGCCTCAGGGTCGACCTTCAGTGCGTTTCAGCTCTGAAACCGTGGAAAGTGACCGACTGGTATCAGTCAGGTGTGAGTCTGGGAATCGCCTCGGGTGTGAAGGTGGTGTCTACGGACGCCTCCACATTGGGGCGGGGAGCGCTGCTCGAGGGCAGACCACTAGCTGGCCTATGGTCAGTACGGGAGAAGCTCCTTCACATAAACTGCTTGGAATTAATGGCAGTGGACAAAGCGCTAAGGCGCTTCTGTCCCCAGATAATAGGCCACCACGTATTGGTCCGGTCGGACAACATGTCAGTGGTGGCGTACATAAATCGCCAGGGCGGCATCGGGTCCACACGCCTTTGCAGGCTGGCGGAACCCCTCTTGGTCTGGGCCCAGCGCAACCTCCTTTCTCTGAAAGCGGCGCACGTGCCTGGGCACCTGAATACGGGTCCAGACAAGCTGTCCAGAGACAACGTCCCGACAGGAGAATGGTCGCTGCATCCGCAGACGGTCCAGCTGCTGTGGGAAACGTTTGGCAGAGCGCAGGTGGACCTGTTCGCGTCCCGCGAGAACGCTCACTGCCCAGTATTCTTCTCGAAAAGCAGGGACGCGCTGGCCCATGCTTGACCCAGCGGTCCCCTGTATGCTTTTCCCCCTGTCTCGCTCCTGCCTCAGGTGTTGGAGCGGATCAGGGAAAATGGATGCCCAGTGCTGCTTGTAGCTCCGCTCTGGACGAACCAGGCTTGGTTTCCGGTCCTGATGCGGATGGCCAGCACTGCCCCGTGGCCTGTACCGTTGAGGAGAGATCTCCTCTCTCAGGCGGAGGGCTCGATTTGGCATCCTCGCCCGGAACTGTGGTCCCTGCACGCATGGGCCATCAACGGGTACCCGCTAGCCTCCCGGAAGGAGTGCTAAACACGATCGCGCAGGTGAGAGCTCCGTCTACCAGACGGCTCTATGCCTCGAAATGGTCGTTGTTCTCTACTTGGTGTCGAGCCCGTGGCTTTTCACCTGTGGACTGCGGGGTTAAGGAAGTGCTTGCCTTCCTTCAGGAGCTGATGGATAAGGGAAGGACCCCATCCACGCTCAAAGTTTACGTGGCGGCCATAGCAACGTTTGCTAAACCGGTGTCTGGCCAGTCACTGGGGAAAAAACGACTTAGTCGTGCGTTTCCTACGAGGAGCTCGGAGGTTAAACCCTCCCAGGCCCCCTTCAGTCCCGGCTGGGGACCTTTCCACGGTCTTGGAGGCCATGAAAGGCGCCCCGTTTGAGCCGATCCAGCTGTCGGACATGAAGCACCTGTCCCTTAAGACGGTGTTTCTATTGGCTCTCGCTTCAGTGAAGCGTGTAGGGGACTTACAGGCGCTTTCTGTAAGCGCGTCATGTCTGGAGTTTGGGCCTAACGACTCAAAGGTCGTACTCAAACCGAGGCACGGCTACGTGCCGAAATCCCTCAATACACCGTTTAGGGCCCAGGTAATTTCCCTGTCAGCCCTTCCGGTTCTCGATGAGGAGAGGGACGCGAGTCTCCTTTGCCCTGTCAGGGCGTTAAGGGCTTATGTGTCCCGCTCGGCTGAGTTCAGACAGACCGAGCAGCTTTTCGTGTTGTTTGGCGGCCGTTCTAAGGGACTCGCCGCTTCAAAACAGAGCCTATCCAGATGGATAGTGGATGCCATAGCGCTGGCTTACACTTCCAGGGGCCTGCGGTGCCCATTGGGTGTCAAAGCGCACTCCACGAGAGGCGTGGCCTCGTCGTGGGCATGGTATAGCGGGGTCTCCCTGCAGGATATCTGTACGGCTGCGGGCTGGGCCTCGCCGTCTACATTTATCAAGTACTATAACCTGGAGGTGCCCGCCTTACAAGCTAAGCTTCTGGCGGTTTGAGCTTCGGGCTTATCGGCCGCCAATGCGGCTATGTGTACCCCTACGGGTCTGTACCCCTACGGGACTTTTATGAAGGAGTGATGCTTCTAGCCTCTCCTCCTCTACTCTGTGTGAGTTGTGGTGATTGTGCACTAGATGTGCCCCGGGCTTGGCCCCGGGACTCTGGTGTTGGATCCCTGTCCGCACGGCGTGTTGCATGGGGTCCCCATAGCGTAAGATATTACGCAGTACGAGAGATACTCTCGTAAGAGAACGTACTCGGTTACTAACGTAACCTCGGTTCTCTCTAGAGAGGGAACGAGTACTGCGTATCTTGCCGTGCTTGGACTATGCTCTGGTTCGCTTCGGCGTACAAAATCAGAGGAAATACAGCTATCGAGGGGGTATTATAGGGCGAGACCACGCCTATACTGGCGGGACATGACGAAATGAGCGCGAAGCGTCCTCATTCGTCATTACGTCACGCAGTGCCTCACTCGATAGGCTGCAGCTTTTCCAGCGAGGCAGCCAATAGGCGCGCGAGCTGTCTCGCCCTTGTCTGCTTGCTGCTGCAAAAGCGTTTTGCATGATTAAAAAATTAAGGATAATTTTTGGCTTCAATATCTCGAGGAAAGAGTGTTTCCCCATAGCGTAAGATATTACGCAGTACTCGTTCCCTCTCTAGAGAGAACCGAGGTTACGTTAGTAACCGAGTACGTTTTCTGGTCTCCAACGATGGTCTTGTTTGCTGGTTTTAGATGGGTTTTGAGCTCTGGCTGAAAAAACTATAGCCGAACACTTGTTTGGCCAGGTTAGGAGACCAGCTAGATCATCTTAAACCAGCAGGATTTAAAGTGTTGTTGTTGTTTTTTTAGCAGGATCCTAGACTTATTCAGTGAGAGATGGATTATGTGCTGATATTTTTGGAAATGATCTGTTGAGGAAAAAAAGATGTGTAAAAACACAAGGCTTGGACCGGCTAATAACCAGCTTAGACCTGCTATCATGTTCCAAAACACAGCAATCCAGCCTAAGCTGGATTTTCCAGCAGGGAATCCACTTACATAGTTGAACTCTCGCAAATAATTTGAGCATAAACACAAATATGTGAGCTGAGTGTGTGCGGTTCGCCAGGAATGCATCAGAAATCGGGCCAATGCCTGACCCTCCGCTTTATTGGGTCGCTTTCACACGCAATGGACCCTGCACCTGATGAATGCGCCAACGCATAAGGAAGAATGCGCATCCTTATCTGATGTAACTCTGAGAGGAAATATTTCAGGGAATCTTGGAGATTTATTATCAGACGAATAGCACACTGTTATTATAATTTAGGCAAATCACTGTAAACAACCTCTAAATGGCTCCTTTGTCCTCAGTTTTATGGAGAAGCAAATAATCGGCACCATAGAAACTTCTCTAATGCAAACACACAGTTTATTATTTGTTTCCATGAAGCAAATGATGTTACTAACCTTGACCATTACACAGGATACAACCTTTTATACTTTAGACTGAGAAGACAATTACTAACTTAATATAGCTACATTTTCAAGTTGTTTCAAGTGTTTGTTTTTCCCCTTCCACTCCTACTTTTACAGTGTCTTAAGAGCTACACAAGGTCTGATGATGCAATAGAAAGTATGATGGAATCTTCTGCTGGTGGGGATAAGAGATGCATGCATGGCTGGTGATGGCAGTGAAGCAGCCTCTCACTGAGCTGACCCCATTATCCATGCACCAAAGTACCGGAGAGTGACAGCTGAAACCCAGCAAAAATAGCGCCTATATTTTCAGCATCATTTCTGCTGCTCTCCTTCTAAACATGTATCTTATAACGCAGATCCATCATTTCGATGATATTGGCAGTGTCACAGAGCAGGTACACTTCATTACAGGGCTCCTCTTCAAGATATTTTGGATTTTCACTTTTTCTGTTTGTAGTATGGTCAGTTGAGTTCTCAACTCTGGTCCTCGAGGGCCACTTTCCTTCAGATTTTAACTCCACCCTTGATCAAACTCGCCTGCCTGTAACTTTCTATTCCTGAAGATCTATATTGGCTTGGTCAGGTTTTTCATTAGGGTTGGAGCGAAACTGAGCTTAAAGAGCCCATGAAATCATCTTCAACTCTTTTGTTTTTTCCCCATTTCCTTTCAGTTTTTTTTTTCTTAAAGATTTTTGTTGAACTATCACCATGACTTCATTTACTTTTGCTACTTTTCAAATGCCTTTTATGTATAGATTTTTTGTTTTGTTTTATCCTTGTCACTGACCCAGGCTATGAAAACCCTTGTATATTATGAAAATCAATTATACAAATATGAATAAATACATGATTAGAAAATATGTGTGAAATACACAATATGTATTTTTTTTATAATTATATAATTGATTTATTTAGTTGCAATATTTATTGCGTGAAATGTATTTGTTACGACTGTCCTACATAATCTTTTATTTGATTGTGTATTTAGGATAAATAAAGAATGCAATTTGCTTCCACAACATGAAGGGTCTGGCCCATTTATTCAAAAAATGTAATTTCCATCACTGTCATTTTCATAACTGAATGCTGTTAAATACAATAAATCATTCAAGATATGGTGAAAATGACAGCAGTGAAAATTTTCATGACGTTTAAAAAGAACTGTATGCTTGTACAGTATATACGTACAGAATCCTATAATTTCATATTATAATAGAAAACAGTTATTATTAATGGTAATAATATTTCACAATATTACTGTTTTACTGTATTTTTCACCTTGGTGAGCATAAGAGACTTCTTTCAAAAACTATATATATATATATATATATATATATATATATATATAAATACCTGTACCTTTTCCTAACCATCATTTGTTTATAAAGGCAGTGGAAGAGATTTATATTGTAAATGTTTTCAATACTTATGTCCTTGGTTAAGTGTGATTTGGCCCAAAGAGGTCTATAATACATTGAGAATATATTGTTAGCATTTCCATTCATGTCACTGCCAGTTGCTCAGCAAGTACTGGACCCAGCAGAAGTACTTAAAATTGAACTTTTTTCATTTCCCAGTAACCTTATCTTGTTCTAGATCACGGATCTCTAGACTATGCCCACTCTCACATTGAAATTCACAGACACACCTGTACCCACCATACACACACACACACACACACACACACAAATGCAGGCCCACGCACACATTTACCAAAACAGAAGCACGCATAGATGCTAACTCAAGACAATACGCAAAGCATCACAAACACCCACACACATATAATTAACACTATTGGGATTCAGTCCTCCCTGTCCATTACACCCCTCTTCCCCGGCACCATGTCTTCATTGACCTTCTCAAGCTGTTCGTTGGACTTTCACGTTCTTATTGACCGCAGGCTGTCTGCCACTGACTGTCAGCATGAATTTGTCATCAGCAGTGGACATCAGTGAGCAATCTGACGATTACTCACTGGCCCCACGCGCCTTTTCTCCCTTATAGGCATGATATCATCTCCACAGTGCAACGGTGCTCTTTTGTCTGTGTGCCGCTAGCGTACAGGGGAGCAACCGTCTGTCATTTTGTCAGTAGGAAGGGTGTATGGCAAACAAAAAGTATAATAAATAGTTTTTAAGTTTGTGGATTTTTCAAGCAGTGGAGTCTTATTCCCAGTAGGCATTTGCTGTAAATATTTAGCCACACAATAAGCCCCCATGAGACTTTCCATAAATATGCATATGAAATGAAAGCCTTACAAGATGAAAGCTGACACCTAAAAGTAATAGACTATCCTGAGAAGAATATTGTGGTGAATCACTGAGACGAAAGAGATTGAAGCTTTGAAGGCTGTGATGTGGTTAAACAACTGAAATGTTCTCTCTCTCTCTCTCTCTCTCTCTCTCTCTCTCTCTCTCTCTCTCTCTCTCTCTCTCTCTCTCTCTCTCTCTCTCTCTCTCTCTCTCTCTCTCTCTCTCTCTCTCTCGCAGGTTTGTGCTGTTCAGATGTGTGACGTGGTAAATGAGATTGAGCTGGCAAGAGCGAGGTGCGAGGATAAAACAGCAGGAAACGTCACATCAGGTGATATTTACAGTATAATATCGCTTTTTTGCCATTTTCACAGTCAACAAACAATTGATGAGGGAAAATAGATGTAACAGGAGATCACAGAAATATAATGTTTGGTGCTGAAATAGAACAAAAACAGAAAATAATCTATTCTGTAAAAAAAATTTTTTTCATGATTTATCACAACTTTAAATCCTTTATCAAATCAACTCAGATAATTAATGTGGTTCAGATAACATACTATTTAGATGTTCTGTTTATTAAACCAATTTCCTTCATTGTATTAACTGAAAATTTAACTTTAATTTCACTTTAATCTCACTTTAATTTCAGTGAACTAAAATTTTAAGGCAACCAGGTCAAGTCAAGTCACCTTCATTTATATAGTGCTTTTAACAATATAGATTGTTTCAAATCAGCTTCAGTGATAATAGGAAATTAAAGTAACAGAGATTTTTTGGCTTTACAGCAGCTATAGAATAAAGTTATTGTCCAGCTAAAGTTAGTTTTGATTGATTCACTTCTGTCGCAACGATCATTAGTTATTAACTCAGGGGCCGCTAACACGACACCGTTCTCACAGAAAACCCCTAACGCGATCCGGCCGCTCACCCGCACAAAACAGTGCCTGGTGGCTCGAGAACGCAAACCATGAAATAGGTTCCAAGGTACAAGCTTTGAAAAATTTATAATACAGAATTTTGTATCGCTTTCGGCTGGTTACCAACATCCTCATCAATGAGATGCATCATGCCTCCAGCGTTCTGACAAAATACTGATTCAGTATTTCAGTATTCAGCAAAGGGTCCGTGGACCAGTGCTTCGCACATATCACGATTATACGGAAGCTCCTTTGAGGTATGAAGTGGCGTATCCTCCACTGACTCATTTTTCAGGTTGACGAGATGAACTGGCAATCAGGCATGAAAGACAATTTTTTTTGAAGTGGAAGAAAAGTCAGACCCCCATCATGGATAGAAAGTGAATTGAATGAAAGGATCTGTTGTGCCCAAAAGCATTTCATGTAACTGTTTGAAGTGAAAGCCCTGTAGTGTGTATTGTGCATTGTTCTAAGATAGACTTGAGGGTTGTAGATTTGTATTTTTTTCTAAGATAAAGAGCATTTCAGCATTACCAGCTAATTGATCGATTGATTGGGTTCTTAAAGGGTACCTATTATGGCATTTAAAATGTTCCTAATATTGTTCTGGGAGTCCCCAACAACAGTTTTACAAGCATGCAATGACAAAAAACACTTTTGTTGTCTTATAATATGCATTTATTGTTACCTGATTTGCTCACCGACTCCCATATGAATCGTTTAGCGAGTCATTTTTCCAAACCCCGCCTTTGCGTGAAGCTAATCTGTGGTGATATGTTAGACACCCAGCCGACGGGGTGTCATTGGTTGTTGCGCTAGATCTTACCCAGATACAACAGGGGCGGCAGTGGCTCAGTGGTTCATGTAGGTTGTCTACAAACCGAAAGGTTGGTGGTTCAATCCCCGGTTCCACCTGACCAAGTGTCGAGGTGTCCATGAGCAAGACACCTAACCCCAGCTGCTCCCGACGAGCTGGATGGCGCCTTGCATGGCTGCCGTCGCCCGTCGGTGTATGAATGAGAGAGTGAATGGGTGAATGTGAGGCAAATTGTAAAGCGCTTTGGTGGCCATTGGGTCTGTGAAAGCGCTATATAAATGCAGTCCATTTACCATTTACCATTTACAACAGTGCTATTTTCTGATTGGCTAACAACACCAGACGAACAACACCAGAGGAGACCAGGGTTGCCAGGTCTGCACAACAAAACCAGCCCAATTGCTCATCAAACTAACCCAATCACGGCCAAAAATATTCAAATAGCGTTCCCGGGTGTTTCCTCAATAACAATCATGTTCCAGTGGATAAAACAATCGCGTCAACCAGCGTGCACTACACAAACAACCCGCGGAAACAGTGCAGGCATACGGACCTGGCAACACTGGAGGAGACGCGCTTGAATCCTGCCGGTTCCACAGTGAGTGAGTTTTGGGCACTGCGGCATATTAAATATATTACAAATAGTTTTTCAGCGTGAGAAATACAATGTGTGGCCGGAGAGCGTGACAAAAGACCGAAATGAGTGACTGTCACGCTCAATGCGTGATGCGTGACACTCGAGAGCCCTGTGACAACTCCATTAACAACGACAAACACTTCACATATTTCAATACAATTGACATTGAAGACCTAAGTTAGCTGCTAGAAGCTGCGCTGTGCCTGTGCGTACACAACACACAAAATAATTATAGAACATGATACAAACATAAAAGCAACAGCCTACTTACAGATTGTGATTCGGAGAAGGAAGCTGATCCAAATAAACTCGGTACTGAACCTCCCTCCTTCAGTATCAGACGGCTCGCAAATTCATACTTTATAGCATTTAGGTTTGTGAAGCAATCATCTTCAAAATGACGCGAACACAGAACAAGTTCGGGCTATAATACTTCTGTGGTATAGTTATGAACTGTAGCCACTGTCTTCAAATGCTCCTCACTGGGCAGATGAAAAAAGTTTGCTTTTGCGTCGCACTTCAAAACACAGCAGCGTCTCGTCGACATGATGTTTTCCCTGGTGTCTCCTAATGCAATGAGTGGGCGTATCTTATTCAAATAACTTGGACAAGTGACGTACGAAAGTTAGAGAAAATGCATCGTTCGTCTATCGATTCATATCAGCGACTCAGAGTCGACTCTTACTTTTGAGAGATAATAACTTTGTATACGGTGAACTTTCATATTTAAAACTTTGCAGGATGTTTTCGTTCACTTAGATCTATGTTACACACTACATGAAAGGTAATTTTCAAAATTCCATGATAGGTACCCTTTAAGGTTCAAGGATGATCAGCTTGGTAATGAATCTTGAGGGAATTTTTAAACAATCCAAGTAAATCTTTAAAGGTATGCGGTGACTTTTTGGTAGTTATTATTGTGGTTATATATGGATCTTAGATATGGATGTGCTGGTTTGAATAACATGAAAGTAATGAATTTATAGTAGGTGTCATTCAGTAACACTTCACTTATTTGCAAAGCAAAGAGACATCCTGTAAACTGGTACAATAATCTACACCTGAGTAAGTTTATGAGTTTATCCATCTGTAGATAACTGTTACACACTAGATGAGCTATAGTGCTATTGGGAGCCGTCTCTTGGAAGACATTAAGTGTGATGATGATTCTTTTGTTGGGTTGTATATTAGTCACATCCTATAGGTTAGCGGTTCCCAAACGTTTTAGAGTGTCTTACCCCCTGAGGCCTTTTCCATTAAGGGACAATATTTGCCCCCTTAAATTGATTTTCCAGTGCATTTTTTAACAATCAAACAATACTGTGTTTAAAATGTACATGATTTAATATTAACCTTTTGTTTGTTGAACTGTTGTATAAAAATAATGTCACATTTGCAATCGTGTGGACATTTGGGAAAAATTGCATTCTTGCTCGTATAATATATTACCAACATAAAAACAAGAACTCATACTGGGTATGTTTTGTATCGAAGAGAGTTTGAGTCTGAAATTGATCTCTATGAACAGTCTTTGTCTATGTATTGGCTATTTGTTCTTCATGCCCATTTTAACAAAGGTACATTGTCAAGAATGGCAGTAATGTCGCACGATTTGCTATCAAATGCACAGTTACTGCATTTTGCTTGCCCTGTTAGAAATACATGGTCGATTTTAAAAAAACTGCATTTTATTCGCGTATATCACCTGTCTCCTCACGTACCCCCAGTTTAAGAACCACTGCTGAAGTGCAAACACTGTTCCCTCCCCCCTAATTGTAGGTGAAAATGCCTCCATACTGCTGAACACATCCAAGATTGGTTTCATGAAAATGAGAATGCAATCACATGCCATCCATGTGATTCACCCATCACTTGATCTAAACATTGAGTTTATGTGTTAATTTTCTTTTCTTTCTTTTTTCTTTTTTTACAGAAGGTCTATTCAACAACAGGATTTGAAATTGAACTAAACCTAAAAGAGCTAACTTGTATTGTTTTTTGTACTGTATTAGTGGTCAAAGCATCTACTTTTTCTTTTCAAAGTTATCTAGTCAGTGTGATTAACCATAATACTTTGGATAGATTCACACGTTTATCAGATTTCAATTTAAACTGAATTCCTGAGAGGATTGAATTTACATGTCTACAATCTGTGTGCTGACCCGCCCCGCACATCCATATACCTAGTGCCTGAATGAGGTGGATTTTTAAACAGGCCGCTTGGCTCTGGAACATTCCGCTGTCGCTTGGAGAGGACGAATAAGATAAACTAGCTGTCAGTTTTCCACATTTACAGTCACAAACCAACTCACCTCGCCTCATGAATCAGACGGATGCATTCTGAGGGCATGAGGAGCGCCATAAATATTCAAAATATTACGGGTAAAGCAATAAGCTGATACCATATCTCAGTTTATTGTGCTCACAGGTGTCCAACTGAGGGATTAGGGAAGTGTGAGTTTAAGAAGAGTCTTCATGTTACTTACTTTTAAATAAATGGTTTATTCTGTATTTATTCTCTTTAGCATTCAGTATATTTCACTTAGTCCCCGGATCAATCCAATTTAATTTCAGCAAGTGAAAAACAAATTTATATATACTTAAATTATGTATAATGCATGTTATCGTCTCAGACGGCATGTTGATAGCCGCCATTTTATCCACCTTCTCGGAAAGCGATGAAATAGTCAAAACATCCAATGCTGTAATTCATGTACTCCCAGGACCTCTACTTCTCGTAAATACTGTACTACCGTGTATTGTGCACGTTATTTTTTGACAGACATTGATGTTGTGGCAGTAGAATTTGTAAACAGATGTATCGTAAGATAATAATTATTTCTTTCTTAGCCGGCAAGTATTCAGTAAAGTGACTAATGCCCATGAATGTGTTATGTTGATGTTTTTATTTCTAATATTTTAACTGATAGCCAGCCTGACTTTTCGACGGATGTGATAACGTGCGTAAATGGTGAACTATTTTTGATTTTTGAGTAATTTTGTTAAAATTTGGGGGTAAAACGTACCGGAGACATACAAAATGCTTTTTGCGTAGTTCGTTATACTTATTTTACAGAATGAAGTTTATTTTGTGGCTTAAATTGCGTTACTCAGAGACTTTGGTCTTTCGCCATCACACTTTCTGGAAGAAATGCTGCCTGTCTACGCGCAGAGACACGCATAGTAATACAAACGGTGAACAATCCCCATACTGAAATATCAGATTCAAAAATTTAATTTAAGGACCAAAACTAACTTATGTATATAAGACATACATTTAAAACGTACCAATTGTGTTTTTTTGCCTTTATACAACAGGGTTATACTGAGTTAATGCTGTACTTTATTCTTTTGCCAGGCTGCAAAGGAATGTGGGATATTATCGCTTGCTGGCCATCAGCCAAAGTTGGGGAACATGTGGTTATTCCTTGTCCAAATTACTTCAGACACTTCTCTGATCATCATGAGGGTAAGTTGAAGTCACCATCAAAACCTTTGATGAACTTCAAGGCATTAAGCAACAGTTGTAACTCCTGAAGAAAAGTGTAACGTGTATTTTGTTATCTTGTCAGTCGCTGTCATGGGCTGTCACATTGCTGCAAAACTATAAGTATAAGGCACTTCAGTTCAGTACTCCCACACACTCACTGGAGTAGTTTCTTTGATATCAGACTTCTCAAGGAAATCTGGTCTGCTTGAGAAAATGGTAACTCTCTAAAATGAGCACTTCCTTGTCAGAACGTTAAAAAAAAATTCTAGCAAGCAAGTTTTTAGTGTTATGTTGTCCTGAATGTACAAGTGGTTGACAATTAATAGCATGTTTGCAGAATTCATAGAATGATGAAAAGAATTTTGTTATTTCAGACTTTAAACTATATAGACAATGGAATCTGTAATGCAGATATTACAACTGGAGGTTACATTTTACATGCAGAACCGCTGCTTTTAGTGGATGCAATGGGTAATTCATTAGGAGGCAAATCAGACCCATTGATTGAGTATGTACTGTCATTAGGTCACGCTTGTTTATCTGATAATTCTGTCTCAGCCACATCTCACCAGAAATGATTAATTAAACTCATTAAAAGTCTGGCAGAATACTAAGTTCAACTGACTCACACAACACACTTTTTTGCATTGCATTGGGTATTTTATCATACATGTTAAGCAAAGGATGTCTTAGTGCAAAGTTCTATACATTTATAATTATTTATTTTTTAGAATCGTTCATTTCTTTACAAATAATCCTTTAAGTTTTACATACCATATTATTTGTGTTAAACTTGTCTGAGGTCACTGGTGAAAATCTGGGTTTCAGAAATTAATCAGAAACTTGTAGGATTTTGAAAAAAGAAACATAAAAACAGTCAATTTATTATTATGATTATAATTTGGTATGATAATTTGTAAAGGCAAAATTTATGTTATTTATACCAGTAATCTCAGAATTTTGAATCCCATGGTAAATTGCTCTATTTTAGATTAACTGTTGAATTCACTAGTTAACATTCATTAAAATCTGCAATGATGATATGTTTAAGTTTGCAAAAATGTCAGTGTGTAATGCAGAATGTGCATCAGGTACAGTCTACAAGGAAACCGATGTCGATTCCATATAGTGGAATTACAGCCTCTGTGTTGGAGGATGTAAAGTGTTTCTGCAATGATGAAAGAGGGCTGAAAAAGGAGAGCGCATCTCCTTTGAGGAGCTCTGAGTTTCAGACAATTATTTTCCACACTGAACACTTTAGAAATTACCTGTTTTTATTTTTATTTTTTGTTCATTCATGCAGCAGCTATGTAGTGGTTTATGCAGAAAATGGGCACCATAAATGTAAGGATTTGTTTATATGGGCACCAAATAATATTGTGAGTTTAAAGTACTTACAAATCATTTGCAAACTATTAGTTTATAGTTAATTCATAGTTAATATATTGTAGTCTCTATATTGGTAATATAATAATAGGCTATATACAAATAGTGAGTTCTTCATCACTGTCACTGCAGTTAATTCAGACTCGGGACATGTTGTAATCGTTACCATCGGGCTGGACGAAAACTCTGAACGTATGTTTGATAATGTCTTTTTCCTCACAGATTGGAGGCTCATGGTCGTATCTGTTTAAGATTTCCAAACATAGTTATGAATGGATTGGATGGATCATTGTAGCATATCTTTGTTTCAGCCACCGCTCTTGCATCCAAAAAGTCCTAACAAGTTTTTATGGCGGTTGGCTTAAACCTTTAGGGCAGAAACTGCATGTGGACCAATGAGAAGTCTTGTCTTTCATGTGCTTGAGGTGTCAGTTGTCCGAGCATCCTTATCTGATGGTGTTGGACATTTGTATGTGCTAGTCCAGATTCGATCCAATCGAAAGGTAGCAAACATTTCTCCACCGTTGCAGTGAGACAGGGGCCCTGCCATAAAACTGGGCCCTGGAATATGCTGTTCCCTACAAAGAGTTATATGATTCTTGTCATAGTCTTTCCTGGCAGTCTGGATAGAAGATGCAGCCCCTTCGTTTAGGAGAGAGGTTAAAAATCACTGCTGTGTGAGAGAGTTTTCTTGCCAGTGACATTTCTAGGCTAAAGGAACATTGGAGAAATGAGTGATTGAATGTCTTAAGAAGAGCCTACGCTGATGACTCACAGTAAATCGTTGTTACCAACAAAGAAACAAGAGTTTTCTTTTCAGAGACTTATATCTTTTTGCAAGATGATCACTTTAAATCTACAGTCCGTAGCTTTTTCCTCTTTGTCGCCATCTCTGTTCGAAATCTGTAACTGCTGTGATTCGCGGAATTATCATCTTTACGTAGGTTGTAAATCGGCATGAAACAGCGCGGATGAACACAGTGTTTTGAGGCGAGTGCTGCTGTCAATCACCGCGCTGTGTGGATACTGTCATTCAGAATCACAGATTCACTTTTTGAAAGTTTGACCAACATAAGAATTTTCACCGGAAAATGTTTTCTGTACAAGCAAGTTACATCCATTTTTGTTCTGATCAACTAAGGGGGGAAAAGCATTCGACATGACAAGCGATCCACTATTGAATGGTCGTGCAACACTCTCTCATTTTCCCCTGAGACGAGAGAAATCCACTATTTACCTTTTTCACTTCCTCCTACAATGACGCAAAAATCATCATTTTACGTCATTGTAGGAGGAAGTGTAAGAGGGGGGAATTTCTGTAAAGACTACAAGCACCATTTGAAACCCGCCCATAGGGGGTTGGACCTAATGCACTAACAGACCTATCACAGATCAGTGGGTGGGACTTCACTTGCAGATACTGAAATCAATATCAGCCATCTTGTTTATAAGCTAAGCTAACAAGCGCTGTGGAGATAGGAAGTTACGACAATGACGGAATAAACTAAACATAATATGGAAGAAGAGGATTTTGAAATTCTGCTGCTCGAATCCGATGTTCGTGGCTATCTTTACGAGCCGCAGTATAGTAAAGAGCAGCTGAGGCTGATGGAGGTACAGGAGGCGGCTGCCTGTCGCGGACTGAGCCCGGACTGGCTCGAGCTGAGGCGGACTGCTGGTGCCTGTGCTGTCGCTGTGCGCTTCGGACACAGATAGAGTCCGTCTGCTCTGCTGCAGAGAATTTCAACGATGGCTGGACAAAATTTCTAAATCAGACGAGCACACGGACGTTTGTGTTGTGATGTGAACCGTCCTAGTTTCGCACCGCATATGTTCTGACTGAACATCCAGGTATCATGCAATAATTCACCATATAGAAAGAAATACAAACGAGGAGTAATTCGCTAATGAGTTTGCCAATGTAACGGGTTCGTTGTTGTGGTAAGAGGAGGCGGGAACCGGCGAATATTTAAAAATTTTAATAGTCAAATAAACAAATACAAAACAAAAGTTTAAGCCAGCTGGCCACACACAACAGAAACAAAACATAACATAACATCAGGCCTGTTCCTTTTATGCCTCCGCTCCTCCGTGAGAGATATAAGACCGCTGCGTCTCACAGGTGTCATTCATTATGACTCGCGCCGTCCTCTCACGTCCCTCGCCCTCGTCCTGCTCGCCACAGCCAACTAACTAGACATTTTGTGTGAAATGAATTTCAAACTCTTTTGGCAGCTAACGTTAGCCTTGTAGACGGAAGAGTGATTTCTCTGATGTTTGCGCTGTTCTGGATTAATGGGAGTGGCTTGAGGAGCTGTGCAATGTGGTGCATTGTGGGAGTTGTTGTCTTACATACAAATGCGCCCTTCAGTTATTTTCTGTCTTTTCTTGGTCAAGATGGCACCAAATTCAAAATTTCTTTTACATTTCGACTACATATATGACCCACTTTCAATAAAGATTAATGTTGAAATGGGTGGAATGACCCTTTAATCAGCGCGATTTACAGCAACCGTGCAAATCATAGCCTACTTTGTTCTCAAATTGTTCATGTTAACAACATCACCATTGCGTGACTAACGTTATTTAATGTGTTTTATGATTACCTGTGTAGTTCAGAATTCATATTCTCCATAATAGCTAAACGAGAAAGGCACAACAAAGGAAACTCCATAACTGTGTGAATTAAGAAAACGTACTGTTACACGATTGAACTATTGAAATGTCAGCAGAAAAAAGCGTCTCTTCTTCCGTTTCGAACCCCTTCAAAACACTGAGTTCACGCACCTTTCAAAAGCCCCACCGATCCTTGTGTTCGCATGAGACGGTTTCTTTCTTTTTCCACCTTAAATCCGAAGTACAAAGTCTTTTGGGTTTTATAACTGGTTAATCTCCAGTTGACACTGATGATTGTTGTTTGGATCTTTCTGGATCCGCCATAAGTTTAATCATGTAAAGTGCTGCGAGAAAAGCCTATATCTACATCTCCTCACGCGCAGTATAGCCGGCTAGCCGAAACGTCTCCGGTTACTTACGTAACCTCGGTTCCCTGAAAGGCAAGGAACGAGACATTAAGGATGTCGTATATGGGAACTCTCTCTCATCCTTCACTTCCGCTGAAATCTTATTGGCTAACGCCAGCAACGCTGGCCAATTGACGCAAATATGCAAATACTGAAACCCCGTTGCAGTATAATGTAAGTGCAGCGTCAATTCCTCCTCAGAATCGAACAGAACGCCAAATCAATAGCGAACACGGCGGCGAGCGTAATGTCTCGTTCCTTGCCTTTCAGGGAACCGAGGTTACGTAAGTAACCGGAGACGTTTCGGCTAGCCGGCTATACTGCGCGTGAGGAGATGTAGATATAGGCTTTTCTCGCAGCACTTTACATGATTAAACTTATGGCGGATCCAGAAAGATCCAAACAACAATCATCAGTGTCAACTGGAGATTAACCAGTTATAAATCCCATTTAGAGAAAACACCCCACTTCAGAGCGTACAGGCGCCGGGTAGACGGGGCTCGCGCTTCCGCGATGGTATTTTGAACCCGCGAATGAAGCACATCGATCCCGCTCAGCGTCCCTGCAGCAGCCACACATGGAGCCTCCACAGCCCGGGGCTGGGATGCCAAATCGATCCGCTCGCCTGAGACAGTAGGTCCTTCCTGAGCGGAATTTCCCACGGTTGCTCCGTTAGTAACTCCACCAAGTCCGCGAACCAGGGCTGATTCGGCCAGTACGGGGCCACTAGAGTCACCGCCGCCTTTTCCTCCCTGACTTTTTTCCCTGAAAATTTTCACGGGAGGAAAGGCATAGAGACGGGCTTTCGGCCATCGCGCAGTTAGCGCGTCCATCTCCCGGGGGGAACGGGACAGCGAGAAAAACATCCGACAATGCGCGTTCTCGCTCGTCGCGAAGAGGTCGATCTCCGCTCTGCCGAAACGATCCCATATCAGTTGAACCGTCCCGGGGTGAAGCCTCCATTCCCCTTGAGGAATCCCGTTCCTCGAGAGCATATCCGCCCCCCGATTTAGAACACCGGGGATGTGTGTCGCTCTCACCGAGAGAAAAAACCGATCCGCCCACAGCAGGAGAGATTTCGCCTGCTTGAATAGGTCCCTGGAATGCAAACCGCCTTGGCGATTGATGTAAGAGACCACAGAAGTGTTGTCGGTTCGAATCAACACATGCCGCTGTTCCAGTCGAGACCGGAAAACTTTTAGGGCTAGAGAGACCGCTTCCAGTTCCAAGCGATTTATGTGCCACTCCATCTGCCTCTCCGAACACCGACCGGAGGCGGGCTTGCCCAGGCAGACCGCTCCCCACCCGGTGGACGAAGCGTCCGTCAGGACCTCCACGTGTCGCGTCACTATACCCATAGGGACACCTGAACTGTAGAGATCCGGGTTCTTCCACGGGGCCAGGGCACGGGCGCACACACGGTTGACCATAATGGGCTTGCGGCCGGAGTGCCACGCGCTCGGGTTGACGCGCGCTTTCAGCCAGTGCTGAAGCGGTCTCATATGTAGCAGTCCCAGATGACACACTGACGAAGCGGCTGCCATCCGCCCCAATAGCCTCTGAAACTCTTTCAGAGGGACGAGTCTGCCCGGTCTGAAGAGACCTAGCGAAGAAGTCAGAGCCTCCGCTCGTTCGGGGGAGAGACGCGCTTTCATACTCACTGAGTCCAAGCATACTCCCAGGAATGTGGTAGTTTGGCTCGGTGTGAGCACACTTTTTTGGGCGTTTACCCTCAAACCAAGCGTTTTCAAATGGCGAAGTAGGGCTTCCACATGGCCGACCAATGTCTCCCTCGACTGCGCGAGAATCAGCCAGTCGTCCAGATAGTTCAAGACGCGCATCCCGCTCGACCTGAGGGGTGAAAGTGCCGCGTCTACACATTTCGAAAAGGTGCGGGGGGCGAGGGCTAGCCCGAACGGGAGTACCGTGTATTGGTACGCCGCATTCTCGAACGCAAACCTCAGGAATCGCCTGTGGCGCTTCGCTATCTGGACGTGAAAATAAGCGTCCTCTAGATCCACTGAAGCGAACCAATCCCCGGGGCGAATTTGCGCTAGGATCTGTTTCAGTGTAGTCATCCTGAAAGCTCGCTTGTGAAGCGCTCTGTTGACGGGTCTCAGGTCCAGTATGGGGCGGAGACCCCCTCCCTTCTTCGGCACTACAAAGTAGCGGCTGTAGAATCCGCTTCCCCGCTCGCTCGGGGGAACCGGCTCTATCGCTCCCTTGTCGAGTAAACTGCACACTTCCTGCCTCAGTACATGAGCATTTTGGGCAAAGTTAACGACTGGATTACGCCGCGAAAGCGGGGTGGTCTGCGTTTGAACTGAAGTGTGTACCCGTGTCGAATTACATTCAGCACCCACGGCGAGATGCCCGGAATAGCTTCCCACGCCGTGAGGAAACGACTGAGTGTGGGCCGGTCTAGACCTGCGGTCATCGCCGCTATGTGAGGGCTGGGGATAGACACCTCGCGCTTCCCGCGAGGCGCCTTTATAGTTAATGACCGTGACTCTGCGCTGCTCGAAGACAGGGCGGGTAACACAGTGTGAAGTGCAAGAGGAGAAAAAAGCTCTGTTTGTGAAGAAGTAATTTGCTTTATTGAACAACACACAACATTCACAACATGACTGCACGCGTCGCTCGCCGAACGCAGAGGGACCGCGTGCTCTAGAGCGCGCCGCTTGGAAGCGGGGCCATCCGTGCGCTCTCCTCTCCTCTTGCCCGAGCGGTCAGGACGACTGCTTGGGCCTCGCTGGGGACGCGGCGGGTTTTCTGCGCGGGCTCCTCTGAGCCGGTCTCTTGTTTCCCGCTCCCTGCCACTGCCCGTGTCGGCCCTTACGGGCATCCGGTCCCGGGCGGGAGGCTGGCTGATGTCTGGCCGCAGCCTGGGACTGGCGCCCCGAGGCGGAAGACGAGCGAGAGCGAGGGCGCTGCGGCGGGGGCGGTGGCGGCGCTCGCCGAGGGATCACATGGCTCATCGCCTTCGCCTTCTTCTGAGTCTCGGAGTACCGCTCGGTGACCTTCTCCACGGCATCTCCGAACAGGCCATCAGGGGAGATCGGTGCGTTTAGCAGCGTCTTCCTGTCCGCCTCCTGCACGTCCGATAGGGTGAGCCACAGGTGTCTGTGGAGGACCACCAAATACCCCATCGAACGGCCAATCGCCTGGGCCGAGCGCTTCGTGGCCAGGAGCGCGAGGTCCGTTGCAGAACGGAGGTCTCGGATGGCGTCAGCGTCGACAGAGGCGGCGCCATCCAGAGATTTCAATCGCTTGGCCTGCAGCACTTGAAGAACGGCCATAGCGTGTAGTGCAGAAACCGCCTCCCCCGCGGCGCCGTAGGCCTTGTTAGCCTGGTGAGCCGTAAACCTGCAGGCTCGGGACGGCAGGCTGCGGTCCGAGCCCAGGGCGGGAGCTGACGGGCAAAGATGTGCAGCGACGGTCTCCTCGACAGGAGGGATGCGGAGGTAGCCGTGGTCCCCCGCCTCGTCCACGGGGGGGAACATGGCCTGGGTCGAAGTGAGGGTGCGCGCCGATTGCGGGGCCACCCACGACTTCACCACGTGCTCGTGCACATCAGGAAAGAACGGGGTTCCCCTTTTCGAAGCGGCCTGACGGCGGCTCGATTGGGGGAACCACGCGTCCAACTTGCTCTTTGAGGGCTCGTCGGGAGCCTTCCAGGATAAATCCAGTTCCTCGACGGCCTTCGAGAGGATACGGAAGAGCTCTTCCTGCAGATCCGCGGGGGTCTCTTCCGTGGGTGCCAGAGGGGCGGCCTGCTCCGCACCGTAGTCGTTCTCGGAGGCCGACAAGGACATAGAGTCGTCCTCCTCACTCACCCCGAAGGACACGAAGTCCGCAACGTCGCGGGGAGGATGAAACGAAGGGTCCGGAAAACTCACCGGGGGTCGAACCTCGACTCCGCGGTTGGGGGGGCCTGCCAGCGGCTCGGTGGCGGCAGCAGGCCCAATCCCCGCAGCAGCGCGAGCTTCGTCTCGCCTGGCCTTGAGGGCTCGGAGGGGCATGTCCGCACAGAAGTCGCAGGACCCTTCATCCCTGAGGGCCGACTCCGCGTGGGCCAGCCCCATGCAAGCGATGCAGAACAGGTGCATGTCGGGGGGCACTATGGGGCCCGAGCATAAATTGCAGACGGCCGCCATCGGATGCTGGAGACAGTTCAGGTATCTCCGGTGCACCTTCAACGATAGCAAAAATCCAAGTAGTAGTAGTATCAGCTTTCTAGCACACGATTTGAGCGTGAAGAGAGAGATTCTGAGGAGGAATTGACGCTGCACTTACATTATACTGCAACGGGGTTTCAGTATTTGCATATTTGCGTCAATTGGCCAGCGTTGCTGGCGTTAGCCAATAAGATTTCAGCGGAAGTGAAGGATGAGAGAGAGTTCCCATATACGACATCCGTAATGTCGAAGTTCCGTAGCCTTGAAAGGGAACTCCTTCTTTACTGTATGTGTATGCATGTGACGTAATGACGCAAAGACATGCTCGAATTTCCCGCGAAAACCCACCAGTACCACTGGAATTAAAATCATTATTACAAGCTAACCGTTTTGAATCTAGCTATGGCAAGCAGATAGTTTTGAACACTGGCTGAAGATGTTTTTTTTAAATAATTAATTTTGATTATTTTTAACTTAAAAAAGTTACGGACAGCAGCTTTAATGAAGGTCACTTTATATTTGAACATTTTTCCAAATGCCTTTTATTTATAGATCCATCTTAAAATGTGAAAATCCACCATAAAAAGTAGTATTTCTAACTTAAATGGTCCAAACAAAAAGTGAAATATCATGCCTGACACAATAGGCTATGTGCACAAGCGTAGTTTTGAAATTCCGCTATTGTCAGAAGTCGGCATATCAGTTTCTGGTTTACGACTGTTCATCCGCATCCGCTATAAACAAACAAGATGAGTGCTGGCTGCTATTGTACGAAAAAAAGAGTTGTTAAACACGCATGGAATAATAGCCCTAACTTACGTTGTTTAAATTGTGTTTAAACATGCATACGTCCATTAAAGAGTGTGTACAAAGAGAATCGCAATGCTGACAACTTTTTTTGAAATAAAAGTTGCAGCAAAACTTCTGGATTTTAAATAAAAATAGTAAGTATGTGTTTGTGGTAGGCTACAGCCGTGGATCAGTTATTCACTGCAAACGCATCATATGTGAAAGCACTAGCACGCGTTGCTCCTGCACCGCAACACACACTGCAAACGGGGTATGTGTGAAATGGGCGTTAGGTGATAGATCCACCTACAGTTCTTAGAAACTTAGATGTGTTTAACAACTCTTTTTTCGTACAACAGCAACACCCCTGGTTTGCCTGTGTTCCCTAGTTAGTCTCCTTGGTTTTGGGTTGATTAGTCTCCTTTACACCTGTAATTTTTTATCTAGATTACTCTGTCTGTGTATTTAAGTTCTTAGTTTCCTCAGTTCTGTGTTCCATGTTGTTAAGGTTTGGTTGTAGGTACCCTGGTATTCTCATGCGTGTTCCCTTCTTGGATTTATGATTAAATACTTTTATTTTTTGAAAATTCTTTGTTATCGCATGCTTCTTTATAGCAACCATTCCTGACAATGACTTGTGAACTGGTAGTTTTTAACTATTAATCATAATTTAGTAGATTTAAGCTATTTTTTCAAATTATGCTCAAGTTTTTTAATTATTATGGTGGAGTTTTTTTTTAATATGATTTTTATGTGATTACAGGTTTTAATATGATTTTTGCATGGCTTAAATTTCCTAACAGTGCAGTAAGGGATTAATGAGAAACGCTGTTGAAAATTTAAATCAACACCTAAAGAAACAACTTAATGAATATTTGCTAGATGTTTGTTCTGAGTATATGTATGCTGAAAAAGAATTGTGTTTGTACATAGTCCTGGCCATGTAAATAGGAGAAAAAACAAAGTGGATCGGACCGATTGGATTTGTAGAAACACTGTAGAAAGAGAGATCGCTGAGATATAACCAAAGAGGAAAAGGTCAGAGGAATATAATTTGAAGAAGAGGGCTCAGGCAAGAGCTATGATCCGCATTAATATTGAAAAAGCTTTCCAGCGATGGAGAGACGTTGGAGAGCTGTTAGTGTTGCATAGCTTGTTAATTTTTTGGGTTGCGAAACAATAAGGCAGGGGTGTGTTTGTTTGGGTGTCAATTTCAAATATCAACAGGATTTCTCAGAAATTGCTTACTGCACCTTTAAGTTTAGTTTATAAATAAATCGCACAGTTCGTACTTATTCCCTGATCACCTGTTTTTCTCACACAATAAGTACAGCCAGTTTGTTTCTGTATGAAGGTGCATTGCTGAGGTATTCATGGAGGTGCTCAACCTCAACATTTAATTAAGCAAGGCTTTAGCTAGTCTTACTCTTGTTATGTCATTTAGTCCTCTCAGGAGTGCTTAATTAATGAATTAGTGATGCATAGTATGCCACTGGATATTTTAGTGCCCATGTTTATATCACAAATCATTAGTTCATTCAATCATCTAACGGAAATGCTTGTTTCATATGCAGCAGAGGGTGAAGACTGTGGCCACGTTTGAGTGCTGAATATAAATGAAAACACATGTATTGATCTTTCTCCAAAAAGGATCAGTCATGCATTTCGTAACTTATATGACTCCCCACAGCCAGATAGTGAAGCTCTTCTGGTGCTTCCTTGTCATCGGATAAGGTTATTTTTAGCAACAGAGTTCAATTGAATGAAAAAGAACAGAGTTGCCATCTGAGCCCTGGTTTGTAGACGTATAGCTGTGAAGTTCTGAGCAGTGTATAAACTCTCTTCACTGACTCCTTTAGTAGCAGGATACTGCAGCTGCACTCCGATGAACAGGGTCCCTATATACAGTGTTCACTGCTCCCTAAAAAACTGAGCAGGGAATATCTGTAAAAGTTTATTTCAGTTGACAAAATGTTCTTTTTTTTTTGGGAATGTCTTGCAATGTCATCAAACTTAAGGCAGATTAAGCTGTATCAGTCTTAAGACTTAAACATACTTAAATTTAAATAACTATTAAATACATAGTATAATGTGTGTGTGTGTGTGTGTGTGTGTGTGTGTGTGTGTGTGTGTGTGTGTGTGTGTGTGTGTGTGTGTGTGTGTGTGTGTGTGTGTGTGTGTGTGTGTGTGTGTGTGTGTGTGTGTGTGTGTGTGTGTGTGTGTGTGTGTGTGTGTGTGTGTGTGTGTGTGTGTGTGTGTGTGTGTGTGTGTACTTGTACAACTATTTTTGTGAGGACCAGTTTGAGTTTTAGACCATTGGAGTGAGGACAAAGAGAGTAAAGTGAGGACATTTTGTCCGGTCCTCACTTTCTGAGACCCCTTTAAAGGCCTGTTTGAGGGTCAAGACTTGGTTTTAGGGATAAGGTTATAATTAGGTTAAGGGTAGGTTTAGGGTAAGGGTTCGGGTTAAGCACTTAGTTGTGATGAGTAAGGTTAGGGTAAGCGGCTAGAGCAGCCTTTCTCAAAGTGGGTGCTGCGGCACACTGGGGTGACCCCTGACTGTGTCAGGGGTGCCGCCAAAAAATTACGTAGGCTAAAAAAAAAAAAATCTTACATTTCATATATAAATATATTTGAATTTACATAAATACATTCTTCTTCTTTTTAAACATATGAACGTATTAATAAAATTGTAAATTCATTTTAGATAAATATATATAAAATTAACTAAAAATCCATCTCACAAGACCGAAGCAAGACACGCACAACTTGACGCAAGTGACGCAACCCATAGCAACGCGTTATAGCAACAACACCTCAGACTGACAGAAACGTAAAAATAAACGTGAATTTAGGCCACTTTAGTTTTGTACACATTGTCATGTTAATTTTTAAGCAAATAAATGTTTTGTTATTGACCACAATATTACATTGATATATGTTTGAGAAGGGCACTTTTGATTAATTTTGAAATAGGGCAGGGGCTCGAAGGGGCTTCATTTTAGTTCTCCTGGTCTGGATTTGTCCACCTCTTACGGTTTTATGGCATTTGTGTCTCTGATTAATTATTTTGTGAATTACTTTGCAAACCTGTGTTGGTTGCAACTCTGTATCACATGAAACGTTCTGAGGAAACTATTTTGCAAATCGCAATTACGTTACATGCCAATCTATTGTAGTGCTATATTACGTTTGTCCTGAACATAATACATCCAAAGCAGGTTTCAAAGCAGCACAAATCTACCGACGTAGAAATTTATACGTATTACTATTTATGCATAATCGTGGCATTACTGTTTTGACTCTATTGCATTCAACTGTCTTATCAAATAATAGGCCTACGTTACTCATAAATATTAACATTTCGCTCTGTTTGTGCCTTCTGCAGCAAACTCATTTCGGAGGATTAGCCTGCGTGGTGTTAAAAATGAATACACTTTTTACCTTAAAAATACCTTGTTTAATCGTTTAACCATTTTGTACCTAGTATTTAGTGTATTTACACAAAAGGCATTTTCTCCAATAAAACACAACTTACTGATACATTCACAAAAGACATACATTTTATTAGCTTGATGTAATCCAAATCCTAGAATCCATACATTGTTTGCAAGAAACAGATCCAAATTCAGCCTTTTATCCAGTGATCTGGATAATCATCTTCATTTCTCAGCAGCGACCGCAAACGTCATATCTATCTAATTTGATGAATTCAAATTCAAAAATTGCGCCTTCAAGAAGCGTTACGACATGTTTTACAGCCGTTATATCAAACGCTCATTGGCTCTCGCCTGCTTCGTCACAGATTGCGACATGCCGTGTTTCAGTCGGTGTAGTACATTTGAAATGGAGAAGCGCGCGCGCCTTCAGAGAGCGAACCGAAATCGGATTAACATTTTCATGGATTAACGTTAATAACTTAAATTCTGATCTGTACCTCATACACAACTACTATAATACTGCCAGAGAGGACTGCGACAGCAACGCATCATCATGTGAACGACTTTTGGTAATGTTAAGGTTTTGACATTTTCTCAATAAATAAATTATTGTGAAATGTATACTTGTCTGTTATGTTTTTTTTCTTCATAATTGTGTTAGCCTACGTAGTTTAGGGGTAGGAGCAGGATTAGTGGCTCAAAATATATTTTAATGCTATATTGTTAATAAAACTGCCATTTACCTACACATCTCTGTCCAAGTGTTTTATCCTTTTTATATTCTGTATAAAATGGATATGTTTAGGTTTGGGAGTAGGATTAAGGGATCTTGTTACATTTCTCTCTAAAAGTGAAAGTATACATCTTTATGATATGAAATAAACGTAAATAGTTAACTTTTTGTAGCTGTAAATACGTAATAATGTTACGTTTAAATGTTGCAAATACATCCATATTATACATTTCAGCATCTATCCAAACGTACAAAAACGTACGTTTTCTATCTTTGAAAATAACGTATTAATACCTACGTATTAACAATGAGACAAGGCTGCTATATTAGGTTAAGGACCAACGTAATAGCACTACTTATAATATGCTGGCATGTAAAGTAATTGCGATTTGCAAAATAGTTTCCTCAGAACGTATTTCATGTGATACAGGGTTGGTTTTTAAAGGTGCTATAAAGATGTTATTGTTATTTAGTTCGTATT
Organism: Chrosomus eos; assembly: GCA_036326025.1. Taxonomy (NCBI): domain Eukaryota; kingdom Metazoa; phylum Chordata; class Actinopteri; order Cypriniformes; family Leuciscidae; genus Chrosomus; species Chrosomus eos. Next base: position 15,255,847 of record CM070840.1, read on the forward strand.
ATGCTCTGTTCTGTCTAAATAAACAGGACATTTGCATTTACATTTAGGTTATGCAGTGTTTTTAAATTATATTTTACACTGGGGTGCCTTGAGATTTTATGCACTTTTGAAAGGTGCCCTGACTGAAAAAAGTTTGAGAAAGGCTGGGCTAGAGATTGCATTGTGTCAATGAATGTCCTCATAAAGATAGATGTACAAGAGTGTGTGATATTGATATTTTGATATTTTCATTATGGAAACAAAAAAATTATGGAAACCAAACCTGAAGTGATTTCCTTTGGGTAAAAACATTGAACCTTTTCATCACATTTATTATAGCCAAATTTTGTGTTCTACTTTTTTTTGTGGTTTGCAGAGACTGCTGACTTAATTTCCACTTCCTGTGAAGTGATGTATTGTTTCCTGCCCTTTGAACTGAACATTTACTCTCCTTTTGGTGTGGGAAGCTCAAAATATTTGAATATCCTGGACAAGGAACATACCGTTCTGGTGCTATACTGCTGAAATACTATTCAGGAGCAACATCTTTCACTTAAGTCCCACACATTTCTAATGGATTTTCATTTAAAGCATATGCAGTACAATGCTCTCTCTGAATGGGAAAGGACAGATTAGGTTTTACAGAATGATAAAAGTCTGTCCGTAGTTCAATACCGAGGATTAATGTGACATTCTGGATTTGCTTCATGGGATCTCTGTGGCTTATGACAAAGCCGGAGGTCCACTGGAATAATGTGTGAGGATGGATATATTGCGTGTGGGTGTTTGCACACGTTGATAAATGTGAGAGGGTTGGCGTCAACCTTACATGACAAACAAAGCTTACTCTAAAAGCCAAGAGTAAACATCCCCTTCAATAATATTACACAAGCCTTCAGGTGCTGGTAAAGTGTTTGTATAAATTCAATGTATTAGAATTAGCAGATTTTAATCAATGTCTTTTGAATAATCTCAACAATATGCATATCAGATCAACCACATCAGGTATAAAATGGATTAGTTTATAGCAAGTGAAAAAGAATCTTAATTCTACATGTTAAGCATGATGCGCCTTTCATTATTAATGCATTCATTTATTTAAATCAAGGCTAAAATATTGACTAATAATTACGGAAAGTGTCTCTGATGATTCAGATGTTGTGTGGTGTGCTGTTGGATTATGGGAATGAGATTTTGCATCTAAAAAAATGCGAAATATACATTACGTGCAGAATGTCAAAAAATAAATAACCTAGTTGAAAGTCAACTGAATTTCAAGCAGGTGACAGTGTTCAAATTGTTTTAAATGGGATCATTCAATATTTTATTATGATGTCAGGATTATCTGATAAACTCCCCAGACAATCTTTTGCAATAGATAATGTAATCCTTATTCTATCGTCTTTTCTAGTAATGTTTTAAATGTTCTGACTGCAGGTCTCGTGATTGTTTGCATGTTTGAAAAAATCTCTTAAAATTACTGCGGTCAAATCGATTAATTGTTAATTTTAATCCCATCTAACATAAAAGTTTGCGTAAAAAAAAAAAATATATATATATATATTATGTGTGTGTGTGTGTGTGTGTGTGTGTGTGTGTGTGGGTGTGTGTGTGTGTGTGTGTGTGTTGGTGTTGTGGTGTGTGTGGTGTGTGTGTGTGGTTTTGTGTGTGTGTACCTTCAACAGTGGAACGAATATTTTGGTACAGTGTTATTATTAACTAAAACTAAAACTTACACTTAACCATACAAAATGATTAAATAATAAAACATTAATTGAAAAATAAGATATTAATAAAAAACTATAATAGTACCGGTATTTTTCTTCTTATCTAGATTGGTGAGGTACCACTGAACTTCCCAAATCTGATAGAATGATCTGCAGTTTTAAGTAGTGTACAAATTACTTTTACTTTAAAATATCCTGCATCTTACAATAGCTTCGCCTTTATTGATCCATAATTTTGTCAGACTGCTGTTTTATTCTTATTGACTAATATGGACCGTATAATTATCAGTAACAGAAACACTTTAATTGATGTTAATCACAAGTTAATATTGAACCATATTAAATCACGTCATTAATCATTGCAGAGTTGATTAATCTATTGATTAATTTAATATTGGTGCTTTCTGTCAATTAATTTATTGAGGTCTGTTTTTTTAATGAGCCAATTAGCCAATCAACTTGCTGACACAGAAACCTTCAAGTTCAATCTGCTTTTGCAGCCTTAACATTCTGAAGCTGTGTTTAGTACTTACCATTATTGACTTTTTATGGTGCATCTTCCAACTGAAAAATAAACAGATCAATATTAAAGGAAAAATAAAACTCTCAGCAGGTTATTAGAGAAACATAAGCCTATTGACAAAAACAAATGTCACAATGTCTTCTTTGGTTAATTAAAAGAGAGATAAAACATAATTTTTTAATATTGTATCTAGGTTAAGAGTTATCTATGGTTTATTAAATGTTACACAGGCGTGAATGTAGAAGAGGGGAAAGATTGGCGATTTTTTTGACATGTACATGTAATGATGTACAGATGTACAGATTTGTGTTTTTTATCCAATGTTTGAGTCAGTGGGCCAAATCTAAACATTACAATGGCCAATAAATGGCCAAATAGACCTTATTATCATTTACCTTATTTAACCTTCTTCAGATTAATTAAATCCAGTGTTTTATTTGCCACTTGCAAGTTTTTGGTGGGAAAAAGTAAAAAATTCCATTAATTGAGTTAATTTAATTTTTAAAAAACATGTCATATTGCACTTGTGAGTATGATTAATTCAGCAGTGGACATCATTGTTATGTCTAGATGGAGGTCACTGCCTGTCGGGGCGTCGGGGCAGGCACAGGTGGTCTTTGTCCCTATAGATTTGATGTATTTGAGCTGTTTCCGCTGGCATTTGTTCCTTTTGGAAAGTTTTTTTTTTTTTAAAGTGTGTTTCCATTTGAGTGCTCTATTGTATTCCTCTATTCTATTTTCAGTTTTTTCAGTTTTTTTTTCATTAATTCAGTGTTCACATAATAAACGCATTGAAATAAAAAGACACAGGAACTCATGCACCTAAAGTCTTTTTAATTCAAGCCTGAGTAAAAATGGTTGGCTTCTTTCGGATCAATCTTTCAATCTTCTTTCTAACACAACCACTTATCTCAAAGACTAAATAAATAAGGAGAACTCATGGCTTAAATACAGCTGTAATCGAAATTATTCAACCCCCATTGCGAATCAGGTTTATTGGCAAAATTTACAGACTTTGAGCTGTTTGCAGTGAACAAATCAAACAAAAGTAATTGAAATAGCTCAATATAACAAATGTGTCAAGCGGTTTATCCAAATTTAACTTGAAATGCAACTTGTAATGACTTCTGCAGTCTCAAAATGATTCATGTGTAACGGAGGCCAGCTAGTAGTTGCTGTGCGAGTAAACCTCACTCCTCTGATCTCAATAAGGAGTCTTTAGCCTCCTTGTTAGAGCGCCTGACTCTCATGCCGGAGACTCGGGTTCGAGGCCCGCTCGGAGCGGGTCGAGTGGGACCCGGGTGGAGGGGTTACACATGCCCTTCATGGCAAGCATCTTTAGTACTTAGTAGAACACCCTTTTGCTGTTATGACCTGCTACAAACAAGATGTAGCTATAGCCAGACACCAGCTTCTGGCAGCGCTTCTAAAGAATCTTAACCCATTCCTCATGAGCAATGGCCTGCTGTTCAGTAATATTCTTGGGTTTGCGTGCTGCAACCGCCTTCTTCAAATGCCACTAGAGATTTTCTAAGTCAGGTGACTGTGATGGCCACTGTAGAATCTTCCAAGCCTTGGTGGAATTTGAGGTATGCTTGGGATCATTGTCCTATTGGAAGGTCCAAGCTTCAGTTTCCTCACTGACGACATTACGTTTTCTCCAAGGATTTCCTGATACTTCAATGAATCCATCTTGCCTTCCACACGCTGCAGGTTTCCAGTGCCAATTGGAGCAGACTTGTCTTGTGCTTTTGGGTCAGTAGTGGTGTACATCTTGGAGTTCTAGCATGGAAACTGCATGCGTTTAGTACGAGCCTTATTGTGCAAGCTGAAGCCTCTGTGCCTGTTGCCACCAAGTCTTGCTGTAGCTCTTTTGCAGTCAAGTCTGCTTTTCCTGACCCATCCCAGGTAGTATAACCCCTGTTCAATTAACTTTGAACTTGCAAACTATCCATCCAATTGTGTCTCTAGGAACATTTAGTGCCTTTTTTTTCATTGCAAACAGCTGAAAGTCTGTAAATTTGGCCAATAAACCTGATTTGAAATTGGGGTTGAATACTTTCAATTACAACTGTACATGGGGAGCAATGAGGGAACTAAACAAAATGATTAACAAATAAATTACAAATCTCTTTTAGTGTAAAATAAGATTAAAAATCTCTTTTACAAGAGTGTCCTGGCAAGTGGCAGCAACGCATATACAAATAGTTACAAAAACACTTACAGGTAAATACATAGCCATACTTTCACTCATCATATTTGAACAACCATGTAATCATAAAAAAAACATAGGTCATAAATCAATTTAATTTAAGAACAGTTACAGACAGACTGCCTTTCTACAAGATCCTTAAAAAGCCTTTAAAGGAATAAAAGGAAATCAACTCCTTTAACTGTAGCTCATTCTGTATCTGATTCTGTGCTGCAAAATGAAAAGCCTTTTTTCCAAAAACAGTGCGGGCTTTAGGGACTGTCAATAAAAACAAATTCTGTGAGCGCAGGTAATATGTCCCTGCAGACCTTGGGATAATGTAAGTGTTTTAGATACGGAGGAAGGAGTCCTAATACTGCCTTTTAAAAAAAAGATGCCAGTGCATCCAATGCAGAATGGAAAGGGAGAACCATCCTACCCGAGAATACAGTAAACAGTGATGAGTGAGAGATTTTAAGTTTGTGATGAATCTCAGGGCTCCATGAAACACAGTGTCCAAAGCATGAAGACATTGAGAGGTTAAATTCATGTATAAAATATCTCCATAGTCCAAGACAGATAAGAATGTTGCGTTTACTAGTTGTTTTTTTTTGCTCCAAAAGATAAACAGGACTTAATTCTAAAGAAGAAACCTAACTTCAATTAAAAAAATTTAACCAAATCTTGGACATGCATTGTAAAAAACAGAGATTGATGCCCAAATATAAGTAACTTCAATGTAATTTTCAAATTTTGTTTATAACTTAAATGTTGTAGCTAACTACCTTTTCAAACAGTATTTTAAATGTAGTTTAACTACGTAAAAAAGTGATTACAAAGTAGCTTTCCCAACGCTGCATAAATCTTATGACCTAAAAAATGTTGTTTTTCTTTACCAAGCATCTCAATAATTCATTGTTCAAATTTGTATACAGCATAGATCAAAACAATATGCTCACTGAATCACAATGCTCAGTTGGGTCTCATTGCGTATTGATCTGATACAGAGTTTTGCATTTAGTGGGCCACTGTGCAGCAAGAAGTGCCAAGAAACACCTCAGCGAGGCGGTTGACGTGGCCCCGCGTTTCTCTGCTTTATTCCAGAAAGCCATTTAACTTTGTGTGGACTCACTCCAGGACGCCAGCTCTCAGGGCTCACTTTGTTTCAGTTAAAATCAAAAGAGTAATAAACAGATGCAACTTCTAAATAGAGCAGCCAGCATGTGTATCTTGAGGTTAATGACCTTTACATTTCTCACACAGGTAACCTCTCAAAGACTTGCACTGCCGATGGCTGGACTGAAATGAACCCGATGGAAATCGCAGTGTATTGTGGCTATAATCTGAATGGCACTGTTGACGATGTAAGTACAAATTGTTTCTCTGTTAGGCGAGTAATTGTTTCTCACGGGGACGTAAGATCATTTTAACATTTACAGTACAGGAGCTTGTCAGTGATTTTTACTGCGATCCATGTTTTTTCTGCATAAAAATTCCTGGCCGAAATGTTTTTCTGAATTGAAATGCCATCCGAACTCTGAATTCACATTTCTGACTTTACAAGAAGGAATCAATTCAAAAGTCATTGTCTAAATCCTTTTTGACCCCTGCAAAGCGGGGTAACCGGTGCGCTTCACATTTTAAATATGGACACTTTTATTACTGAAATACTGGAAAATATTTACAAGAATTATATTACTACACCACTACAGTGAACGGGAGCTGTTAAGAAGACAAAGAAATAAGAGAACAAAATCGTGATCTTTTGAGACTATTTCTAACTTACTCTAAACTAAGCACAGTATATCTGCTTATTTCAACATTTTTTAAATGACATCCATGAGTTTGAGAGATAAAATGCTAGACAGAAAACCAATTAAACCATAGCACGTTCCTATTTTTAAACAGCACATTTAAATATTCAAATAATAAATAAGATATTTTTTATATTGTTCAATTAAATATGAATTTATTAATTGTCCAAGCAATTAATTGTTTACAGCTGACGATTACATGACTGAGCACGTAAGCAGCACGTTCATTGGTTTGTAGTATCTCAGAACTTTCTCCCCCACTGTGAATAAATCCTCATCTTTAAAAAAATTACCATCCAAATAGAGCTAAAGTAGTTTTCTATCACTTAAGTTAATTGGGAGACTTTAGAGAGCATCATACGTACATGCAAAATATCTTAGAACATTATGTCAAACTAGTGTTCAACTCCACTGGCATTATACAACACTGAAATGCTCAGCCTCTTGACGTATTGGACTTTTATCCCACACAAAACGATCCTTCTCATGTCAAATTGAGGGTCCCTCACCCAAAAAACCCAAGCTTTAACGTTCACCTTTTTTCAGTCAACCTCCTAGCCTCCTTTTCCAGCCTGCCTTTTATTGCCTGGTGCAAACTAAGTCCAAACATAATAGCTCCTTTATTTAGCGATGCACGTCGGTGTCAGCCCTTGGAGGCATTTGTAAACATACAAATAAGCCATCGCTGAAGTTATTATATAACATGAAAAGCCTTGATCTTTTGAGCAGAGTATAGTTAAGTGAAGAGCAAATGACCTTTGCCCTTTGATGAAAGCTTTCCCAGCATGTTTTCGCATCAACAGGATGGGTAATCAGCACGTTCGGTTCAGACCCACCGGGAATATATGGGCATGGGACTTAAAAGCAATTTTATGTTCTTGTTGATGAGTGTCTGATGCTCCTTGTTGCTATGTTCAGGTTTTTATATTCAACTTTGGTCAAAGGCTCTAGAGGGGGTTATTTAAAATAGGCGGTGTGTCTTTTAAATATTTTCATAGGAGAGAAAGCACAGCACCCATTCTTACCACAAAAAAGAAAACCTTGAGTAAGAATCCTCCTTTTCAGACATCAGGATCCAATAAAATGGACAAAAAGCCAGTGCACTGAGTAATGGTCAGAGACCGTGCCTGTTGTTTTTATGAGCTATAGTGTTTATGAAGGTTGTTTTGAGGGCAGTGAATGCATGTTTTGACCCTACTCTCGTCGTACATACTGAGAGCAGTGTGCTTTTTAAAAATCTTTTATATTTAGTTTTACACATTAAACACAATATACTGCATGTGAGATACTTTTTTTAGACCAGGACAAAATGTGAATTTATTGCTTTTAAAAGAATGATAAGCTAGAAAATGCATTCAGTGGTTGTAAGAAATATAATACCGTAATCAAAGGGGTTTATTCACTACTGTCATAATTTAAGATTTTAAAATAAATCGGTCACACTTTAGTTTAGGGTCCAATTCTCACCATTAACTAAAATTTTGCATCAAACTCCTTATTACGGCTCATTAATAGTTAGTAAGGTAGTTGTTAAGTTTAGGTATTGGGTAGGATAGAGGGATGTAAAATTAAGCATGCATGATGTTTCAGATCGTATGGTAAGTGTAAACGCATAAATCGGATATGGGTCACAATTGAAACGGACTGTCAAAAAAACTCATTATCATCAATGTTGAAAACTTGTGGAAAAAACAGAGTACTTTGGTGAATATAACGTTTAAAAGAACAGCATTTATTTGAAATAGATAAAAGTTATTATAAAGTATTTACTTGGATCAATTTAATGCATAGTTGCTAAATAAGTATTCATTTCCTTGTAAAAAGAAAATTGCGGACCCTACATTTTTGAACGGTAGTGTCATTTGCAAATTTGAGCAGACATGGTTGTTTAAAATGAGTTCAGTGATGTTTAGTGAACACACATTCTTTCTTTTGCAGGATAGTTTCTTCAGGTCAATAAAGATTGGCTACACCATTGGACACAGTGTTTCTCTCCTTTCTCTCACTACTGCCATTGTAATACTTTGTATATTCAGGTAAGAATTTCTACATTTTTCGAAACTATGCTAACATGTAGGTCTAGGGGTGGGTTATGTATAGCAGATTATGTTCATCTGCTAAAACAATGTGTGAAAAGGAGTAAAGGGATGCATGGGTAGCTAGCTTGAAGCCAATGTGGCTGTCGGTAAGAACAGCTCCAGTCTAGTCACTCAGGTATCAAGGTCTTTATTTTACATCCAAGCAGGTTTGTTGTGTGTTGTGTGTGGTGTGTGTGTGTGTGTGTGTGTGTGTGTGTGTGTGTGTGTGTGTGTGTGTGTGTGTGTGTGTGTGTGTGTGTGGTGTGTGTGTGTGTGTGTGTGTGTGTGTGTGTGTGTGTGTGTGTGTGTGTGTGTGTGTGTTCTAGAAAAGAACAGAAATACAGCGTTTTACTTTACAATAAACAATGCCAGATCAGATTCATGGTAACTGCCAATGTTACATTGCCTTATCTATTGTCTAAATTACTTTATTTCCTGTGAATTCAATCTACTCATATAAGCTAATCAAATACACATCAAAATAACTAAAGAACATGCCTAAGCAGGAAATATAGCAAGCATAAAAATAAACACATTTAGGAAAAACTTAAGAAATACAGAATAATATTTAAGTATCAAGCAAAGGCACTTACATGGTCAATTACGTGCACGCATGAAAAAAACAAAGAAAAAGGGAAAACTCAGTCCTCTGCACAGTACATCCATGTGCAAAAGAAGGAAGATGCTGTGGGCACAGGTGCAGTTAATAAAGCCTGATAGAGCCCATGCAGTGTTAGCTGCATGTAATTATGCATAATTTATAGTTATTAGTATAGTAACTACATGTAACATGTAACAAGGACACTGAAATAAAGTATTACAATTTTTTTTTTTGTTAAATGTATCATGTTTGTAGTACCGTTTTTGCTTAAACTAGTTTTAAAGAACCTATCCAAAGCATTTTTCTAGGACAAATGACTTTGTGTCTACCTGACAGTTCAAATGGACTGAGAGTGAAATAATTCAATTAGCTTATTGTAACTATCTTCATATAAATGAATTGCATGAACAGGGTCCAAGAACATGGGCACAAATATACAAGGTACAACTGCCTGAAATGAAAAGATTTTTTTATAAATAGTGAGATTTTAAATGTAACATGGAAAACATTTTTGTAATGTGATTTCAAATTTGGGCTTGTTTTTTTAAAAATGTATTCATTTATTTTAAAATTATATTACAAATCTCAATTTTTCAAAGATTTTCAACCTTTTTGTCCCCACATAAAGTTCACATTGAAGGATGACATTTTGATTAAGCTAACAGGCTTTAAACACAGAAAACAGTGTTTCATGCATGGTTAAAGCCAACCCTAAATGCACCGTGAGGTGTCATGGAGCGAGTCACTGAATCGCTGAAGCTGTCGAGGATTAAACAGCGAGCAACATGCTTCCGTTGTGAGACTACAGTGATTGATCTGGCTCACTAGAGACAGAACGCCCTGCTAGTAATGACAGAGATAAGAGCTTTCTTCCATGTATTTTCCAACACACATTTCATCTAGGCCAAAGAAGACTCTTCACCATCAGAGAATCATTTCAGTGCAGTGTTCATAAATAAACCCAGTAGTGATACTAGTGGAATTTAAAACCATTTAAGTGGCACCAAGTTAGCGTTCAAATCACTTAGGCAACATTATTTGTGTATGAATTAAACATTAAATTTGTAGTGGATTAGACTATTAATGATGCTGTTCTTGTGGATGATTCATTTTTGACATGGCACATTACTGTGACATGCTCATTACAATAACTGCTATGGATGTATCTTGGTCATAATAAGGTGATCAGATTTCTGAAAAGGAAACCAGAGACAAGTTCAGTTGTCAAAAGACTATGACTGAATTATCAGGTCTATGAATTAAAGTCCTTTGCATAAAAATCAGTTTACATACTTTCTACAGACAAGTCGTAGAATGTCTAATTTTTTACGTTCACACATTGACAATAAAAAAGCGATTAATACATGAAAATTATTATAAATAGCCCCTTTAAAATATTCACTACTGTTAGTTTGCTCTGGAAACCAACACGCTATGTTGGTAAGGCTTATTTACACTGTATATGCATGTGTTTAGAACTTGCTTTAAAATGGGGACATTTTTGGGGACAGGACTCGTAAAACCAGGACTCTGTCTAGTCCGCGTCTGATAAACCTAGTAAGAGGCTGACCTATAAAAATACACAAGTTCTGCTGTAAACAGTCATAAACGGATACTTTCAGCAACTCACAGCACAGTTATTACAGCGTCAATCCTCCTTGGAGCATCCTGGGGTTAAGTGCTTTGCTCAAGGGCACAAATATGATAGTTCACAGCGTTCTTCTTCTGATTACCAACCCGAGGTTTAACCACCACAACCCACCCTTAATGCTGTCATTCCCATCAGTAATAAGGTTCATGTGTATCACAAGTATGGCAGAGCAGTAAAGCTGCTCATGTTCAGCTCTGGAGCAAAGTAATCAGTCCTAATCCCATCTCTTAACACTATCTGCACTCGAGCTGCAGGCTTTAGCAGTCTTAACTGAGACTATATCAGTCTGGTGTGGGATTTCAGGGACTGACAGGGGCTGAAGACCTGATCACACCTCAGGTTATTATTTCTGGTTTGAACACTTGCACCCACTCCATTGAATGACTCAGGTCACAAGTTGTCATTGGTTGGTGGAAAACACAGTCTGTGGTCTAATTAAATTGTTCCTTTACCAAGGAACACTTGGTAAAAAAGTTTAGGGTCTAAATCTGTCAGTGGTATAATGCAAGGTTATTCTGCAGATGTCCACACAATAGAGACACAACATAGACCTGTGTGTCTGTAAAATCGTGCTGATAGTGTCAGATCACAGCATGTGAAATAAGCAAACCAGAGACATCATGCCTGCATGAGTGCTAGGTTAAAGGAAACACACTGATTTGACCTTTAACTCAAATGAATGTAAAGTTATAGTCAGTAAGGGAGAACTGCAATGTTATGCAATGAAATACTGCAACCTCATCACTGGTTTATGTGTTTTTGAATCATTATTTTAATGTTATTGTCCATACACTGTAAATTTTTTTATCTTTTTTGACTTTATTAAATTACATAAAAGCTATCCAATTGATTAGGATGTATATAGGATGAATATATCCAATTTATTTGGACTAAACTTTTGGGCAAAACACAAAAAAGCCCATGAAAAAAAGAGATTTTTACAATGTAGGAACTTTATCAAATATCCAAACCTGGGGCTGGATGCTGTAGTGACCACACAAACGAGATTCATTGATTTAGACCTGCTGTAATGTATAATATTTTTGGCCCATCTCAGCAGGCTTTTGCCACAGGAACAAAACAATTGGATTTCATGGAGTAATCAATAGTAACTTTTCCACACATTGTTTAGAATTCATCTTCCTCGACACATAATTGTAAGAAATTGAAGCAAGACATCACCAATGAAGCTAGACAAATTAAAATCCAATAGCATAAGTCAAAAACCAGACAAATGACAAATTCAAGGAAACTCAATATAAACAGACTCTTCAATGATGAAGTTGGTAGACAAAAGAAAGACTGGTAACACTTTATGATAAGATTTCATAAACTACTTTAGTTAACATGAACTAACAATACTTTTACTACAGCATTTATTAATCTTGGTTAATCTCAGGATTTACTAATACATTTAATACAATGTATTAATTTATTAATACTAGTTCAAAAGTTCAATCAGTTAACGTTGCAGTTAAAGATCTGAACTAACATGAACATTAACATTAACTAACATTTAAGAAATGCAGTAAAAACATATTGTGCATGCATGGTTAGTTAATGTTAACAAATGAGACCTTAAAGTGTTACCGAAAGACTTGAGCCAATAAGATTAATAATAATAAGCTACTAAAATAAGTCTTTGATGTCTCCATAGTGTATATATGAAGTTTTAGCTCAAAATACCCCACAGATATTTTCATATAGCATGTCAAAATTGTCACTTTTTGAGGCTGAGCAAAAATGCACAATTTCTGTGTCTGTCCCTTTAAATGCAAATGAGCTGTGCTCCCGGCACCAGAGCCATTTGCCCGGCACAAAGGGCGGAGCTTGCAGCACCCGTCTATGCTTTTACCTCACACAGACATGCACTGAAAATTTCAAACACTTTTAGCCTTTTTTGTTCAAACCTGAGTCAGACAAAGATGGAGAGACTCAAGAAGAAGTGACAACATGTAGAATGCAACAGGACATTTCTGAATGGTTAGTTGATGAATTTATGTTGCACATGTGTAGTTAACTTCTAGTCATTGATTAGCATATTCTGTCATGATAATCTATTTTCCCTGGGGGCGGGGTTTATGTAAATTCATGGGTTGGTGATGTCACTAATCTTACCAGCTGTTTGTTGTAGTCCTTGAAATGTAATTTCTTTAAAAGAAAATATCTCCCTTTGCTTTGAACTTTGAGCATTGTAACTTTGCAGATGTTGTTTATGCTCAAACAACAACATTACACACTAACTAAAGATAGAAAAGGGAAATCATAATCAACCACCATGATTTTCATGAGGAACTCCTGGGATAATATTTGCATATAATAATATTTGCATAGAGACAAGCATTGTGTACTTAGCTTTGTGAGAAGTACTTTACTCTTGAAAGTTTTAGGTCAGTTCGATTTTTGTCTTTTAACAGAACTTACTACTTCAGCAAGTATGCTTTAAATCAGGGGTTCTCAAACATTTTGGAGCCAGGGACCCCTTACAGGGGAAAAATATTTCCAAGGACCCCCTCATATTTATAACAGTGACTGAGCCCAAAGTTAATGTGGGAGCGCTTAATGAAATGTTTTGACACAAATAAGTCTTCACACCAGGGTCGTATGCAGGGTTTTTTAAATAGTGTACTGAGGTGCCAAAAGTGATCTTGCTAGGGGGGTTCGGGGGCATGACTTTCTTGATCTACACATGCATTTTAAGGTGTTTTTAAGGCCAAAAAATGGGATAACTATAGCTATGTCAGTGGGCAGTGGAATAATTTTTTTTTGTCAAGTAGATGACAATTTAAATTTTACAATGAATGATCCACATACAAAATGGAAATGCAGAATGTATAAGATTATTGTTCACATCACATCAAAGGAATTGCCTTAAATGAGAAATGTTTCAAGGATTATTTTGCATAGATGTTAATTCCAATATTTGAACACATTGTACACAAATAGGCCCATAGTACAATATGGCAAATTATGTTTAAAAGGTGCTTGTGTTGTTAAATTGAGCTTATATCCACTGTAATTAGCTAAATAAAATAATGTTAATTTCATCCTGGACACAGTATGCTTCTCAGTCTTGACCTGTAGCTGGGAGAGCGGGGCACAAAGTAATGCTTTTTGACTTTCTCAGTTTGTGTAAATTCACTTGGGGTTCAGAGTATTTATTTTTTCCCACATTAATTTCACACGTGTCTAGATCTTGTTTAGTGTAGCTACATCTTATCTCGCACTTTATGACGGAATAACTGCGTCATGCGGAAATGCGCATTTTGACATTGACGAGCGCTGGTAGTCTGCTGAAAAAACCGCTCAGATTAAGGTCAGTTTATCATCGCGATGTTTAATATCCTTGCAGCGCCAAATTAGAGTTAATATTAGGCAATTATTTCAAAACTTTCATTATATATATAGGCTACACATTGAAAAATTACAGAGGTCCAGACCTGCACGTATCAGCATCTTCACATGTGGAGAAATGAGATTGGAACAACAGCAAGTCGACAGTATAATGATTGACCGTCACTGCCTTCATAGTGTACAACAGACAAATTAAATTAAGCAGAACTTTTTATAAGTTCGGTGAGTATTTTATTTTGATAATGAATAGGTTTTGATGTAAAATTAGCAGTGCTAGAATTGACATAGCCTGTAATTGTGCGCGCACGCGAGACGCCGGCGCGAACACTTGGATTGTTTCCTCTGCAGTGGAAACAAAGGAATACTCTGGGAATACTCTTATTTATGGTCATACAGTTAAGAGTACATCATTCAAAACGGCAAAATGTCATTTTTTTATTTGTGTATACATTAAAAATGACTACAAAATGTCATGCCTTTTAAAAATAAAGAAAACAGGATGCCGGTTCTGCCGTCTCTGTCTCCGTCTGGCGCGCGCGTGCCCAAAAAACGACCAAAACACAGCCAATACTTGACGCACAGGCATAAGAAATATAGATAGATTATCTATCTATAGAAACCTTTAAGAGCATACTATTTTATTATTTGACAATAAATGCAATAGCCGATAAGTCACTTTGGAATAAATAGCAAGTTTTCAGATGATAAAGAAAACATGACTTATAGTCATGGAAAAACGGTAGGCTGTTATAAATTATTTCGCGGACCCCCTGACTATCGTTCACGGACCCCCAGGGGTCCGCGGACCCCAGTTTGAGAACCACTGCTTTCAATTGATCAAAAGTGACAAAGTTGTTAAAAATATTCTGTTTTAAATATATTTTGTTCCATTGAAATTTCTATTCATCAAAGAATCCTGAAGTAAATGCATCATTTATTAAGCAGCACAAATATTTTCAACATTGGCAATAAGAAGAATCTGCATATTAGAATGATTTCTGAAGGATCATGTGACTGAATACGGGAAATTTTTATAACATTCCGCAATATTCTCGTTTTATATCAAATGCATATTATTTCTTTCATTCTCCTGAGTGACAATAGGATTTAGATTATTCTGATAGGGAACCCCAGCAATCAATTTGCAAATTGATCAAGTGATGCATAAATATTTTTGGGGTGGGACTATTTCTGTATTGTATTGTCTTGTATTATGTTATAATTTATAAGATAACAGTATTTACAGCATGCCAGCTATGCAGATGTGTCAGTATTTGAGAGTACGACTGTAACATACTATCAAATATTAATATTTTCAAAGAACCCAGTGTTTAAACAAAGTGTCAGCTGTTTTACCAGTGTGAGATATGGACAATATAAACAAAACAAAAAAAATTCAGGGTGTTCTGGGATATTAGATTGCATGTATTAATGTACTCTTAGAAGAATAGCTCCCCCATAAAATCAATATTATGTCATCATTTACTCACATTTGTATTTCTCCAAACCCATATGACTTACTTTGTTCCATAGTGTAGATGCATTGTGGTTAGTATTTTGACTGTGCATGCCATTGCTTGATAAAATTAAATACGCATGTTGGACATTAAATGAGCAGCTATAACCTTGAATTTTAAATCAGATTTTGTGAATTCCCATGTTTACGGTAAGTAGAAATGTGTGTGAAATGGACAACACAATGCAACAAATTACCTGTTTAACGAACCCCTTTCAAGGACCAGAAAGCTCAATTAGGATTTCATTTGTAGTGTAATTAGCTGTCATTTTTTCCGTTATTAGTTCCAAGGACGGGATGTAATTAGGGGGCAGGGGACTTCTCAATCAGGCTTATCGAATTTTAGATTCAGTAAGTGTGGCTGATTGTATTCCTTGTATTCCTCAGGAAACTCCACTGCACGCGTAACTATATCCACATGCACCTTTTCGTCTCCTTCATTTTGAAAGCCGTTGCTGTCTTCGTCAAAGATGCGGTGCTGTATGATGTTGTTCAAGAGTCTGACAACTGCTCCACTGGCTCTGTAAGTTCATTATTACACAGTCTGTTTATTTATTTTCCCATGGATCCATCAGCAGTGTGTAACAGTTTCTATTAGCAAACTGTGTGAGATCCACATGCAGCAAACGAAGTATTCATCTAGCATTGTTAGTAATCAGAGTAAATATAGTCTATCCCAGCTGATCACGTTTACATTTTTTTTATATTCATGGGTCTCGTGGTGTGTTAACAGAAGTGTCTTGGGCCTCTCGACTGTTATGTCTGCTGCTAAACATCCGTGGGCATAACTTCACACTCGCTGCTGAATTTATTGCTGTTGGTGACCTCTGTTTGAACCAGCTTGCCAAAAGGGTTGTTCTAGTCATTCTGGATGGCGTGTACTCCCACTGTTATTGTTGTAGCCCCTCAAGACAATTCAATTTCACAGATTTTCCTTTCAAAACTGCAAATTCACAAGATGTGATGTGAAGTTTGGGTGATTTTTTACACTAAAGCCATAGGGTATTTCTTGTGTGCTAGTTTTACACTACTGTGCTGACAAGCCTATGTTAAATGGTTTGCTATTGTTCGAGTAATGGTAAGCTTCTTGTCGAGTTTAACCAGTGACATTTACAGAAACTCCACCAGGACCAAAGCTAGTTGACTAACCTCACCAGCTAGATTTTGCTTTAACCAACAACCAACAGAAATTTGTGAAAACAGATAAAAAACGGGCAGTGACAAAATGAAAACTAAGAAAACAAGTAAAAGAACAGTAACAAAATTAAAATTAGATCATCCAAGTAAAACAGCAAACCTAGTAAAAGTAGTAAAAAGCAGGTAAAAGAGTGACAGTGACAAAATTAACAATAGACCATGCAAGTAAAACAGCAAAAGTAGTAAAACATCAGGTAAAAGAGGAACCGTGTTAAAATTAAAAATAGACCAGTCAAGTAAAAATAGTAAAAAGCAGGTAAAAGAGTTTCCGTTACCAAATTAAAATTAGACAGTCCCAGTAAAAATGAGTGTCAGTGAAAAAATGTAAATTAGACCATGTAAGTAAAACAGCAAAAGTAGTAAAAAAGCAGATAAAAGAGTAACAGTGTCAACATTTAAACTAGACCATGCCAGTAAAAATAGTAAAAAGCAGGTAAAAGAGTGACAGTGAATAAATTAAAATAAAACCATGCAAGTTAAACAGCAAAAGTAGTAAAAAATCAGGTAAAAGAGGAACCATGTCAAAATTAAAAATAGACCAGTCAAGTAAAAATAATAAAAAGCAGGTAAAAGAGTGTCCGTTACCAAATTAAAATTAGACAATGCCAGTAAAAATAGTACAAAGCATGTAAAAGAGTGTCAGTGACAAAATAAAAATTAGATCATGAAAGTAAAACAGCAAAAGTAGTAAAAAAACAGATAAAAGAGTGTGAAAATAAAAATTAGACCATGCCAGTAAAAATAGTAAAAAGCATGTAAAAGAGTGTCAGTGGCCAAATTAAAATAGACCATACAAGTAAAACAGCAAAAGTAGTAAACAAGCAGATAAAAGAGTGTCAAAATTAAAATTAGACCATGCCAGTAAAATAGTAAAAAACATGTAAAAGAGTGACAAGTGACAAAATTAAAATTAGACCATGCCAGTAAAACAGCAAAATTGGTTAAATAAATGCCTGTTTCCACCTAGACCTGCACCAGACCAGCCAAAACCAATCTGGAGCAATTCATGCTGGTTTTAGCGGTCTAGTATAATATTCTGATAAAATGAGTTGAATCAGTTTCACAATATTAATCATTGTCATGGCAATCATTATGGCCTGACTGCTAGTAATAGTGAAGGACGTTTTCTGAGATGACTCAGCTTTTGAGTTGACTATTGATTGAACTTGACAAAGGAGCATAAACCTCTCATTGAAAACGTGGCTCCTTATCACAGTGTGTAAAGTGAGTTTGCTTCTAAAGTGAAGTGTCCTGCTGTAACACGTGTCCAGTTTTCAGATCTGGCATCTTTCAATGTCTGCAATTTGAGCAGAAATTTACAATAGATCAACGCTGTTTGTGAAATCTTCAGAAGTTTAGGGCAAAAAAAAAAAAAAGAATAGCCATCTCTTGACATAAATTGGAAAAGCCACAGTTTACATCTGTATCTATGAAAGTTTATAGTGATCACTGGCTTCCATCTCTCTCTTTTAAAGACTTTCTGCACACAAAATATAACTAATCTACTGTGGAATCAGTGAATATTCACAGCTAGGTTATGTGTCAAGCTGCCTTATTAACGTTATTATCACCTTTAAATAACAGTAGGCCCATGGGGAATGGCAGAATGACTGATTGCCAGAAAACAGTGTTATGAAAAGTATTAGTCGCAGTGGTTTTATGCATGATACATAATAAATGCATTATAAAAGGCAGTTGAGAGGTTCAGCTCAGCAGAAGGTGTTTGTTAGCTATTTGTGTGGTTGAGCCTGTGGCGAAAGCTTTCTATCTATTTCAGGGAGCTCGTGCCCTGAGCAAGAGGTTGCGGCTCTCAGAGTAATTTGGGATGATTTGTGTGCATTAGAACTATGAGCTGGATCCATTCATTCTGCGCTGCCTCATTTTGCAAGCCCAAAAGGAGAAAGCATCATTCAGAGCCTTCTGCTGTCTAAACTGTCGATTGCTTCATCCACCCAATTCTTTTCTTCTGCCTGTAAGGCATGCACTCTCATTTTGAGAGTGTTGCAGAGAGGAACAGAGTTTAAAATGTGTGAATCTTTCTATGATCTCAGATCACACACCTCAAAGATGTATTTTTAGAAAGACTGAGATTTTTATTGCTGTGTAAAACATATTTTCAAAATCAAGGTGTGTATGAACCAGACCTGTCAATCTTTTGACCTGTTTTATTTTTGGTGATATACAACAATGTTTCCTGAATTGTATTACAAACTAATATAAAATATATACTGGAGAATATTTAGTTTGATATGAAGTTAACTTTTTGACTAAATTAACAAAAAGGCTGCCCAGAACACCTTGGATAGAAAACACAATACAAATATATTTTTTCTTGAACCCACTACTGTTCAAAGGTTTGTAAGATTTTAAAATGTTTTTGAAAGAAGTCTCTTATTCTCACCAAGTCTTTATTTGATCAAAAATACAGTAAAACAGTAATATTGTGAAATATTATTACCATTTGAAATGTTCTATTTTAATAATTCCTGTGATGTCAAAGCTGAATTTTCCACATCATTACCTCAGTATTCAGTGTCAGAAATCATTCTAATATGTTCATTTGGTGCTTAAGAAACATTTCTTATTATTATTATCAATGTTGAAAACATTGCTTAATATTTTTGTGGAAACCTTGATACTTTTTTCAGGATTCTTTGATCAATAAAGATGCAAATAACAGAATTTATTTGAAATAGATATCTTTTATAACATTATAAATGACTTTACTGTCACTTTTGATAAATTTAATGCATCCTTGCTGAATAAAAGTTATTGTCTAAAAAAAAGCATTTTACCCCAAACTTTTGAACAATAGTGTATGCATTGCAAGGAAAGATACATTTTTAAAGAATTAATGAAATGAAATTTCTTACTTTTAAATTCTTTTCGACTCTAGTTTGAAACTCACCTGAACTAACCATCTTGCACATCCTTAGTTTATTGTAGTTTCATTGATATGAACATTGCAGTTCATTAACTGTGTTCAAACTGTTGTGTAGTACCACATCTAGATGTCAGGGTTCTGTCACCTCGGTTTTTTTATTTTTGGTTTGGCTCTGACACTCCTATTGTCTTGTCATTGTGAGTGTGCAAATTCGAGTTCATACAGTTCGCTCTTTTGTCCCGCTGATATGTTGTATGTGTGGAATCGGATCATGGTGTTCAGATCCCAGCACTTCTGTCTAGTTCGGTTTTGGTTCAGTGCTCCATGTTTAGTCTCTTCTTGTAAGCGCACGGGTTGAAGGTATATTTACTCGTCTTGTATGTTTTTGTAGAGTGCCTGTGGTTTATATTTCAATTGGTCAGGGGTTCTTGTGTTGTCTTGTTCTGTATAGCACTCAGCTTGTGTTTTTCATTGGCTTTCATGTTGTCATGTTTTGTTGTCAGTGAGTGCTCTCATTGGCTGCGTGTTCGTGTCATGTTTTGTTTGAGCACATGGCTTGTGATTGTTTTCGTCATGCTTTGTGTGAGTACCTGGCTTGTCATGTTTGTATCTATGTGCCATGTGTTCTCCTGTCTTCTCTTAACCCTTTCACGCGTAAGTTTAAAATATTCTAACTGACCCCCCAGAGTGAGTTTTTTTGAAGGCGACTGTTATTTTAGAACGTTCCCCCTTAATATTTCCATGTCGACGCGTCACGCTTGTCACGTGATACACCACAGCCACAATAACACTGTATGATAGATGTAGCCTATCACTTTTATATGTTTTTCCTTTTTTATTCAAAATATTCACAAACTTGCTTACCATGTCAACAACTATCTGATATTCCGATTCTCAAATACATGTAAGTGAGTGTGTTTTGTCGTTAAAAAACCTTTATAAATAATCTTGATCTATAACGTGAGATGGGCGCCGCCATGTTTGCACCGCAGTTCAGAGAGTCCTGTCAGTCGTATTTACAGCATGAAAATTCACCAGTTTCTCCCAAAATACACGTAATAAAGTGGCCGGTGAACTGGGAAAAGAATAGAGTTAACTTTATAGGACTTGTAGTGTATCTGATATGAATAACACATGTCAGCAAATTATATTTGAATAGAGTGTTACTGCTGCTTCCATAGACATCAGTGTGTAATTTACAAACTCCAAATGTATTTTTTAGTAGTAACTATGTGTATTTAAATGTCTGAAACCTAAATTAAACATTATGTGTTTGAAACCTGCAAATAGTTGTGATATATGACAAGTGCTGAGCGCGTCCATCTCTGGCTCAGCGCCAGCCAATGCGTGAAAGCCCAGTTTGAATCTGGCAGTTATGTCACGTCACTGTTCATTCTAAATCCCATATGTGGGACCATACTCTCAGGGGCACAGAAATAATAATCCCATATAAGGGACCGTACCGCTCAAAAGGTTAACCCCCGCTCTTGTTAGGCCTACCTGATTATTGGTTTATTTGCCCCACCTGCTCTCCCTCATTACCCTCCTCATTTCCTCCTATTTATTCTCCTTGGCTGCATTCGAAATCACATTTTTCCCTACTATATATTTGGCGAAAAACAGTTCATGACAAAAACTGCACTAAGCATCCAGATGACCCACTACTTCCGGCGAGATTCTGAAGTGTGCATACGATGGCAGTGAAGTGTCGCTGTTAGGTCACTTTATAATGACAACACGGCGAATGTAGTACGTCCAGATTACATTCATACTATATAGAACATACTTTTTTAGCGGTCGTGACGTAATTACGTATTCAAAATAAGTACCTACTCGAGAGAGTATGCGATTTCGGATTCAGCCATTGTGTTTGCAGTCCTGATCCAGTCTGTTGTCAATAATCAAAGCATTCATGTTGTGTCCTGCTCTCTGCCTTAATCCTTCTGCTCTGCCCTGCTAGTTTTGTTTATATTGAAGACTCAGAAGTTAGGAGTCCTTATTAATTCATTCTGCTCTTGAGCATGAGGACATGGCATTTTCAGCATGATGCTGTATCTTTGCTCTTTTCTTTTTGTCTTCAACCACTTCCACCCTCCTGTCTGATTTCATTCCATTGTGTTTGTCTCACAGTTATTTGTTTATAGTCTTCCTGCAGTCTGCCTGCCATGTCTCGCTGTCCTCACGTTACAACCTCCTCTCGGAATCCCACCGGTTCTGAACCACTGCTTTCATGAAATCCTATTAGCAGCTTTTTTTAAATTTCTCTGGAAGTGAGAGGAACCCAAAAAAGGGGAACACTAGTACCACCCCAAAGTTCCTAGTTCCTGGGGAAAGTTCCTGCGGTGGAAACGAAATACATGAATGACCTCGATTAGGGTTTGTGAGAAATTACAAATGTATATATTTTTTCCCCTGTGCAAATTTTTACTAACTTATCAACCAATAACTTCCTTTACTTTGAGCTTCTTAAATGTGCACAACATATTTAAACGTATATTAATATACTTAAATATTGACATGCATTCATGCTTCAAATCAGATAAACAGATGTAATCTAATTTTGTATCTGTATTTATAGGAGGAAAATTATCAAAGTGGCTGTTTAAGTTAGGTTAGTTACTTGTTTTGTGGGGTCGTTATCTTTATGAAAAAAAAAATACTATTGCAAAAGAACATTTAAAATAAAAAATCTTTAATTTGAATATCAGCCAGTTGCATGTCTCCATTCTTCTTTATAATACACAAACTGGGTTTCTAGCCTAAATTGAATTTTTTTTCTACCCTGAATTGAACTTTCACTGTCAGTGCTTTTCTTTGTAAATAATATTGTAAATTTAAATTATTCTTGTTACAATCTTTTTAAATTTTTCATTATGCTTACAATTGCATTGGCCTTGTCGAGCTCAATAAGTTTCCAAAACTCTGTTATGAGAAAAAAATAAGTGACCCATTTCTTAGTATTATAATACTGCTATTGGAATATTGATAAATAAAGTAGTGTGGTGTAATAATATTTGCTAATTAAGGCTATCAGACATTTACACACTTACATGCTTCAACCATGTAATGTTTAACTCTGTAAACATAAATTGTCCATTAAAATGTTCTTTTTACATACTATTGCAAATAATAAACCAACAATCAGATGCTGTTTGCTTTACACTCAAAAATAGAGGTTCTTTATTGACATCTGTGGTTCCATGAAGAATCTTTAACATCCACTGAACCTTTCCATTCCACAAAAGGTTTTTTATAGTGAAGAAAGGTTAAAAAAAAGGTTAGATTTTGAAAACGTTCTTCACACACATGAAAAAAAAGTTCTTGTAATTACTGTTCAATTAAGGGTTCTTTGGGGAACCAAAAATGTTTTTTTTTTCTGTGGCAACGCTGCGAAAAAACCTTTTTGGGTCCTTTTTTTTAAAGAGCATATCTGCTTTGTTTCAATTTCATTTAATTTGCCATTAAAGTTTATCACTCAATGGTAGTACTTTATGTATGATTTGGAAGCTATTGAATGAAGAGTGGATTTCTTTATAACGAGATATCTGAAATGATTCAGTAGTTGCACTGCAGCACAGACGTTTTACAATTTGTTGTTATCATCGTGGTAAATATCAGGGTAAAAGATGAGCACTCAAGGGTATTAATGACTTTCAAAGCCATTTTCATTTTTTTTGCTCTGATTTTCAGGTTGGCTGCAAAGCTGTGATTGTCTTTTTCCAGTATTGCATCATGGCAAGCTTCTTCTGGCTCCTAGTGGAAGGTCTGTATCTTCATGCTCTGTTGGCCGTCTCCTTCTTCTCAGAGAGGAAGTACTTCTGGTGGTACATTCTGATTGGTTGGGGTAGGTGTCATAGTATTTATGTGCATCTTTATTAACCTTTTTACTCACCCTTTTGTTAATCTTTGACATACTGATTATGTCAATAATCCATATAAAGCGACTGACTGAATTTACACACTATTTTATCTCGCGGCAGGAGGTCCAGCGATTTTCATCATGGCTTGGAGCTTTGCCAAGGCTTACTTCAAAGATGTGGGGTAAGATAAACACATCAGTCAAAGGCTTAAATGATTTCATGTAAAAATCAAGACATCAAATAACGCAAGCAAAAATGTATACATGACATTTGTATGCCGTTTTTTTTTTTTTTTTCAGATGCTGGGATATAATCGAAAGTTCCGACCCATTCTGGTGGATTATCAAAACCCCAATATTAGCTTCAATTCTGGTGAGATGCCCTTTTTATAAATATATTATATATTTACATTTTATATGTACAATACATTCAAGCTTCTTAATAATTGTGAAAACTTCATAGCAGTCAATCTCTCATGGGTTTTACTTTGTGTTCTGACTTTTTTTCTCTCAGTTTTTTTACCCCCTTGCTTGTTTATAACCTTACAATATAATGATTTGCCTTCGTGCTGAGTGTTAAGATTTAAGTAACACAAAACCTGTTGACCTATGTGCCAGGCAATGTTTCTCTCCAGGGATTTTCATTATACATGAAATATCAATAAGGGCTGAAAGGTGTGAAAAACGCTCTTAAAAGCCCTTCTTGGCTTTTCTTTTACGAGATTTAAAGGAAAGAGAGAAGCGCTTGAGAGAGAGAGAGAGGGAGATCTGTCAATCGAATCGAATGTTTATGGCGATTTATTTATAGTGTCTGGGATTTGCTATTTTAGGCTGGAAAACTGAGGCACTTCTTGTCTTCCTCCACTCAGACATGCCTATTGCACAGTTATTACTTGTTTTTGCTAGTCAGAAAGTAAAAAGTCTTAATACAGGCCATCTTGTCTATACTTAGAGTTAATGTTATCGGTCTCGCTGCCATCTTAAGGAGGTAGTTTTGTTCTGTACCTTTGCTAATAGACTTCGTTCCCTGCTTTCTTCGAGGCAGTAATGATAAACACTGTGCTTCGGGACCATTGACTTTATGACCCCTCAGTGGTTTCTGTAATCTTTGCTGAATCATGACATGAAGCAAAATAACAACACCCACTATTTTGTTATTTTGTTTTTCCACCAACAACAGATGAACTTTATCCTGTTCATTTGTATCATCCGGATACTGCGGCAGAAGATCAACTGTCCTGACATTGGGAGAAATGAATCAAACCAATATTCGTAAGTATTTTGGACTCCATTCAAACAGGTTTTTGCTTTAAAATAAGATGAATTCTGTCCTTTGTTCTCTTTAATCTCCTCACCCTGCTGAGAAGACCAGCTTGAAATTTAAAGGGATAAAAAGGGATAGTTCACACAAAATGAAAATTCTGCCGTCATTTGCTCACCCTCACATCATTCCAAACCCATTTGACTTACTTTCTTCTGTGAGACTGTGAAAAAATGTGAATAAGATTGGAGAACTGCCGCAAAGGTGAAGATTGAATAGCGACTTAAATTTCAGTGTTTTCCTCACAGATATAGTATGACTTTGGAATATAGCAAATGAGTCATATGACTACTTACTTTATGTTTCGGGTGTTTTTGCATCCCCTTTGAAGCTTGAAAATGAATAAATGATGACCGAATATTCCTTTTTGGGTGAACTATCCCTTTAAATGCTGGCCAAGATTGGTTAAAGTGGATAAGTGCTGGTCTAGCCTTTAGACCAGCCTGAGGCTGACCAGCAAGACCATCAGAAAACAAAAGCTGATTGGCCACAAGAGTCTTGTTGCTTAAGATAGTTATGAAGTCTGATAGGGACATCAGCATCTAAAGCACAACTTCTGCTGTAGATCAGCTATTCTGGTCTTTTCGGACGGGTGAGGACGGGAGGTACATGAGAAGCATTTTAGTTTATGTAATTTTAACACGGGCATAAAATATGGGGATATTTTAGCTGGTCTCTCCAGCAGCGAGTGAGAACCGACTGCACTGCAATCTCATCATCTAAAATGTCAGTGGCTCTCTCCGCCATTGTTCGGATGATTTAATGTGCTTTGTCCTTGAGTAACTCTGCACTGTGCAGTTCGCACAAAACAAGACGCGGTTCTTAAGCACCTGCAATTTTCTACCCAGCATCACTAATGTTGTTATTCCAGTAATATGCTTTTCGATATAACCTGGTAATAATATCATTCTCAGACCCGTGCTGAGTGCAGGTTATGAATGACAACAAAGTATCGCATAATGCTATTTGTTATGTTTTTCCTCCCTTTTTTTCTATAGGAGGCTGGCAAAATCCACACTTTTGTTGATTCCACTCTTTGGGATAAACTTCATCATATTCGCTTTCATTCCAGAGAACATAAATACTGAACTAAGGCTTGTGTTTGACCTCATTCTTGGGTCATTTCAGGTACGTCTGCGGATCACTTAAACCATCTTTGAAAAAAAGAAAGAAAAAAAGTAGAGCCCAAATATAAATATATAGTCTCAAGTGACAGGAAATGCTCTCAGGCTAATGCAGGACTGTTGTTCAAACAGCAGAATAGTTTAATGATGTCTGGTAGAACTGCTCAGGGGTGCATTCTCTGTCTCACACACTTTAGCTATTGGCTGTTGTTTCTTTAATGGCATAATTGGGTGTTTGGCTTTTTTACCAAACACCCAATTCATTAATTTATTAATTTTCTTTTGAGATAATGGACATTTCCTCCACATCCCAAATTATGTATTGTGTTTAATGGCATGCTGCGTTGGAAATTATGGTGGTGAAAAGATAATCATAATATAATCATAGATGTAATATATATATATATATATATATATATATATATATATATATATATATATAATATTATATATATATATATATATATATTATATAAAATATATATTCTCACATATAATAACATATATATTTAAAAACAAATTTAAAATTTGGCAAAAACTAAAAAATATAAAGGCATGGTAAAAGGTCTCCAAGACAGTTTTCAATGTGACCTTCATATAGAAAAAAAGCTGTTAGTTTGAATAGAAATAAGCTTTGGGGACAAAAAAAGTGCCCCAATTATAGGTTTCTTAGGCAGAGCCACCAGAATGACTGGCATGAATTCAAGAAGGATCTGCCCCCCTTAGTTAAATATACCTTTGTCTGCTTCAGGACTCGTACCTATATTTTTAGGTCACAGTCATAGACAGTCTGGTGTGAAATGGGAATCTCTAGACATTTGGCAAATTGTCATTCCTGTGTGTAATGCTTTGAATGAATGGCCTTGCAATGCCTACACTACAGTGACGTACGAGTAAGTTGCTTTCATTTGTTTTAACAGGGTTTTGTGGTTGCTGTACTCTACTGTTTTCTGAATGGAGAGGTAAGACAGATGGATGGATATATGGATGGATGGAAATGTTTAGGTGCATTCATTTACAACGGATCAGAAGCCACTTCCTACAAGTTTTATTTAATTTCTCTAAAGCTAAAAGCTCAAACCCTGGAAGCCTGTAATTGACTTATATTCTGTTAGCTCACACATGCTGTAAATAGCTCTGTACCAGAGGTGGCCTATTACTTTGATATATGCACTGATGTTCATAGCGTCTTGGGGCTTCTAGCTTGTACAGATTAAATAAAAGGGTCACAGGTGCAGGCTCTAGCGCCAACTGAGTTGCATTTTCAGTTGAATTTGGGGAAACCACTTTTGTTTGATTTGTTCTATTGCAAACAGCTATACATTTCGATTACAACTGTATGTGACTCTGCTACATTTCTAGAAAACCTATCAGGGTACTTTTCGCCACACTTTTCAGGTGAATTAAACATTAGAGGCAGTAAAACACATTAAAAACAATTTTTTTTTCCCATTTTCACAGAAATTATGATTACAGGGCATATAATTGATCAATAAAGATTTATTTTTACCGTAGTGCATAACCAGCTTTTCAGCTGGTACAGCATTGAACTTGTGATTTGGCAAGCTTAGGTTCTACGAGTACCTACAAATATGATCACAATAAAATTTAGAAGCAAGCTTTATACAAAGGCATGTTTACTTCATGAGCTTTGTAAGAAACCCTCATGCGCAATGGAGAAAAAAATATATATATCGCTTATAGCGCCTCTTGTGTCAGCTGAAAAAAAAACAAAGTATTTCAGATTTTCCAGGAATGTTACCAGTCACATACTTCCAGTGAGCCTGTGTTGCAAAAAACTGCATTTTCAACTCATTTTACTACCTTAATATGGCTTTTTAATGTAAAACTGTAGAGCATGACTGCAATTTATCCATCACTGATTGATAGGATTGGATCTTGTCTGTCTCTCAGGTCCAAGGTGAGATCAAGAGGAAATGGAGACGATGGCACCTTGAAAGATTCCTTGGTCCCGATACCAAATACCAGCACCCATCTATGGGCAGCAATGGCAACAACTTCAGCACGCAGATCTCCATGCTGACCCGCTGCAGCCCCAAGACTCGCCGTGCCTCTGCGTGTCAGG
Organism: Chrosomus eos; assembly: GCA_036326025.1. NCBI lineage: Eukaryota > Metazoa > Chordata > Actinopteri > Cypriniformes > Leuciscidae > Chrosomus > Chrosomus eos. Next base: position 15,283,752 of record CM070840.1, read on the forward strand.
ACGAAACCTCCATCACAGTCTAACCTAACATCTACAATGATGTGGTCACACCAGAATGAGACTTGTGAGAGGCCATGACGATGTTCTACTGAAATAGTTCTGAATTTCAGACTGTCTTAGTTAATTCTTTGGAGGTATGAGCTACTAAACCTTACATTTTTGCTGAATATAGCGCAATTTGATGCCATAGAAGTCATAACCAGATTCTTGTGAGAACAACTCAATATCGGATCACCTTCTGCAACACATAAATCCTGTAAATAAAGCCGCGGTGATCTTCTGGAGAGCAGAGACATTGTAGTTCTAGACCTTTTCCGTCATTTTGTGCCGACTCGGCTCTGCAGGGACACAGATGCAACAGCATCATCAAGAATGAATGATGATACGCTGTAGGAAAAAGAGGTTAGGGATTCTCTACCTGGGCTGCTCTTATATATTTTTTGCTTGTGAGGAAAGTGAAAAAAAAGAAAAAAAAAAAAAAGAAAAAAAAAGGCAACCAAAAGTGGATTGTTGAATATCCAATATATGGAGATACACTGTAGAGACCAAATGTGATGTTTCTTCGAAACATGTTCATTTTTTTTTTAAACAATGTTTTCAGATCTGTGTGTGTGTAGGTACGTTTGGAAGCTGAATGCCCTTCTCTGCACTATCATTCCAGATCAGTCATCCCAGCAGTGTCAACATTCAGTGTGCATGCTTGTTTTACTGTCAATTTGCATTGTGACATGACAACTTTATGGTCTTTAATGTCAAATCCTTTTGTGCAAAGAACAAACTATCCATTGAGACATCAATGTTCCCACAAGAACGGCCCTGTTGTAGCTTGATAAAACTGTCACGGACTTTGACATTGCTATTATTAATCTTAAGGAATAATGCACATCAACCAATTCATGCTAACAATGGAAGTGGTATTTAAGTGTTTGCACTATAGCTATTGATGTGGCATCTGTAAACTTACCATCTCCATTGTTCTGTGGCACAAAATAGATTTCCAAGTCCTTTGGTTTCAGTAGCAACTTGCAGTGCTTGTTCAACTAGAAGAATTTTGGTGTTTATGAAAAAGCTAAAGGGAAATGAAAAAAGCAGGCCGTCCTGTCACACCAATGCTCTTGTCTCACAGTTTTACTCATTGGGATGGACTTGCAGCCAGATCAAGGCCCGTGAAGTCTCGGAAAAGCGACTCAAACTGGGTCAGTGCCACAGCAAGGTAGTTCAGTGTGGATTGGGTTTCTCATGTTTTTGTTTCCAGTGGAGTGTAAAAAAATTATGTACAGTCACATCTGATAATATATAAAGGGAATGTACAGTAAATTAATTTTAATGCTACAGATGGGATCTCTCGCAAAGGTTATAGTAATATATATATATATATATATATATATATATATATATATATATATATATATATATATATATATATATATATATATATATATATATTATATGTTTAAGCCTCAAATCACTGCCCAGCATTGTCTGATTATTTTTCTTTTTTTTTTTAATGTGTGATTAGCCAGATTACCTCTCATCTTTCACAATAAAGAATGTATATTCTTATAAAAATATGTTCAAGTTGAATAAAATGTAATTTTCAATATATAAAAGAACAAATATCACTAAGTTAGCTGACTTTGTGAATTTTGTGAAGTGCATATATAGGAAAAGGTGCCTATTTTATTTAGTTGCGCTGTACAGGCTGTGTCTGGTTTTGGAATGATACACTGTTTGTTGTGTTAAATTGGTGAAGCTTAATATGTCAGCGCAAAGCAGAAGAACTGGATGTTGTGTATATGTATATGTGCTGTGAAAGTGAGTAATATTTGTCCATACCGCATGCTACACAGGCAACGTACGGTACATTTCATACGATAAATTCACAAGCAGCATGACCCAAATTCTTTACAGTCATGTGTAACACATAATGAATATTTTTGTATTCACATTTAAACAAGCTTGGTACACGTTATATGTATTTTTGTAACATTTGGGACCATTTTCCATTGTTGTCTGTTCACAATCAACAATTTTAAATAAACTTAAACTTAAGCTGTACATTTACATTGCAATTTTGTGACAGCATATGTTTTTATTATATTTAAACGGCATGAAATCAAAATTGACTCTATTTACTTTACACACACATTATTAATCTTGTGGTGAACAAATAACCTGTGGAAGGTAATCCACAGAAGAAGAAAAAAATGCTTTTTTAATATTTTAAGAAAAATGTGTTTTGGTGTTAGCATTTGCTTCAATGCACTTTCATTCGATGTTTACCAGAAGGCAAAAGCAGAACGGTTCTTAAATATGTCTGGGGTTTGACAGACACTAAGGCTCAGAGGGGACGCTGTGTATTTTAGTAGAGTGAAATTTACACAGCAAATAAATAATTTACCTGAATCTCTCTTGAGGGGAAAAGGACTGTGACACAGGGCATAATCTTAGTTTTCTTAAAAGCAGATGGAAAATGGAAAAGATTTGATACGGCATGTAACCCAACCAATAATCGTAACAATTTTCAAATTAATTTAATTATGTAATTTCAGTGCCACCAACATCACCAAGCGTAACTTGCTTGTTTTGCAGCAACATTAGGTGGACCAGACACAAAAAAAATCAAACCATAAAAAAATGATAATTTGACTCAAACCCAGAAAGCAAAACTCAAATTTGTATGCAATTGTTCTGGTATTCATTCAGAAACGATCACGTAAAAATGTAATCTCTTCAATATGTCATTTTATGCTTTCTGTTACCTTGAGTGAATCCAATTATAGTCACACCATAATGTGGCTACATTATGACATTCGATTACATCAGCAGGGGTCTGACATGAAAGAACCATTTCCAGTCACTCGTCATACACAAGCTGAGAACATTATGAATAGCCAAAGTAAAACACTCAAAAACACAAATTTATGTCAGCATTGGTGAAAGATTAATTTTCTGAGTGTGGTTTCACCTCTTTTCCCTTAAGTATCTCTCTTAAAGGCCAGTCTCAAAGGTCTCTGCTTCAGTGTATGCATAAATGCAGTCACAACACCTCATTGCTAATGTTACAGTCTCTGTAATCATATAGATTTAAGCTTTGAATGCTGCGAAAATAGCAGGAAATGTTTATATGTTATTCATTTATGTTAAATTTGATTGAAATGAGCCTATAAAAAACTAGCACTGTTAACACTTTACAATAAGGTTAATTAATTAACATGAACTAACAATGAGCAATGCATTTGTTACAGTATTTATTTTTCATGGTTAATATTAGTTAATAAAAATCCAGCTGTTGTTCATAGTTCACAGTGCATTAACTAATATCACCAAATACAAACTTTGATTTTAATAACGTATTACTAAATGTTGAAATTAATATTAACTAAGATTAATAATGCTGTAGAATGTTAATTCTTAGTTCATGTTAACTAAGGTAGTTAAATAATGTTAAATAGTGAACCTTATTGTAAAGTGTTACCACACTAGCACCTTCTTCACTGAATTCAATCAAATGTAAAAAGAGCAGAGAGTGGCTGAATTTTCATTTATGATGTTTTTTTTTTACCCCTTTCTGTTCCATCCTAGCAGTTCAGTACACTTATCTGTGTTTTTGTTTGGAAGGGTTCACTGCTTCAGTCAGGGATCATCTATCTGCCGAGGTCAGATTGTGCCGATAACAAAATACATGAAAAATAAAGCTTTCAGAATTCTCAAGAGACAAATATATTTCATCTGTCCCAGCTTCTCTTCAGCGTGACACAATACAAGTTTCTCAGATATATAGTGGAAAACTGCAATGGAGATATTTCTGCCAGATCTAACTCTTTTTTATTTTGTGGTGCCTATAGCCACAGGCCACATTTCAGTATTCCTGTTGCTAGCAGTGCCCATGGAGGGTCAGCACAACCACTGTTTCAAAGCTTTGAGCTGGATCAAACCTGCTTTAAAAATATGCCAAATCTGTGATTTCGTAACGCTGGATCACACTGTTATTGAAAGAAATGTTCCTCCATGTGAAATCTAGGCAGCAGATAACAGTTCAGTCATTGCCTTGCCAGATAGCAAAAGCATGACATAAGAACTTAATGTGATTTCAGCAGAAATGGGAGATGATCTGGTCATTTGCTATTCTTTCAGTACTGAGTCACTGATTTCACCCTCGCAGTCATGATTGGGAACCACAACTGGAGCTCGACCTGTCAGACAGTATCCAATCCGAGAAAGCTTGACTTGCCTCAGGCTTCGTGGTGTTGATGATACGCGTTTGAGTCCCGCACACACCTGCATACAACAATCCCCAGGCTCCTAATAAGACAACCGGAAGATTAAACTTTAAGGCTGATTTAAGTTTCGTGCTTCAGAACTTCCATTAAGGGAACTCAGGGAGTCTCAATCAATTCCCTAGTTCAGTCAGGAAAATTACGTCACGCGGACGGCCTTTGAGGATTACAAACTCTGGATAGTGCGCACGCGGCGAACGCGTTTTTCCGCGCTCACGGCCAAAGAGTATAGCTACTTTGAAAAGCTTGCGCGCTCAACTGAGCATGATAAGGATCAGAACACTGAAAATGAATTGCACCCAGGCCTTGAGACGCACCATGGGCTGCACGTAGGCCTACAGTTTGCGTAGACGTCCGCGGACCCGGATTATGGCGGGCCGGAAGGTCCAAAAATAGGACTAATGACTTGTTGTGGGAAGTCACTTTACTATAGCCAAATACTGAGACCTACTCACTCTCCTCACGCAGCGAGCGACTCACTCAAGACAACAAGACCACGCCGAACGCTGTGAGCCTGTGTTAGAAATCAGGAATGGTGAGAGAACATTGTGTTTGGTATGTTTTTACATCTTCAAACCAAACAAGGGTCTTCAGCGACACATTTGAAATCCCATCTGGCTAGCACAATTCCCATAAGGCATTAGGTCAGTAGGCGTAGAGTAGGCCGTCTTTTGTGGCTGTTCGAACACATATTCTGCTTTCTGCTGTGTTCTACTTATAAAACAATTAATGTAAACATGAGCTAGATAGATGTATTTGGCTGTTGTGCCACGTCTAGCTTTTTCAGCATTCTTTGAGACTTTTTTCTTGTATGAGACGAGACCTGTAATATTTTACTCATATGTTTGACTGCTACTTTACTCCTATTTGTATTGGTTGTAAATTGTATGCTGGACCAATTATATGCTTCAAAGCTTTCTTTCATAGCTAAGAGACTGTTGCACAGTGGGAGGCTGTGTATATTATGAGTCAAGGAAATATTTGATTCATTAATATGTTATGCTGCCACTGTTTCGCAGGCATTTATTCACAAGGCTTTTTGGGATTGCACATGCATTCTTTTTCTTTTGCTATTCAACGCCAAGGTTTTGATACCACACACATTTGACATTTAATTGAAGTGAATTCATGCTGTGTGGGTGAATAGAAAGGTGAGTCATAAAGATGTGCATTATGCAGGAATCTAAATCACAACCATCATGTCAAATATTGTCCAGTCCAGACTCTCTATTCCTAATTAGTAAACATTTATTTGTACATGTTGGCAGAAGTGTAAATTTCATTATTATAATTGTTTGTCATCATGCTTGCCAGCTCTTTCTTGTGTCTTCAATACAGAACCACAAAACTGCACCAATGCATGCTATTATCCTTGCGTTTGGTGCAAAAATGGACTTTTTCCAGGTCTAGAAGTCACATTTTTAAAATTAGGCTCTCTCATATAACTAGGTTTTTAATGTGGTTCTTCAACAGATGATGAGGAGGTGAATAAATACGAAATATCTTGATTTGCAGTAATTTCAAATCATTTTAATGTTTAACGTACATCTTGAGGTCCCTTGAAAGTGGACTAACCTATTTAGATTTGATTTAAGCCCAATCCAAAAGAGCAAGTCATTATCAGATGAGTGAATGAGCGAACAGAATCAAGCTAAGTGCCAGCTGTAAAATAATTTATGTTTTCTCATCATTTTTTTTCTACTTTAATGATGGCTTGACATTTCCTCCCAAAATCCAAGAGAGAGAAGATGCGCTCTCGGTGGAGCGGACTCACCCTGTAGCAACTCGCACAAGTTTTAATGGGTTTATGTGTTTGATTTTTCCAGAGGTGGAGAATTTCACACATGAATGGAGCAGACCTCTAACATCAAACACAGACGGTGCCTATACCATGCTCTGAGGAAGACTAGGAAGCAAAACATATAGGCTTATTCGCATCGCCTTCTAAATTAGGATGAAAACGTGGCTGTTCTGAACTGCTAGTAAAGCCAATGCTGCAATATCTATGCAAATGTAAATGGCACTCACAAAAATTCTGCATCTTTTTCACAGGCTTTGTTGATATCAGTTATCATTATTTAAACAAAGCTAATCTGTAAGTGAGTGCATATTGTTATTCTGCGCACTAGCTAGTCGTGTGGTGCTTAAAAATAAACTGCAAGGAGCTGCAAAGCAAAGCTTAAGATAACCAGCAAGAAATCTACTGCGATTAAACCAAGTAGGATTCATCAACGTCTGAAGTCTTTGATAAAAATCGCACAGCAGCTTAATCTCCATTTCTAATTACAAACAGCGTTCCTTTGTTCAGTATGACTGCATCAGGCCAATGAATTCAAATTCCTATAAAAATGAGAGTTAACTCCTGTGCTTAAAAGTTTGCTTTTAAGTGTTCATTTCAGATTCAGGAGGTAAGCACTGCAAGGCAAAGCTCTCTCAACAGGACTTCTCTGTTCATTTTTTGTTTGTTCTTTGATGAAGGGTTTGATACCATTGCGGTACTGATAGGAAAACTCTGTCTCAATGAAATGCGAAGCTATCACAACAACACGAAGACATGACATTTTAAAAATTGATCTTGATCCTATAACCTGTGTGCTGTATAACAAGTAAAAAAATATTTCAGTATTACATACATTAAGTCCCTGAAATGTCCCTGTATGGAGTATTTATTTGAAGCTTAAATCCAGACACTGTAACTTAAAGGATTAGTTCACTTTCTAAAAAACTTTTGCTGATAATTTACTCACCCCCATGTCATCCAAGATGTCCATGTCTTTCTTTCTTCAGTCGAAAAGAAATTAATGATTTTGATGAAAACATTCCAGGTTTTTCTCCATATAATGGACTTCAATGGTAGCCAAAACGGTTCAAGGTCCAAATGAGTTTCAGTGCAGCTTCAAATCACTTTAAACGACACCAGACGATGAATAAGGGTCTTATCTAGCAAAACGATGCGATGACTCGAAAAAAGATTTGTTCATTTTGATGAACGAGTTCGAACAGGAGAATCACGAACGTGCATTTCAGGACAGAGCAAGGCAAGCATTTGTGCTAATAATACTTAAACTGTTTTATTTATTTTCGAAATGGCGCATCGTTTCGCTAGATAAGACCCTTATTCATCGTCTGGTGTCGTTTAAAGTCATTTGAAGCTGCACTAAAACTCATTTGGACCTTGAACCGTTTTGGCTACCATTGAAGTCCATTATATGGAGAAAAACCTGGAATGTTTTCATCAAAATCATTAATTTCTTTTCGACTGAAGAAAGAAAGACATGGACATCTTGGATGACATGGGGGTGAGTAAATTATCAGCAAAAGTTTTTTAAAAAGTGAACTACTCCTTTAAGTTTCAGTGGGGGTAAATAATTAAGTGTTATTCTTAATATTAAATAGTCATTTTAATATATTATATTTCTAATATCTATATTTTAATATGAATTTCTCAAAAGGCTTATGTAACTACAATCTTATTTGAGGAAGTTTCTGGTATAATATGTATCCACCAGATAAATTAGTCAGTAGTATCTATAAATCAGTCTCCACAGCTTTTATCATGTCTCATATGTGGGTGTGTAACTTATATTTAAGACTTGTTAAGTGACATACAAATTATTTTAAAAGCATAATTCAAAGTTAAAGATAAAATAAAATATTAGTCATTGAGTTTCTTAATGAATTTCAAATGTAAGACTCATCTAATACTAAATACAGAGGGTGACCAAAAGTCTGAGGCCACTATGAAAAGGTTTCACTTCTAAACATCAATTTTAGATATTCTTATTTGGTTTGTCCCTTTTTGCATTAATGAACTCCAGAAGTTTGTGTAAAACCTGATGATGAGTTTGAGCTTGGAAAGCAAGAACATCTGACCTTTTGTGCAAAGGAGTCACATGATATAATTAGATATTTAAATAGTTAGAAAGAGTGCAGACTACACATTTAACGCCATAACATGTCTTTGTTTTACATTTTTCTTGTTCAAAAGTATGATATTTAAATGTTTTTGAACTCTCTTGTACAGTATATGTTCACCATGACTGCATTTATTTGATCAAAAATCTAGTAAAACAGATATATTGAAAGTAATGGGTAATATTTTAAATGTTATTACAATTTAAAACAACTGTTCTCTTACGAGAGTATCTCTCGTACTGCGTAATATCTTACGCTACGGGGAAAACTCTTTTCCACGAGATATTGAAGCCAAAAATTATCCTTAATTTTTTACTAATGTAAAACGCTTTGCAGCAGCAAGCAGACCTAGGCGAGACAGCTCGCGCGCCTATTGGCTGCTCTGCGGCAATAGCAGCAGCCTATCGAGAGAGGCTCTGCGTGACGTCACGACGAATGGGGGCCCTTCGCGCCCATATCGTCACGTCCCGCCAGAAAGGGCGTGGTCTCGCCCTATATCTAGGCTCGATAGCTGCTCTTACGTCGATTTTCATCTCTTCAGCGAAGCCTCACGCATCGCTGGATCCAGAGTGAGAAGCCGCGCCGTCGACCTGTAGCCTTCAGCGGGACGTGCCATTGAGTCTGGAGTCGCTGGCCTCGCCGCCTTCAGCCGCCGTACCTGCTGTGCTTTCCGGCGTTATATCCTTTCCTCTGCTTAGAGTGTGTGTGTGTGTTTGCATATCTGCTTTTTTCCCACCCCCTCTAAAAGAGCGGCGTCTTTTTAAAGATGCCTTCCTGCGGTTCTTGCCGAGCCCCACTCAGCGGGGAAGTCACATTTTTAAAATTAGGCTCTCTCATATAACTAGGTTTTTAATGTGGTTCTTCAACAGATGATGAGGAGGTGAATAAATACGAAATATCTTGATTTGCAGTAATTTCAAATCATTTTAATGTTTAACGTACATCTTGAGGTCCCTTGAAAGTGGACTAACCTATTTAGATTTGATTTAAGCCCAATCCAAAAGAGCAAGTCATTATCAGATGAGTGAATGAGCGAACAGAATCAAGCTAAGTGCCAGCTGTAAAATAATTTATGTTTTCTCATCATTTTTTTTCTACTTTAATGATGGCTTGACATTTCCTCCCAAAATCCAAGAGAGAGAAGATGCGCTCTCGGTGGAGCGGACTCACCCTGTAGCAACTCGCACAAGTTTTAATGGGTTTATGTGTTTGATTTTTCCAGAGGTGGAGAATTTCACACATGAATGGAGCAGACCTCTAACATCAAACACAGACGGTGCCTATACCATGCTCTGAGGAAGACTAGGAAGCAAAACATATAGGCTTATTCGCATCGCCTTCTAAATTAGGATGAAAACGTGGCTGTTCTGAACTGCTAGTAAAGCCAATGCTGCAATATCTATGCAAATGTAAATGGCACTCACAAAAATTCTGCATCTTTTTCACAGGCTTTGTTGATATCAGTTATCATTATTTAAACAAAGCTAATCTGTAAGTGAGTGCATATTGTTATTCTGCGCACTAGCTAGTCGTGTGGTGCTTAAAAATAAACTGCAAGGAGCTGCAAAGCAAAGCTTAAGATAACCAGCAAGAAATCTACTGCGATTAAACCAAGTAGGATTCATCAACGTCTGAAGTCTTTGATAAAAATCGCACAGCAGCTTAATCTCCATTTCTAATTACAAACAGATTAAAAAAACAGATTAGACGGGCGCTTTCTCGGCAAAGACGAGGCTCCGTCAAAATCTAGGCCCGCGCCCTTCCTCCCGGAACTTCACGAGGAGGTTGCAAAGTCGTGGAAGGCCCCCTTTTCCGCCAGGATGCGTACCTCTACCTCCGCGGCATTCTCCGCTGTCGACGGTGCGGGAAGTAGAGGCTACCTCGCCATTCCTCCGGTGGAGACGGCTGTCGCGTCGCATCTCTGCCCGCCCTCTGCGGGACGGCGGGTTCAGACGACGCTCCCGTCCAAAGCCTGCCGAGTGACATCATCGCTGCACGGACGCGCTTACACCGCCGCCGGGCAAGCAGTCTCAGCGCTGCACACGATGTCTATTCTGCAGATCTACCAGGCAGACCTCCTCCTCAAGCTGGACGAGGAGGGACCCGGTGCTATCTGTGTGGCGGACCTGAGGAGCGCTACGGACCTCGCTCTACGCGCTTCTAAAGCCGCTGCGCAGGCCATGGGGCGGAACATGGCCTCTCTCGCCGTTCGCCGAGAGACACTTATGGTTGACGCTGTCTGAGATGACGGAAGCCGAGCGCTCTGTGTTCCTCGACGCGCCCATTTCCCCGGAGGGCCTGTTCGGAACGGCCGTCAAGGACTTCGCGGACAGGTTTGTTGAGGTGCAGAAAACTTCTCAGGCTATGAAGCACTTCCTGCCGAAGCGCTCGAGCTCCGCTACAGGCCGCACCAAGCCGCCTGCTCGCAGCTCTCAGCCCCAGCCTGCACCGCCCTCCGCCGCCGCCGCCTCACAGCGCCGCCAGGCCCGGGATCAGAGACCGCGGTCTCGCTCCGCCGGACGCCGCCCCCTCACCGCGGGCCCCGGCCGAGGATTGAGATCAAGCCCGAGGCCCCAAAGTCTTCCTAGCCGCTCTAGGAAAACGACGGTGTTCAGATCCCGCTGCGGCCGGATTTCCACCAAAACTTCTCGCTCGTTCAGCCCCATGCGTTGTGACTGTACCAGTGTATTTTGCAGTGAAGCAGCCGGTGTCTCAGCCCGCTTGCCTGCACACAAAAGCTGTTTTTACGGCTACCCAGATAAATCCAATAAAGAGTGTATTTTCTGGTGTTCCGGCCTCGGCCGATGGTGTTATGAGTGTTGTAAGAATGCCCACGCCCCAGTGCCCATTCCCACACCCAGACACAGCCCGCCACGGTGCAGGGCTCGCACAAATAAAATCGACTCCGGTCGATTGTGCAAACACTGTAGTGAACGCGCCCATATCCCCATGCCCGCTTACACTACACGCTGCGTGTCCCTCGGTTTCTGTAAAAACGAAACCAACACACATTCAGTCGGCCCTAAACGACAGTGTTTTCAGTGTAGCAAATGTGCCCGTGGTCCCGCGCCCACATTTCCTCACAGACACGCCGAATCCCACGGGATTCGCCCCGCTCTCTCTCTCGGCGCTACCCGCCTCAGAGGAGATGAGCGCGGCCAGGCTGCCCGCTGTGATCAGCGCGCCCCCCGCCTCGAACGCCGTAAACGCGGCGCTGTGTTCCCAGCACACGCGGGCTCTTGTGCCGCCGCTTTCCCGCGGCCAGAGCCCAAATTTCATTCTGCCCCTAGCTATTCACGTGGATGCGTGGTCAAGGCTTCCCGGGGTATCAGAGTGGGTGCTGAACACTATAAAGAGAGGCTATTCGCTACAATTCGCTCGACGCCCTCGCCGCTACGCGGCGCGCGTCGAAACTACGGTAAAAAGCGAAGTATCTCATCTACTTCGAGCCGAGATAGCGAAACTACTGAGAAAAGGGGCTATAGAACCTTTATCTCAGGCTCAGAGCGAAGGGGGCTTATACAGCAGATATTTTCTGGTACCGAAGAAAGATGGTGGGCTCAGACCCATTCTAGATCTGAGGCTGCTGAACAGAGCGCTCGTGAAACGCCAGTTCAGGATGCTTACGACCAGGAAAATCCTCGCGCAAGTGCGCCAAGGAGACTGGTTCATGTCAATAGATCTGAAAGACGCGTATTTCCAAATACAAATAGCGTCCCATCACAGGCGATTCTTGAGATTCGCCTTCGAGGGCCAGGCATATCAATACACAGTCCTGCCGTTCGGCCTGTCCCTAGCACCCCGTACGTTCACGAAGTGCATGGACCCGGCCCTCGCTCCCCTGAGACTTCGGGGCATGCGAGTTTTGAACTACTTGGACGATTGGCTGATTCTAGCTCGTTCACGAACGGAGCTCTTAGAACACAGGGCCGCATTACTCGAGCACCTCGAGGAGCTGGGCCTTACAGTCAATTGGGCGAAAAGCTCACTGCTCCCCAGTCGGAGGATTTCCTTTCTGGGAACAGTGTTAGACTCGCTATCCATGACGGCACGCCTGTCACCAGAGCGCGGATTGAATATCCAGCACGTCGCGAAATCCTTCCGCCACGGCTCTATAGTCCCGCTCAGAAGGTTTCAGAAAATGCTGGGTCTCATGGCCTCAGCAGCCTCTGTACTCCAGTTGGGCCTGCTCCGCATGCGCCCACTGCAGCTATGGCTAAAAGCACGAGTTCCCCCCAGGGCATGGACCGCAGGTCTGTTTCGCCTCAGGGTCGACCTCCAGTGCATTTCGGCTCTGAAACCATGGAAAGCGACCGACTGGTATCAGTCGGGCGTGAGTCTGGGGATCCCCTCAAGTGTGAAGGTGGTGTCTACGGACGCCTCCACTTCGGGGTGGGGAGCGCTGCTCGAGGGCAGACCGCTGGCTGGCCTGTGGTCAGTGCGGGAGAAGCTCCTACACATAAACTGTTTGGAATTGATAGCAGTCGACAAAGCGCTAAGGCGCTTCTGTCCCCAGATAACAGGCCACCACGTATTGGTCCGGTCGGACAACATGTCAGTGGTGGCATACATAAATCGCCAGGGCGGCGTCAGGTCCCGAAACCTTTACAGGCTGACGGAACGCCTCCTGGTCTGGGCGCAGCACAACCTGCTCTCGCTGAGAGCGGCGCATGTGCCTGGTCACCTAAATGTGGGACCAGACAGGCTGTCCAGAAACAACGTTCCAGCAGGAGAATGGACTCTGCACCCGCAGACGATCCAGCTGCTGTGGGAAACGTTTGGCAAAGCGCAGGTGGACCTGTTCGCGTCCCAAGAAAACGCTCACTGCCCGAGATTCTTCTCGAAAAGTCGGGACGCGCTGGCCCATGTTTGGCCCCGCCGCCCCCTTTATGCTTTTCCCCCTGTCTCACTCCTGCCTCAGGTGTTGGAGCGGATCAGGAGGGAGGGATGCCCAGTGCTACTCATAGCTCCGCTCTGGACAAACCAGTCGTGGTTCCCTGTCCTGATGCAGCTGACCAGCGCTGCTCCATGGCCGTTACCGCTGAGGAGAGACCTCCTCTCTCAGGCGGAAGGCTCGATTTGGCATCCTCGCCCGGATCTGTGGTCCCTGCACGCATGGGCCATCAACGGGTACCCGCTGACCTCCCAGAGGGAGTGCTAAACACGATCGCGCAGGCTAGAGCCCCGTCTACCAGACGGCTCTACTCCTCGAAGTGGTCTGTGTTCTCTGCTTGGTGTCAAGCGCAGGGCTTTTCACCTGTAGACTGCGGGGTTACGGAAGTGCTTTCCTTCCTTCAGGAGCTACTGGATAAGGGCAGGTCCCCTTCCACGCTCAAAGTATACGTGGCGGCCATAGCAACGTTTGCAAAACCGGTGTCTGGCCAGTCACTAGGAAAGAGCGACTTAGTCGTGCGTTTCCTTAGAGGAGCTCGGAGGCTAAACCCTCCCAGGCCCCCTTCAGTCCCGACATGGGACCTTTCCACGGTCTTGGAGGCCATGAAAGGCGCCCCATTCGAGCCAATCCAGTCGTCAGACATGAAACACTTGTCTTTCAAGACAGCGTTTCTTATGGCTCTCGCTTCAGTGAAGCGCGTAGGGGACTTGCAAGCGCTCTCAGTAAGCGCGTCATGCATGGAGTTTGGACCTAACGACTCTAAGGTCATACTCAAACCAAAGCACGGTTATGTGCCGAAATCCCTCAACACGCCGTTCAGGGCCCAGGTGATTTCCCTGTCTGCCCTTCCGGTTCTCAATGAGGAGAAGGACGCGAGTCTCCTTTGCCCTGTCAGGGCACTAAGGGCTTATGTGTCCCGCTCGTCTGGTTTCAGACAGACTGAGCAGCTTTTTGTTTCGTTTGGCGGCCGTACTAAGGGACTTGCCGCGTCGAAACAGAGCTTATCCAGATGGATAGTTGGTGCCATAGCGCTGGCTTATACTTCTAAGGGCCTTCAGTGCCCTTTGGGTGTTAGAGCGCACTCCACGAGAGGCATGGCCTCCTCGTGGGCATGGTCTAGCGGGGTTACCCTGCAAGATATTTGTATGGCCGCGGGCTGGGCCTCGCCGTCTACATTTATAAAATACTATAATCTGGAGGTCCCCGCCTTACAAGCTAAGCTTTTGGCGGTATAGAATTCAGTGCTATCTGCCCGCTGTGCGGCTCGGATACTGAGTTTGGCCTGCGTATCGCTCACTGACCGGTACAGCAGCTCATTTGAAAATTGACACACTTGTGGCCACCCAGTTCAGGCTGAATGCTCACCCTGACGGTTTGGTTATTGTCATATGATTGGCCCCTTTCGGAGGCTATTTACAGGGAATGATGCTTCTAGCCTCTCTTCCCTCACTCTCTGTGAGTTTATGGTGATTATGCACTATATGCGCCCCGGGCTTCGGCCCCTGGGTCTTTGGTGTTGGATCCCTACCAGCACGGCGTGTTGCATTGTGTTCCCCATAGCGTAAGATATTACGCAGTACGAGAGATACTCTCGTAAGAGAACGTACTCGGTTACTAACGTAACCTCGGTTCTCTCTAGAGAGGGAACGAGTACTGCGTATCTTGCCGTGCTTGGAATACGCTCTGGTTCGCTTCGGCGATGAAAACCGACGTAAGAGCAGCTATCGAGCCTAGATATAGGGCGAGACCACGCCCTTTCTGGCGGGACGTGACGATATGGGCGCGAAGGGCCCCCATTCGTCGTGACGTCACGCAGAGCCTCTCTCGATAGGCTGCTGCTATTGCCGCAGAGCAGCCAATAGGCGCGCGAGCTGTCTCGCCTAGGTCTGCTTGCTGCTGCAAAGCGTTTTACATTAGTAAAAAATTAAGGATAATTTTTGGCTTCAATATCTCGTGGAAAAGAGTTTTCCCCGTAGCGTAAGATATTACGCAGTACTCGTTCCCTCTCTAGAGAGAACCGAGGTTACGTTAGTAACCGAGTACGTTTTCTAATTTAACCCCAGTTTTCACATTATTTTTCTATATTTGCTGCTCAAGATACCTTTATTATTACTATTCATGTTGAAAACAGTTGAGCTGCTTCATATTTTTGTGGAAACTGAACTGTTTTTTTCAGGATGCTTTGATGAATACAAAGTTCAAAATTTATTAATTTAATGCATCCTTTCTGAATAAAAGTATTAATTTCTTTCCACAATGTAAAACAAATAGTGTTGGTTTAACTTAAAGTAACCTGGTTCCCTTCAAATTTTAAGTGCATTGAAATAAAAAAAAAATGAGTTAAAACAATGGAGATTGGTTTAATCAACAAACTCAAAATATTATGTTATCTCAACCACATAAATTATTTAAGTAGATTTGACAAAAGAAAACCTGTTGTGATAACTGTTGCACTTTTATAGTGTAAAAAAAGTTTTCTTTTTGAAAAGTAGTGTAGATTTAGATTTTGAATCTCAGATCTTCAATGTGGTCTTGGCAACCTCTAAATAGACCGAAACTGTTGGGCAGAATACAGCGTCCCAGAAGAATACTTGTATGTGAGGTATAAAATATTCATGGTACGTTAGTGTAGGGCAGGTCACACTGATGTTTGTGGAGAATCATTTTTAAAACTCACAGAATTAAGTCTGCAAAATGCCATAAATATTTGAAGCATTAAAGAGATATTTACTCACTTCATGCTGTTCAAAGACATGTTATTAGACAGAATGGCAGTCACCATTCACTCCCATTGCATGGGAAAATGTGCAATAAAAGTGATAAGGCACTGAAACATCTTTTGTACAGTATTCAATTCAAAAAAGAAAGTCACATAATCTTGGTCCATCTTGACCAGGACTCCCTGATAGAAATTGTATCTCAATGGGTATAATAAAACGTTCATTTTGTGCTAAACTATTTAATGTTATGTTTAAAATGATTAATATTCAGTAAATCACTGTCTTTCAAACAGAACTAGGCCATGTAAGACCATGTAAACTGACTTTTAAAAAAAAATCTCTAACCATTCATGATATAATCAATGCAAAAATGTTGTTTAAATCAGATATTCACAATGCTGCCAAAGAACTGCCTGAATTAGTGTTTCCATCTCGTGTTTGAAACAGAACAAAAGGTCTCTGCAGTGTCTCATTTTCACTGAAAGCACAATGATTTATCAGGACAAAGATTATTGTAAAAAAAGATGGTGATGGTACAGTACCGGACATGGTTCTTGTGAATCTTTTGTGTGCTGTGCAGGATCCCTTCCTTTGGTGAATCATGAGGCTGTGAATAACAGCAATTGACACTCGGTCACCAAGCATTGTGGGAATGCCATTATTAGAAGCTTATTTGGTGAAGATGCTCATTTCAACACTAGTCCAGAGTCCAGCTGAGAGCCGTGTCAAGTGCGTTTCCAGTACAAATGCATTTGACATGGACCAGTCAAGTGTGGAAACTGTTTTGACAGTCTTGGACACACATGTTAACCTATGGAAAATCCATTTCCTTTTTCTGATTGGTGCATGTGTGCATGAATGAACTTACAATCACAAGTTGGAATGTAATACATATGTGTCACAGGGGGAGAAAGAGGTCACAAATAATTCCCTAAAATTCGGAATTTGAATCGCAAACGCTTGATGGCAATGTTCAAACAAAAGAAGTTCAAACTAAATTGTTTTCTCATATTGAATAAAACATCAGATATGGGTGAAGCACAAAGCAATTTACAGTAGGCCTATGTGATAGAACCAGGCAAGCTAAAAAAAAATCAACTATCTCACCAAACCATTAATCCTCAGATTAATGATTCATGTCCAGTATGTCTTTCTCTGAGGACATCCACGTTTATCATTCAGAAAGAATGTTAACATGTTGTTAATCACCATTTTGTTAATACAGTGTGAAGGGTCTAAGTAAACGTTTAACTTTGAGGAGGAAAAAGTGAGGCACAACTTCAGTAAGACTAACTTCCTTCACAATTTCTGAGAAAAACAATGAAGGCATCTTTCCTTATTAAACAATAAGGGCCGTTCACTCTGGGGACTGTAACGACAACTAACTATAAAGTTTTAATAACCATTCTAAGGCTTGTTTACACCAAGGATAATAACTGCAATGATAAATATAGCTGCAAGCAGCAATTACCGGGACCAAGCACAATCAGACGACAAGACATGCCAACATTGCTGAAAGTGTCAGACCAACTGCAACAATGAGTAATTAAAGACATTTAAAGACAATTGTAGGCGAAATGGCTGAAAAATCATAGAAACTGTAAATAAAAATATGATTTAATGGATTATCACTTTCGACCAATAGGTGGCGCAGTTACAAAACTGATGTGATGTGGTCAGAGTGAAGTGACAATGACATATAAAGTTTGGTGTCAATATGTCAAGGCATTGCAGAGATAAAGCCTGAATAGTGCTTTTAGCATCATGCCTCAAATTTGCTGCTGCGCTATACGAAAACGGTTTCATCTATCGACACGAAATCTATAACTTTTAGTCGGCACGGTCTGGAGATGATACGATTCGATTTTGGTGAAAATCGGACAAACGGTCTAGGAGCAGTTCGAAAAAGTAGGTGACTGAAAATCAAGATGGCGGACAGGAAGTTCGGCCAAATAAGGAAACCCTGGTATCTATGTTCTATCTATGTGATTTTTTTTCCCAAACCACTTCAGCGGAAATCCCGCCCTGCAGCCGATTTCATTGGTGTAGGTTAAAGTGACAGGTAGGTTTAGGGATCAGGGTTGGGTGTAGGCAATCTGTACAGTGATTGACATCATCTGCAGGGCGGGATTTCCGCTGAAGTGGTTTGGGGAAAAAAAAAATCACGCTATGTTCTCAGCTTGACCCAAGGAATCTATTAAGACCAGTGGCATTTCAACAGGCAGATTTATTCAAAAGTTATTAGCCTTTTTGGAAATTTTGTTATAACTTTTGACCACTAGGTGGCGCTGTTTCGAAACTTCTCAGGCTCCTTCAGGGCATCGTACTGATGACCCATACCGAGTTTCGTAACAATTCGTTCATGCGATCAGAAAATACAGCATTTTAGCACATAATTCAAAATGGCCGATATGGGAAAATTGGATATCAGTCGACTCGACATGACGCCCTGAATCTAATTTTATTATTTTTGGACAAACTGTTCAGAAGTTATAAGCAAAAATAGCAATTTTTCATATCTCCGGACCAGTAGGTGGCGCTGCGCCGAAACGCTGCATGTAGCCTCAGGCTTGTGATGACTTGTACCAAGTTTGGTCTGAATCCGATAAAGCGTTGCGGAGATACAGCCTTATGTCTCTTTTCGCAAGCGCTACATAAAATTTGTTGAATTTTATAACTTTTTGTCGTCATGGTCTGTAGATGATCTGATTCAATTTTTGTGCAAATCGGACAAACCGTCTAGGACGAGTTCGAAAAAGTAGCTTTTTTGGAAAATTCAAGATGGTGGCCAAATTTATATGACAGAAAATGACGTCATAGGGTGCAATCGAATCGGCATGAGCTCAGGAACAAGGAGAAAAAATAATTTTGGTGATAGGCCTTATGGTTCAAAAGCTATTAGCATAATAAAAGTGAAACTTTGGACAGGTGGTGGCGATAGAGGGAATGACTTAGAAACACCAAAATTGGTGTATTTAATGTTGGGACTGTCCTCTATTAGAATGTCAGACCAAAACAACTTTCCCGCAATCGGTTCTATAGGCTGCCATAGGCGCCCAGTCGGAAGAAGAATAATAAGAACCGGAACAGATACAATAGGTACCTCCGCACCTTCAGTGCTTGACCCCTAATGATGAAGATAAATATGAAAGAATAGCAAAGTCCACGCCACAACTGTAACAATAATGGCAAAGAGAAACAATATAGTTTAAATCACTTTGAGAACGATTTTTTTCCCGCTGATGAATGACAAAAAACATTGACAGCCAATCAGAATTCATTAGGTTTTAAGAGCATGAGCATTTAAGCAGCAGACGACATAACAGCAGCCTGTATAAGATATAGTTATAGAGTTATCTTTTAGTTATCGTTCTTGGTGTGAACGGGCCTAATTCTATGGTTAAAGGAAAGTGCAGACCATAACTATAAATAATGGCACAGCAATATATCGTTGGTATCACTTTCAGAAAGTTTTATAAATTGACAGCCAATCAGAATCCATCATGCAGCAACAACCTGCACCAGGGCTATGGTGGTGGAAGCTAATTTATGGCGCTTTTCCACTGCATGGTACGGCACGGTTCGGTACGGTTCGACTCGGCACGGAACGGTTCGGCTCGCTTCGCTTTTCCACTGCGTGGTACGACTCGGCTCGGTACGGCACGGTTCGGTTCGCTTTAGCGCGGTTGCTTTTCCACTGCAGTTAGTACCCCTTCAAAGTGGGTGGGACTGATCGTTACACTGTTTGTAGGTCCGGTGTTAGCCGTGTGCGGCTAAGAGCTGAGCTACTTGGAAGACCTTTTCATTCCGTTTTGCCCCCGCTCCTCGGCAACCAACGAGAGGAACGTCTGCACCTCGACCACGATTCAGCCATTTATTTTTTTAGAGTTTTGATCTCTTTTTTTTTTTTTCAAAAAGTAAAACACAGGTGCTACCGCGGTGGCTGTTGTCTACTGGTTATATGACTCTGTATAGCGGGTTTAGTGTCTCGTGTCGCAAATCCAATGACGCTGGTAGTGACGATTCTGTCTGTCTGACCAATCAGTGATCTGCAGTGTTTCACGTCACATTTTAGTACCGGTACGGTACGCTTGAAACCTCAACAGATCAGGTACCATTTAAAGCGCGCCGAAGCGAGCCGTACCGTACCGTACCATGCAGTGGAAAAGCACCACAAGTGAGCTGTACCGAACCGTACCGCACCATGCAGTGGAAAAGCGCCAAAGCGTGCCGTACCGAACCGAACCGTACCGTACCATGCAGTGGAAAAGCGCCAAAGCGTGCCGTACCGAACCGAACCGTACCGTGCAGTGGAAAAGCGCCAAAGCGTGCCGTACCGAACCGAACCGTACCATGCAGTGGAAAAGCGCCAAAGCGTGCCGTACCGAACCGAACCGTACCGTGCAGTGGAAAAGCGCCAAAGCGTGCCGTACCGAACCGTACCGTACCATGCAGTGGAAAAGCGCCAAAGCGTGCCGTACCGAACCGAACCGTACCGTGCAGTGGAAAAGCGCCAAAGCGTGCCGTACCGAACCGAACCGTACCATGCAGTGGAAAAGCGCCAAAGCGTGCCGTACCGAACCGAACCGTACCGTGCAGTGGAAAAGCGCCAAAGCGTGCCGTACCGAACCGTACCGTACCATGCAGTGGAAAAGCGCCAAAGCGTGCCGTACCGAACCGAACCGTACCGTGCAGTGGAAAAGCGCCAAAGCGTGCCGTACCGAACCGAACCGTACCGTGCAGTGGAAAAGCGCCAAAGCGTGCCGTACCGAACCGAACCGTACCGTGCAGTGGAAAAGCGCCAAAGCGTGCCGTACCGAACCGTACCGTACCATGCAGTGGAAAAGCGCCAAAGCGTGCCGTACCGAACCGAACCGTACCGTGCAGTGGAAAAGCGCCAAAGCGTGCCGTACCGAACCGTACCGTACCATGCAGTGGAAAAGCGCCAAAGCGTGCCGTACCGAACCGAACCGTACCGTACCATGCAGTGGAAAAGCGCCATTAGTTATCGTTTTTAGTGTGAACGGACCTTTACTTCTGGTCCTCAAATTTAATTGGCCAAGTGCAAGAGGCTGCTCACTGCAGAGCCAATGGGTGGAGCTTGACATTCAGCTTCCCTTCTTTGGACGTAATGGGAGGAGCTTGAAGGTCCAGCTACACCCTGACCCTACCCAAGACCCTATCCCTAAACCATAACCAACAGTGGTGAAGCTTGACGTAATTTGGCTCTGCAGTGCAAGTGGACACCAATAGCGTCGGGAATATTCTCTTCTTGTATTCTTTTTTTTTTTTTTATAACATTTATTTCTCACACACCGTACACATACCCTATCATCAATTTCACCCTATCAAATTTAATCACAGACTCATTTGCTAAAACAATTAATAAAAAAAACCTGGATTGATTCTGGAATGAAACAAGTGAGTAATTGAATCATTTACTCAACTGATTAGTTCAAAAACAATCATTAATATAGGAACTGACGGTACCACCACTGTTTGTCTTTGTTTTTGTTGGCAGACCAAAAAGAGACAAATTAACCTGCAATGTTGTTTAAAATGTACATTATTCAATATCATAGTCAAAACTGTTGATTCTTATTTTATTGAAATATTGTGGTATTTATTATAAATGATTCATCCTTGCACATTTTTTTTAAATTCACATGCACTCATCTTCAAAACAAAATAAATTCCCATCCCTCATGCAACGACATCTCTGATGATGTTTACTGGCATGAAGGCGGGATAAACTGTCACTCACATGACATCACAGCAATAGCAAGCAACAACCATCTAATCAAATCCCACCCAACACTTTTTCATTCGAGAAGCAGTTTTACGTCTCAATAGCGAAGAAAAGACTACTGCAACTTAAATTTCATCTGAAGCAGTGTCACAATGGCAATTGTGATCTTGTTCCGAAGGTACTCTGAATACGCATCTTAAGCTTCTCCGAAAGAAAAAGAGATGTTAGTTGCTCTACTACGCCCTCAAACCAGACCTGTGAGCACCAACAGTAGAATCAGAACACCGGGACTGATCCTCTCATGCTTGTTTAACACAGAAATGAAATGGATCAGTGCAGTAGAGAGTGATCTGGGTCAAACCAAACATCTGCACTAATCTGTTGGACTGAAGGTGACTGGATACTGCCAAGCTTTCAGTGCACCATTGCCAGGCAAGAGACAGCAACACTTGGAAGTGTAATGCCTGCACTGTTTTTCTTGTCCAGCATTACTCAGTGACCTACACCATTTTCCTTGGTCAGTATTGCCACTCTAAAAGGCAGCATTACTCACAAGACTTTCCTAATCTCCGTAAATAAAGATCATAGCCTAAGAGGATGACCAACAGAAGTCCCAGATCTCAGCTTAAGAGCTGAAGAATATTAACATTAAACCTCATTATCATATAATGCCAACAGCAGTTCTTATTTACACACAACAGGTCATATGTTCAGTTTAAAAGAGAGGCTATGAAACCTACATGAAAATGCAGGGTTTTCTCAATCAAAATAGCGATACTAGCTGAACCCAAAGACATCTGTCCTTTTTGTCTATGATCTTTATCCAATCTTTACTTTTACCTTATATTAAACACAAAGATTTTTGAAAAATAAACTAAACCTGTTTAATCCATGTTCGTAACTGCACTGTTGACAATCATCTGACCCCATAAAATGTGCACAGCTCGCTCAGCCTATAAGACACTGTAGTTTTATACTGCCACCCAATGTTCTGATACATATATTACAACCCTACAAACACCATCTGATATGAATGTTTATAGTCACATGAATTATTACAAGAAAAATATCCGCTCCAATGCGATTAAAACATTTCAAAACAATACAATTAAACCTTTATGGTTATAAGAAATTCTGAATGTGAAGCTGAGACATTTTAAAACATATAGTTGATTTGGAAACATTTAGGCCTGTACCATGATGGTAGTTGAACAAACAATCTTGAACAAACAGGATTAGTTTCGAGTAGACAAAACCAAACAAATCCAACCAGGTTTTGATCCTGAGTTTAGAAGTTTAGGTGTGACATCAGTAGCAAACAGCCAATCACATGCTGAGAAAGAGTGAAACTGCGATTCATTTCTCACGAGAGAAGCAGCACAATTCACTTCTCTCTTCCGCAGAATATTACGAGATTGAAAAATATTAAGAATTTAAACAAATTTACACAGCAAGAAGAAAATAGCGGTCTATGAAAGAGGAGAACTAAAAGAGTTAGTTTATACAGTTCATAAAGGTATAGAGAATTGAACATTTAAGCTCACATGTAGTCATTTTATAGCTTTGTGTCTATTGATTTTAAAAATTATTTAGATTACCTTTAAACATTAATTCATTTAAACTGCGTAATAATAATTTATAAACTAAAAATTGTACATGTGTGATTGATTAAGGGTATAATTCCATTCATATCTATATCATACAAAATGATTATTCTAAATAAGCTTTAGGCTACTAAAAGCCAGACATTTTGTCTTTAAAAATCATTTGCTGTAATGACCTTTAATTTGGAGTAGAAACAGATGGATTGACTATCACATCAGACATGTGTCACTTTGCTTACAGCTGATTGGTCCGAGTTCGGTTTGCAACCTCTTACATGGAACATAACCTGCCCCGGACACAATCTTTTTTTTACCAGGATGGTAGGGGAAGGTACCGCTTTTTTCGCCTCTGATTGGCTAGAAGGGCTCTATTCCGATTGGTTATTTGATTTGCCCGAACCCTAACCCTACCCCAAACTGCTAGGACTAATCTAAACACGATCTAAACATGCTTTGATAATGTGAACTTGGAATATAAATGTGATGGCACACACTTATCACACTGTTCACTTACATAATTCACTTCTGTTGGGCGGTAAATATGACCAGAATAGACTAGCCGGCAGCCTGCCATGAAAGTGAGATGACGTTTCACGGCCAAATCAAATAACCAATCGGAGGAGAGCCCTTCTAGCCAATCAGAGGCGAAAAAGGCGGTATCTTCCCCTACCATCCTGGGAAAAAAAAGATTGCGCCCCGGGACCAGGTTAGCCGTGGAGTTACTATGGCGATGAACACCGCTAAAAGCCAAACCACTTTCATAGTGCCTAAAACCCAGGGT
Organism: Chrosomus eos; assembly: GCA_036326025.1. Taxonomy (NCBI): domain Eukaryota; kingdom Metazoa; phylum Chordata; class Actinopteri; order Cypriniformes; family Leuciscidae; genus Chrosomus; species Chrosomus eos. The sequence goes on from CM070840.1 coordinate 15,307,695, forward strand.
TGGCGCAAACTAAACTAAAACATACCTGGCTAGCCACCTAAATGGTATAGGCCCCTGGTTTCACAGATAGAGCTTAGATTAAGCCAGGATTAGGCCTTAGTTAAATTAAGACATTTAAGTAGCTTTTATAAATGTGCCTTAGGGGAAAAAAACATTACTGGTGTGCATCTTGAGAAAAAATGTCAGTTAAAGGGTACCTATTATGGCATTTAAAATGTTCCTAATATTGTTCTGGGAGTCCCCAACAACAGTTTTACAAGCATGCAATGACAAAAAACACTTTTGTTGTCTTATAATATGCATTTATTTTTACCTGATTTGCTCACCGACTCCCATATGAATCGTTTAGCGAGTCATTTTTCCAAACCCCGCCTTTGCGTGACGCTAATCTGTGGTGATATGTTAGACACCCAGCCGACGGGGTGTCATTGGTTGTTGCGCTAGATCTTACCCAGATACAACAGTGCTATTTTCTGATTGGCTAACAACACCAGACGAACAACACCCGAGGAGACCAGGGTTGCCAGGTCTGCACAACAAAACCAGCCCAATTGCTCATCAAACTAACCCAATCACGGCCAAAAATATTCAAATAGCGTTCCCGGGTGTTTCCTCAATAACAATCATGTTCCAGTGGATAAAACAATCGCGTCAACCAGCGTGCACTACACAAACAACCCGCGTAAACAGTGCAGGCATACGGACCTGGCAACACTGGAGGAGACGCGCTTGAATCCTGCCGGTTCCACAGTGAGTGAGTTTTGGGCACTGCGGCATATTAAATATATAACAAATAGTTTTTCAGCGTGAGAAATACAATGTGTGGCCGGAGAGCGTGACAAAAGACCGAAATGAGTGACTGTCACGCTCAATGCGTGATGCGTGACACTCGCTCCATTAACCACGACAAACACTTCACATATTTCAATACAATTGACATTGAAGACCTAAGTTAGCTGCTAGAAGCTGCGCTGTGCCTGTGCGTACACAACACACAAAATAATTATAGAACATGATACAAACATAAAAGCAACAGCCTACTTACAGATTGTGATTCAGAGAAGGAAGCTGATCCAAATAAACTCGGTACTGAACCTCCCTCCTTCAGTATCAGCCGGCTCGCAAATTCATACTTTATAGCATTTAGGTTTGTGAAGCAATCATCTTCAAAATGACGCGAACACAGAACAAGTTCGGGCTATAATACTTATGTGGTATAGTTATGAACTGTAGCCACTGTCTTCAAATGCTCCTCACTGGGCAGATGAAATAAGTTTGCTTTTGCGTCGCACTTCAAAACACAGCAGCGTCTCGTCGACATGATGTTTTCCCTGGTGTCTCCTAATGCAATGAGTGGGCGTATCTTATTCAAATAACTTGTACAAGTGACGTACGAAAGTTAGAGAAAATGCATCGTTCGTCTATCGATTCATATCAACGACTCAGAGTCGACTCTTACTTTTGAGAGATAATAACTTTGTATACGGTGAACTTTCATATTTAAAACTTTGCAGGATGTTTTCGTTCACTTAGATCTATGTTACACACTACATGAAAGGTAATTTTCAAAATTCCATGATAGGTACCCTTTAAGTTGCTTTCAGTCAAGAGCCCAACTAAAGTAAACTCTGGCCTCCATAATGGTGACCTAAAAATGGCTCTTTCCTTCAGTGATTCTGATAGTTAATATCAGATGTCTTCACTAAGGGTCAATCATCATGCAATTAATCACTTATCTCGTTAACTTTAACACTGCTTTAGTGTTAATTTTAACACTCTTGACTCTAATAAACTATGAGTAGAGTCAATTTAACACTTTTCTTTTGTATGAACCTGCAGTGTCAACATGAAACATCTCAGGATATTTAAGCTAATTATCAAAATAATTTTTTTGAGTCGTCTAGGTTTAATTCTTTTCTATAATTTTTTTTTACATACAGTACTTAGCTTCAACCAGTAAAAATGCTCAAGCAAATCTTTTTGCCCAACAGCCAAATAACACAAACACACAGTGTACTTATAATATTCAGCTGCTGATTTTTATAAAATTTCTGAATCTGTTTTAGCCACAACCAAGTTCTAACATGTGAATAGTGCACACAAATCTGCTCACATTTTAGAGGACCTTAGGGTACGTTTACATGACAACGATGCACTAAAAACGAAACGTTTTTTCTTTGTACAGATGACAACAGATCTGTGAAAACGACTAAAAACGCTGTATTATGCATGCCAGACAAGTATTTGGCAGAGCACTCGCGCCAAACGTGCATGCCTATAGATTAAACACGTATAAGCATTCACAGATTCACATTTTTGTAGTTTAAATGTAGATGATAACGGTATCGGTTTCAAAACCGTGCACTTTGAAACCCATTTTCAAAAGTTTTCCGGCCACCAAAACGCCGTTGTCATGTAAATGAATGGCCAAAACGCATAAAAAGGTTTCCGTTTTTAGTTGAAAACAGTGTCGTGTAAACGGCCCCTTAGTTGGTTACTGGAGGTTCATGTTGGAAGAAGTTAAGAGAGCAGTTTCCAGTGAAACAAAACCAATACAAATGTCTATGTAAAAGGGTTTGTCCATTAAGCAGAATATAAGACGACAAAATTGCCATAGTCCTTGATAAAAGAAAAAGTTTTAAATGCATGCATCATCTGAAACAAATGTAGGATGTAAGACAATATTGGTCTTAAGATAATATTGTAAGTGTTTAAGTAATAACCTCCAGCACCAATTACAGTTCACTGACAAAAAGGATTTATAAAAACATGGGTCACAAATACATGACATACAATTAATCTAAATACAGGTTTTCTCTTTTGTGCAACTAAACAATTAATCTACAACATGAAAAACTATTATTATAAAAATACATCTCATAGATTCGACAAACACACTTTGTCTTATATGAGGAGTGAGTAAATATGTATCCATTAGAAAGGCTGAGAGCTGTGTTCTCAGTAACCTTCAATCAAATGCTCATCTTAAATGTAAAAATGTATCAAGAACCCATGATTGCAAATGGAACATGTCACTTTACTTTGTCATGCTATCCTGAAAAGAAAACCTATAATCAGTGAATAGAAACAGAGCCCTTACAGCACTATCATTACAATTAGCATTAAATTGTTTAGATTGACACTTTAAAATGATCATACATACATTCTCATTCCACATTCCATTTTGATAGCTGTAGTTGTATAATGTAATAACAAGGCATTGACACATGAAAATACTGTAGCATACCACAGCACTAAATGTTATCCTTGACAAAAACTTTACATGCAAGCTGCAAAATGACAACTTTGCACCAACCTTTAGAAGCACAGCTTGCTTGTAAAAATGTAGGAATTTGACTATCGTTCAGATAATTGTATCTACACTTATCACTTGCCTGCAAACTACTTCCGATGAACTTTTTTTTTTCATGTGGATTGCTTGAGGAATAATAGCAAGTGCATGACATTAGCAATAAACAAAAATGTAGTGTAGTGTGCAAACTAGTGCTGTCAAATCAATTAATCGCGATAAATCATATCTAACATAAAAGTTTTGGTTTACATAATATGTGTGTGTGTGTATATATATTGTATATGTGCGTGTGTGCGCTTGTCTCTTGTCTGTGTATTTATATGTATAAATAAAGTATATAAAAGTATACGTGTGTGTGTGTGTGTGTGTGTGTGTGTATACATTAGGCTATATATACACACACACACTCACATACCTGTATATATATATATTAATATATATAAATACAATTGTGGCAAGCAGGACGAGGGCCGTGATTTACTGATGAGCGACACCTGCGCGACGCACCGCTCTCGTATCTCACACGGAGGAGCGGAAGCATAAAACAAGGAGCGACGACAGTGGAGATCGAGAGATTTGATGTTTTGTTTTGTTGTATTATGTGTGGCGGCAGTCGACCGTAAGGGAGTGCTGTCTTTTACTTCGTTTTTATATTTGTTTTATTTTGTTATTAAATTAAATTAATTGTTGGCCGGTTCCCGCCTCCTCCTTCCCATAACATCTGAACTGCGTTACAACAATACACACACACACACACACACACACACACACACACACACACACACACACACACACACACACACACACACACACACACACACACACACACACACACACACACACACACACACACACACACACACACACACACACACACACACACACACACACACACACACACACACACATTATGTAAACAAAAACTATTATGTTAGATGTGATTGATCGTGATTAAATGATTTGACAGTTCTAGTACAAAATTAATATTCTGCGACAGTGTAAAATGATATGACATAAGTGATAAAATATAAACAAACTCAATATTAAGTTATCAAATATTATCAATATTGAACAAGATCAAATTATAATACTGCCAGCTGCAAAATAAACAAACAAACAAACGTTCTAGTGGGTTTTGTCCATAGTGGTTTGTATTTCATGAAGATTTATAGTGCAAATAAATAATTACATAATATGTAAACTAGGCTCTTTAAATAAACACTAAAATGTATACTGACATTTTTTAAATAAATGGATCTGTTTTTGTTATTTTTGTTAAGACTTGCAAGCTCCTGCAACTTTTTAAGCACCTGTTCTTCTTCTCTACATCATGCCAACTTGATGAATGAATGAATGAATGAATGAATAATGAATGATAATTTGTTAAAATATTTTGTTTTATTTCATTTATATTTTATTTTTAAGATTTATAGTCTTTGGAATGAGTATTATAGAAAGGCTACACAAAATAATTTTGTGTAGAAAATGGCATAAGACCAACATGAATGTGCTTTGTATACAAATTATAGTACTAATATAATACAAAAAATGAAGGTATTGTGGAGTATAGCCAAAACTAAACAACACTGTCCAAAATAAAAAAAAAAGATCATGTTTAAGCTTAAAAAAATTGAAATAGCTAATGGCTAAATTTCCTTAATTTTTTTCTTCTAAATAGCCTGATATTGAAACAAGATCACGGAAATCACTACCACGCCCACTTTAGGTCAATTACACGCAATATATGTGAATTTATAGTTTTATAACAATTAACCTGGCAACAAAATGAACCCTTCGTAGAAAAAGATTAGGTTTAAATTAGCTTAAACAATAGTAAGTATTCTTATTTTGCAGCAAATAAATAAAATAAAATGAACTTAACAGAAACAACAAAATGCTTACTTCATGTCTGTTCATCAATTCCTCCATATTACACTCACAATGTAATTAACAACTTGATTTTTCATCAATGTATTTGAAGACCCCTGTAAAAAACATCATTGCACTCACCATCCATGTAATACAAAATAAACATCATACCATTAGATCAAAGCAAGGGCTAAAGCGAAAATCAATGTCAGTTTACGTGAGCCACCAGTTCATGAGTAAAAAGTCTCCTCCATTCTGCTAGTATCTCACCGTACTGCTGAAGTCCTCATACTCCACAGTCCATGTTCCTGTCCAGCAGTTTGCGGTGGAGGGTTAGCAGCGTGGAGAGGCAGGCCACGGACATGTGGAAGACCAGCTGCCAGATGTTCCTCGGGCCAAAGAGAAAAGCATTGCATATGATGATGAAAGTCAGGAGAGTGAAGGCTTTCAACTTCTTTTGGCAGGTATGGAACAAATACAGATGACACTGTGTTGGGAAAGAGACACAAGTTTGAGTTAGGCAGCTTCGTGTTCATTTAACAGGTGTTATAAAATGCCTTGTAGAGTAGTAATGCAATTTACCTGGCAAACACAGCAGAGAAATGCCAAAAGAAAAGCCACCACATTCCACAAACCATCATAATCATCCTGCAAAAAATGGTGCCATATCATAAATAATAAATTAATCAATTAATTATAATGAATCAATTAATGCATTAATTACATATCACAAGTTATTATAGGGATTTTGTACCAGTGTTATTTTATTATTTATAGACTTAACATCTTGAATTAGCTTTTTAATTGTACCTTTTCATGTCATTTTCATTTTAATTTTAGTTTATGTTTTAGTACTTTGCTGTTTTCTTTTGTCTTTTTTAAAAAATATTTTAAAAATATTTTTTTTTTAACATATATATTTTTTCAGCTTTATTTCCAAAAATCAAAATAACTTTTAAAAGTTTTAGTTTAACAATAACAAAACAAAAGGGATATGAATCAAGATATGAATCATTGAATCATATGAATTATTACCCAAGTTGCCACCCTTTTGTGGTATTCCTACATACGTCTGCTAGGCAAAAAAAGAATACAATAAGTGTACAGATATAAATAATGACTTTTTGGTATGTCCGCCTATAAAGCTTTTAATAAACGAGGATATGCTACTGCATGACAAGATTATTCAGTACCATACAGAGTATCAGCTGATATAATATATATATTTTTTTTTAATCAGTATTGGCTGATACTGGATATTAATTGTATGCTCATGCATGCCCTAATTTTATATTTAGATTACCTTTGAGCCATCTAACAATTGCTTAAAGATAATCTTTAAAAACACTAATAATTTCATAACTGTTAAATGTAAACTTAAGCTAAATGAATACACATGAATATCCATTTTACATAATATACATTCTAATGCATAAATTCACTTGAAGCATTTAAATAATCTGATTTTAGTTTTTAGTGTTTAATTTAGACAAAATAGTGAATATATTTACTTTATTTAGACAGAAGAAAATATAATTTGATATTGGCAATGTATTAGTTATCAGCCATAACATCTCTTAAATGAACACCTGCATACAACAACACTTGGAACACAGTGTTACCTGGAAGGTGTATTCAATAAGGTGAACACCACGTATAAGGTTGAGGGCAGCACACATGATGTTAAGAACTAGTGAGAGGATTCCTGGTGCTGAGATTGGTTCCAATCTCTGACTTTGACCTTCAAAATCAACACAGATCAATAATCAGTCAAAACATATATGCCCAACTTAAGCTGCTGCAGCCCTTATGAAATAACTGCAATCGCCACTATAGCAAACCTGACGCAGCTGCTTGTTCTACATGCCCATTGGCTGCTCCATTGGTGAGTGCCACATCCTCCATGGTGAGAACCTGAGGGGGGCTGGTCCTGAGGTCTTCCTGCACCTCGGCCAGGGTCACCTCCAGAGATGGACCCCCTTTCTGGTTATAATGCTGCTGGAGTTTTTGAATGGCACTATCTAAAAATTAAACCATCAGACAAACATGAGCAGCTTATTAGTGCAATTGTTAATCTTAAACTCAAGCTCTGTTTCATATTCATGGTTTAAATACACTTAATGATTCAAATCCAATCCTATGCATTTTTCTGTCACCTTACCAAACTCCAGAAATGGGTACGGCCTGCTTGCCAGGGTCACTGCAGAGTTGTCGAAGCATGCTGTGAATTCCCAGCGCAAGTCTTCCAAGAAGCAGAAGGCCGTGGCAGCGGGGAGACTCCATGCACATACGGTCATGTACGACACACCCTCGGATGAGAGGAAGCTACAACACACAGAGAGACCACTTAGTTAACAAATGAATTCACAGAGCGGCAACCAATTTCCTTGGCTTATCCCGGACTCTGGAATGCAGGTACACATGGCCAGGTACATTCTTATAGTTCCTGTATCTGATATGGGAACACTTAAAGGTGTCACAATACACTCATGTCACAAAATTCGGTTTGAGACACTATGCTGATCTAATGATACTTTAAACAGTCAAAGTAGAGTGGAATGTTTTTTTTAAGTCACCATGAAATAAAAACTGACTATTTAAATGGAATATTGCATAATTATCAATGATTTATTTGTGCACATCACAATTATTTGTACATATTTACCACATATTTGTGCCTCATAAGCTTTAATCAAAATAAGTTCCCCTCCCTCTTGCAGCAACATCTCTTCTCTGATGATGTGTTTACTGGTGTGAGGACAGGACAACCTGTCACTCACATGACATCATAGCAATAGCAAACCACAAACTTCCAATGAGCAAATCATTTTCTGATGGATAAAATCAAGTCTCTCCTTACATTTTTTCTAGTTCAACAAGCCATTTCACTTGGATATATGTCAGAATAGGAGGAAAAGACTATTGTAACATCCGTTTCATGCCTACTTTAAATTATTACTTCTAAGACATATGATAAACTGTTCGTTAAAATGCTAAATTTGGTATTACATCAGGAATGGACTTGTATGTTGTCCTTCTCCCTCATTACCAGGGCAATGGTGACAGCAGAATGGAATTATTCATGATTCAGCTTAGCTAAAAATACTAAATTATGACACACATGCTTGTACTGGGTCCCTGATTACATTAATTTAAAACGTTTTTTAAATATTGTATTGTTTAAATTATGCATTTAATTTTTCAATGATTAACAAATACATTAACAAATGTATTGTTTATGGTTAGTTATTGTTAGTTAATACACTAATATCTTATTGTAAAGTGTTACCAATTTTTCATTTACTCATAACAATACTTTTTTTGAAAGAGACCATGCACAATTTTTTACATAAATGTTAAATGTGCAATGTACCGGATTTAGCCAAAGGCTAATTTTCATCCACACCACAGTACCTTGGGCAGGTCACCACTAAACAAACTTTCTTTAAGTGCCAAAATAACAAGACAAATTGATGGACAAATATGTCACTTTCTGGGTTTACACTATTTGATGCTAAATTAAATCTGTGTAAACTGGGTGAACTGTGCCGAACATTATTGCCGCTTTACTTATTCACTATTCACTGCTCAAGAGCACAACACTTCCTGGATCACACATTGTGGGTTTGAAGCTGAAGCCTTTTGGTTTCCATGACCGCTAAAATACACAAAGTTGTCCACAAACAAGAGTGCACTTACTGAATGTTGAGTTCATGGCCCCTGACTGTCCCTCTCTCTGGTAATAAACTTAGGGATTTTGAGATCACTTTCAGCTGTTGCTTTCTCTCCTGAAGTTCCTTGTTATGCAGGAAATCAGTGGAGGCGGAGAGAGGGAGTCCATCCCTGACCCGGACCACAAAGGCAAACAGGATCAGTGACATGCTCCTCCGAGGCTTCTATGAGAACACATCCTGAACACAAAGCAGAGGGACCATACAGACAATTACTACAAAGTAACAACTACAGCACATGTCTGATGAGAAGAATCTTTCAAATATAAAAACTCCAACTGTTGACTTAAACTAGAGGTAAAAAATGTAGACACATCTACTCATGCTTTAATATACATATTTTAATTTTATTATTGCTTATTTTGTAACACTTTACAATAAGGTTCCATTTGATAACAACATTAGAGTGAATGAAAAATACATCTAAAGCATTGTATGTTAATTTCAACATACAAATTCATTATTAAAATCAAAAGTTGTCTCTGTAAATCTTATTTAGAATGGGCTAATCATAAACCGTTGTATTTTTTCAGGAAGTAATGGTAAGTAGATTAATAAATAGTGTCACATAAATACTGGCTATTGTTAGTTAGTGAATTGAACAAAATAAGATTAAATTCATACATAGGCACAATGTATACGTCTGAAAAAAAATTGTTCAATCATTTTAGCATTAGTCTTTTGATCAAAACATTAGAAATATAAATATAGTGAAGTGTATCCAAACGTTTTACTGGTAGTGTATGTTTGCACTATAAATACCTATTATTACTACCACTTATTTTACATTATATGCATATTATAACAAAATATTACATTACAGTTTAACATGGTTAATATAAAATGAATTTGAACGAAAGGTACATTAATTTTATAGAGTTTTAATAGTGAAAAGGGATCCACCACTGGTTTGTGACTGTACGATAGCGTAGCCATTGGTTCCAACTTAACTGGAACACATTTGCAAAGTTTGGATATAAATTCCCATGGTGGATCATTGAATGTGGACTGGATTTTTAATTTAAATACAGTAGTTCAATACACAGTCATTCTACAAGGCACTGCTAGCAGGTGCAGCTGCGTTTTACCATCCCTTACCTTACGACAGCTCAATACATTTACACTGATTATGTCAAACAGTGAATTAAAAAAGCTCAGGTGTATAACAACTGTGTTTTAAAAATGTCTCAAAATAATGATTACAGAGTTATTTATGACTTAATGATATAAAGACGCATCCAGGGGCTTTTTGTTTGTCTCTCTGAATTATGGGAAACAGGAGCGTCACCGGAAGACGTTATTTCAAAATAAAAGTCCTTGGATTACTGAAGATCAATTTCAAAATGTCAAATGCAAAAATATAATGTAAACTGATATAAATAATTTTCGATATTTTTAATGAAGAAGAAGAAGAAGAACAATTTGTAATTGCTGTGCGCTTTCGTCGATAGTCGGCGGCTGTGGAGAATCTCAGTGTAAAAAGCAAAATAGAAAGCGGAAAAGCAGGGTTGCCATGTCAACTTTTTATAAGCGTCTTTGGGATTTTTAATACAGCGACCTATAAATATGCAGTTTTTAGGGGGGATTATTTACAGAATACAGTTCCATAGGGGAGGGAGGATATGTGGTGGTGGATATGAAAATTACTAAATTCTTCATAATCCATAAAAAGTAGCCATCCAGACAGCCACCCTTTGGCCTTTAACCACAAATATCTAACAAAAACGGTCATTTTTTCTGAGAGACCTGGCAACACAGTAACATAGGCGCTACAGCGACCAACCGAACGAGCGGGTTTAGTTAGTTAAAAGCTTTTTGCCCTTGGCTTTAACTATCTATACAGGTAAGTGCAAAAATATATGTTTGTGTAAGTACATGCATAGTACTATATCTGAGTCATACTGGTTTTTATGTAATAATTTAACACTGAAGATGCCGTTTATACTATATGTTCTTATAAAACGTCGTTAGCTTTAAATGGCAAACAATGTTAGCCAGCTAGCAGTCAAACGACTTTTGTCCAAAACTTAAACATTTATTATTTACATTTATGCTTTTTGTAAAATAATAATTTTAAGTAGAAATTGTTTTAGTTTGACCTCAGTCATGAGGTGTTGTTTTAGCTACCCGTGCTAATGTCTTTAGCTATTGGCTAACGTTAATATTCTCAACGAATGAGCACCTCATTTTAGTTTCTCCAAAACACTGTGGTTCATTTTGAGTTCATTAATTGATATCATAATCATACTTATTGTAATCTTTCATACGTGCATATTTATGAACGGGCGTTTTCCTTAGTCAAGGCTCGGCACAATTATTTGAACCCCTAAGTTAAGTTAACGTTACATGACTGCTACTGCCATATAGTAAATACACGTGTTATTGTATTATGATGAAGTAACGTTACTATAAGAGATTGGAAGTTTGCCTGATCTGCATTATGTAACATGTCTGAGAATGGATTAAGCCTGCATATATTGTTGTAATAAGTACTCAAACACCGCGAAAGTCTGGTACCGAACAACAAGTCTATGCTTATTAAAAAACAACAACATTTGTTTTAATCTAGCTTAATTTAAAAGAAGTGATCGAGCGTGTGTTTATTGTAATGACTTAAGTGGAAACGGGGTGTAGCTCTTGTACTTTAAAGGGTTTTCCGGGTCTAACACGTGAAATGTCCTCATTTCCCCCCTGTGACATTCACTCTGACATTTGCCATTTCACCAAGTAAGTTAGCAGTTAGAGGACTGATAAACTGAGTTGTTTTGATATGGGAAAGCAGCTGGCATGACATTTTCTGTAGTTGTAATATAATATGTGCCCTAAGGAAGTTCAATATCTTCATTCCCTTCTTGCAATTTGAGATGTTTTGTTAATCTGATGGCAAGCCATTCCTCTGTTCAGCTAAAAGACTTTATTGTCTGCGATTCGAGGGAAAGCAAGTCAGTGCTGTGACAGGATAAAGATGACATTTCCCATAATTTTTTACCTACATACTTAGTTCTTGTTTTAGTCAGTTTGGTCCATAAACTATATTTGGAGCTCCTCCCTATACAGAAGTTTCTAGCTCAAAGATATAGTCTAGCACACATCTGGTTTAACCAGGGTTCCTAGTTCAGGATGACAGCACACATCACAGCAACAATGTCTCATTCATCACCCGGTGACAGACAGAGCAGTTCTCAAAAAAGGGGGTGGAAGTTGAGGTTGGAGAGGCATGCATGGAGATTTGCATCTCATTGGTTAATCGAAACACTTCCCCAATCTCAGTGTCTTACTTTCTGTTCACTTACACATCAGGATCCACCTGAAAATGGAGAGAAACAATATCCTGGAAGATATCTGACAAATTTATTTATTTCTGGTGTAGGTGATCGGGAATACAGCGTTTAACTGTGTTTTGCTGTGATTTTACACTACAGGAAGCCCACTCTTTTCAGAATGGGGGTAAAAGATCGCCCTCAGTGTTATTTTGATGTGGAAATCAACCGAGAACCAGGTAAGAATTTACAATAATTGCTGTTTGGCTGTGTCCTGAAATAGCCTAGTGTTGTGTGAAGGTCAAATAGTTAAAAGTACATGTTTTGATAGTTAAATGCTTTAAATATTTGCTTTTAGGTTACTATTTATATCTGTTTGGCATTGTATTTCAAAATCAACTACAGAAACTAACTTTAGCAGCCAACGTTAGTGTTTTTGATCAAAAGTTGTAAATAGTAACATTTAAAAGGGGTTCAGAGTAGTTATATGCTGAAATTTTGAAGTTATGGAGCTTGTACAAAGGATAAAGAGATAAACCAGCTAATAATAAATGCCTAGTATTGAAAGTGAAACATTATATGTGCATGTTTTATAAGTACTTGGGTAATGGCAGTTAATATTCATGTGCCAGTGAGAGAGAAGCTGTTGTGGCAGTCCACACCCTGACCTGCAGGGCTGTTTTAATGAACCACAGACTTAGTGTGTACTAAAAAACGTCTGGGTTTCACCTCAGTCTACCACTAATTATGTGTTATAAGAGAGACGTCTGCTTCATAAAGCCAAAACCTCTTATTTAGTGATTTTACACCCATTATTTTACAAAGCAAATGTTTTAACACCGTGTTTATATTCATTTTTATCACATATAAATTAATTGGATAGGCCTGTCTTTATGTATATTGTGCAAACACACCCCTAATTTTAATATGCTCTTGAATTTGAATATGAAGGAGGTTTTGCTGTTTGCCACACTGAAATCAACCTAAAAATTATAGCTAATAAATTGAATTGGAATTATAGTCACATTAATCTAACTAATCTTTTTTTTTGTCAGCAAGCTTAAAACGTATGCATTTCTCATCCACGAGTATAACGTTTCCTTCTGCTTTCTTCTAGTTGGACGAATTGTCTTTCAACTGTTCTCAGACGTTTGTCCGAAGACAAGCAAAAATTTTCTTTGGCTGTGCACTGGTACGTATACTTAACAGAAATTGCTTAATATGCTACAGCAAGTTATTTTACCTATACTGGGTCTTTAAACATGTAAAGAGCTCCAATACCAATTCATGTCCATGTACACAAGCATAAGCTTATAGGGATGTAGCACAAAGATAAACCTATATAAGGTGACTAAATCCTGGCTGTATAACAACCAAAGCTGTATTTACAGCCTGTTCCTAGAAGACAGAAGCTGCATTAGTCTGCGTTGAGATGGTGTGGTCATAAATTAAAGTTGGTAATGCTTTGGGTCAATGCAGGGATCTTTTTTCTCACCAGCTGAGATTGAAAGGAGAGATTTATGCCTTCAGCTGACTGTTGTGTTGCATACCAATCCCCATGTCACCCACACCCTCACCCACCCGTATTCATTTCGGTTTTATCGGAATCTCTCCCATGCTGATCAGATTGGATTAACCTTTTGCTGTCTATGTAATTGTATACTTTAGAACAGATTCCAGTTTTTCAATTCAGAGTACAGTACTTTACAGTATTAGCAGGGTTTCCGCGGGGTTGTAAAAGGTAGTAAATTAAATTATGCCAAATTAAGGCCAGTAAAAAGTAGTAGGCTAGTAAACGTCATCTGACGAGGTAGTAAATTTTCGAAGCCCTATCTAACTGGGTCTATATGGTTTTCAATTAGTATTGACAATATACGAGATTCCATTTTATGTCTTAAATATGTCTTATTAGTGGAATATTAAACGCAATATTGTAACACAACTTAGCTGTGGTGCGCGAGCACTGGAAACGTGCAGTGGATTGAGCGCGCAGCGGCACAGATGCGCGAGCTGGTCGAGCACATCCCTTCAAACAGACATCAGTGGAAAGTTTATAGTTCAATCGGATGTCAATGGCAAAGAAAATTAAAACGAGTCATCTAGCTTATTATTATCGTTAACTGGCGAGAGGGAGAGCGCGCGGGCGCACTTCTGTTTAATGCTCCTGATCGTTCATTCAGCACGTGTTATTTGGATTAACACTAAATCACGTAAGTAAAGTAAAACATGACCTGTTACCTGATTTATGTATAACGAGTGGTTCCCTACATTATTACTGGACGTGTGCATATCAAGAAGTTCCATGCAAACATCCAAAGCGCGTGCCCCGCAAACCAGCGCCTCAGCGTGCGAATACTGAATTAAATTGTCTTTCACGTCACAAAATTATGTAAAAACGCCCGTCTTGGCGAGTATCCTAGTAAACAAAAGTCAGTTATATCTCAAGTGAACGTAGCCATTAAAAAGGATTGGTGAAATCTGATAATCCAGTCAGAATTAAAAGCATGTTCAAATGCGGCCCGTGCATTCTGTCTTAAAAGGGCAGCAATTTAATAAACCTGCTACTGTTTTAATGTTAATCAAACAAAGGACAAATAAATTACTCACTGCTCTTGACTAAATAGTCTACCCTTTTCAACTTTACAAAAATATCCATCTGTTTTATTTAGCTATACAGTAATGAATATGCAAAATTTTCACATTTGATTACTTTATTCAAATGTATTTACCAATCTACCCGAAAAACTCTAAAAACAGTTTATTTCATTTGTAGCTTTTCTTTGTTCTATTGTATTTATTTGTCCTATTTGTAATTCGATTATTTGTTCTTATTTTGTTACTGACTGCTTTTAATAAATGTTTTAAATTCACATTAATTAGGCTGGTAGTTTTTGTTGTAGTATCAAAATTGGATTAAATAATTGGTATTTCACTGGTGTCTAAACATTTGAACCACTGGCTCGATCCTCAGCACTGAGCCCTGCTGGAGCTGCTCTAAATATGTGCTGTGCTATTCAATGAAGATAAAATATGATAGAGCAATAGAATGAACAGTGACAGTGACAGACTTTTTAGCAGGATTAATTAAGCATGAAAATATCTGAATATATATTTGATGAACAAATTAAGCCAACTAATATGATTTATATTCTTTTGGTTTATCTACTAATACATTTTAAAATTACAAATGCAGTGAAAATTCAGGGATCGGTTACGGTATCGATATCGACGAATAGGCTACCAAAAATGAAAGTAGCCTATTGGTATCGGTCTCGTTCTGCAAAAAGTGGGTGCATCCCTAATCAAAAATATTTAACGGGTGAGGGTGAAGGGGGAGCAGCTTCCTATTTCGTTGTTTTGCGATGCTAATGGCATGCTAAATCATGCCAACTTAAGGTCAGCTGTCGTCGCTCCACCTCAGCAGCAAACCAGTGCCATAGTTGAAGCACATTTAAAGATGATGAAATAAATTGCTGTTTTGGGATAGTAATTTCACTGCTTAAGTCTGCGTGTGTGAGAATGTGTGTTTGTGGGTAAGTGTGTGTGATGTGACACACTTTATTATTAATCTTTATTAATGTTTATTGGCGTTAAGTGTCATTTGTTTTTAAGTGCCAAGGTTATTATTCACCTTATTAGGGCTAACGTTATGGTTAGGATAACTCAAGGGCTAGGGTTAAGAAAAGGACAACTGAAACTCACCTCGACACTAATATTGTCATTGTCAATTGTTTTTTTTTTTTGTAATGATCACAATTAAACATTAGTGTACCTAATATGTAGGATGTGTGTGACAGTGTCACATCATACCTTATAGTAAGTAGTAAGTGGTGCTTTGCATACCCCTCCCACACCCCCCAAAAAAGGGCTGCTGCTTGATGTCGTGTTGGTAGTAAAAAATATTGTGGAGGTAGTAAAAAAGGTAGTAAAAAGGTAGTAAATTCATCTCTATGATTTCTGTATAAACCCTGATTAGTATTCATTTAAGTATGTCCACGTTTTTAAGAGCTTAATCTGTGAAATCTTGGTCTTTGGTTTGATTTATGGCCGTTACATTTCTGAGCTGCACATACCAAATCTGTTATATAAAAGTAATCAGCAATGATGTAATTCTTTGGTTTGCTTGCAGGCGAGAAAGGCAGTGGCAAAACTACAGGAAAAAAATTATGCTATAAAGGCTCAACTTTCCATCGAGTTGTAAAGAACTTCATGATCCAGGGGGGTGATTTCACGGAGGGTATGTGCAGCAATACTCATAACTGACTTAGATATATGGAGATGGTTGGATGTACTTAATTGTCTGTGTGTTTATAAATGAATGTGCTTTTCTTTGCTTAGGCAATGGAAGAGGAGGAGAATCTATATATGGTGGTTTCTTTGAAGGTAAGCCATCTTCAGATATGTTCTGTTCTTTATCAAGCACTCAGTAACCTTAGCTAGGTCCCTTAGTTTGATTGTTTTAACATCTTTTGCATGACTTTTGAATGGGCATCTCAGTTCTGTGCATGAATTACCAGCCATTGTTTTTTTTTTTTATCTCGCTGTTGCTGAGAATCTTGTCTCTGTGATCTTAAAATGATCTTCTTTTTTGAGTCAGCATGGAGATTAAGGGCTATTTATTCATTTAAAGGTCCAGTCTTCTTGCCTAAAATTTTCAACATATTCTTTTATTTATAGAGATTGTGGTCTTTTGCAAAATGAGAAGGTAAGAGATGTACACAGTGCAGTAACACAATGTAGACTAAACATTCCCTATTCCCAATCCCATATGTGAACCATGACAAAAACGTCCACACTGCAGTGTGCTCATGGATATGTGGACCTTGAAATTGATTTGGTTGACTGACTTCTCTATTTTTGTTTGTTTTTATTTTGTTTCCTTCTTAATTGTTCCAGGATGGCTTGTCATACAATACTCTTGAAAAGTATTAGTTCACCTAAAAATTGTCATTTATTCATCTCTCATGGCGTTCCAGATATACATGACTTTATTTCTTCAGTGAAACAGAACAAGAAAATTTTAATAATATGCAGGTCAATCTTTTCTATGCAATTGCAATAAACCTTTACAGTACTTTTTAAGTGCTGTCAAATCGATTAATCAATTGTGTTTATATAATATATGTGTGTGTATATTATTATATTTTTATATATTATATATATATATGTGCGTGCCTGTTTGTACGTACACACACACACACACACACACACACACACACACACACACACACACACAACACACACACACACACACTATATATATATATATATATATATATATATATATATATAAACAAACTTTTATGTTAGAATTGATTAATCGCGATTATTCAATTTGGCAGCACTATTTTATAATAAAACTTTTATAGAGCTTTTGCATCTTTTTTTAAGCTTAAAAGCTCCAGCAGTTGCATCAAATAGAACTGTATTTGATTGACATTTTTGTCTTTTCATGGTCTCTACAGAAGGAAGTAAATCACCTGGTTTGGAATGTCATGAGAATGTGTTAAAAAAATATTTTCAGTTTTGGGTGAACTATCAATTTTAGAAATAATTTGGCATAAACAGTTTTATTGTAAACTGTAGTTGTTTTAGTGGCCCTCAGAATAGAAAATCTCTGCTTTTACACAAAGGAGCATAAGAAACACTCAAGAGTTCAGAAGCAGGATAGAAGCATCACTGATGACGGGTGTTCATGAACATCTCTTTTCCTGCTGCAGTCCTTCTCCTTAAAACGCCTTTTTGAAGCAGTCGACAAGCACTCAGTGTCTTTCTTTGTCCGTATCTCTCTTCAACAGATGAGAACTTTACTCTCAAACATGACAGAGCCTTCCTCTTGTCGATGGCCAACCGTGGTAAAGACACAAATGGGTCCCAGTTTTTCATGTAAGTAGTATTTATTCTGGTATAAGACTCACAGAGGGTGTATGTGTGTAAAGAATCAACCATTTATCACCAGACCTTTTGCTTACCATTTAATATGACCGATTGGTCACTATTAAATGACACATGCAATATGTATAGATTACGTATTCCCCTAGTGTTCAAGAAAATTTCTAGAGCTCAGACATAGCAACTGAGCCTCAAATTTTGGCTTAAGTGTAATTCTCTGTTACTTATGTTGTTCCAAATTTATTGACAAGACATCTCAATAGAATTTTTAAAGACCACCAGTGTTGTTCCTTTTGCTATTCACACTCACGCTGTCTAACTTTCCCAGACCTCTTCAATCTCTGTACCATATATATATATATATACATATTCTGACTCTTTTTATTTTGGAGATTCTACATAGTGTACATGTTCATGTGGGATGCAGGTGCATTTTCATCTCCCTTTTCCCTTGTCAATGTGCATTTAGAAATATTTTTACAACAGAAAGAAATTCCCTTTTTGCCTACAAATGTATTACAATTTTTCTCTTGCCGTTTTGTGTAAAATTTGCAGAAACTCTAGCATCCTGCCATACCAAGGTAAAGTGTCTCTCCAAGGCTGTGCTTCTCTCTCCTGACTGTGTATTTCTGGTTGCTTTTAGCTAGCACTGGCTTTTGTTTATCTTTAAATAATGTTTTTACCTCATTAAATACCTGTTCTCCCATCACAGAGAACCTGATGTCTTTCAATTATTGATGTATTTCAAGTTTAGCATTACAGGATGTATTTTCCTGCCATGGACACACTGATTTCTAATTGAAGTTGTCCCTATGATATTTTTAAACAGGTTTAATTGGTTTTGTCAGCATAATGTTGGCAGATGTTGGACCTGTCCCTGTTCATCATTAGTATTTATTCATCCAGCCTATGTTATTGTGCAAGCACTGCTGGTTTTAAATTACTCTGAATTGTGTTTGAATAGATAAACTCAAATTTCTTCTTGATGAAATACAGAATGTGTGTGTGGGGGTTTTTTTTGGACTAAATGTTCTTCTGTTTATTTTTTTCACCCACATGTACCTGTTGGATGACCTGGACTCCATTATGTAATTTGCCTCATAACAGAACTACAAAGACAGCGCCTCACCTAGATGGGTACGTTCATAAGTGGACTTGAACTGTTGTTCTTCAAGCCATACTGTAGGAAATTGCTTGAACTACAAGAAAATAATTTTAAAATACTAATTTAGAGTTTATTTATTATAACATGTATTTATTATTACTTGATTTGTATGCAAGAATTTCACTTAAATCCCTAAATTTCTTGGATTGTTGGTCTAATTTAGAGTGCATGTGGTCTTTGGGCTGGTCATCTCGGGCTTTGAGGTCATAAAGAAAATCGAGGGGCTGAAGACTGACTCAGCCAGCAGACCCTATGCTGACGTCAGAGTGATTGACTGTGGACAGCTGATTACAAAGTCTGCTAATGATGGTAAGCTGGGTCCTGTGTGTGAGACCAACTAAGAATTTTGGCTGGAGACCTGCCGCCTGTCACTATGCTGTCTGATCTTGTCTGTATCTGATGGAGAATATTTTTTTAATCTCCACATAAACAGCGGTTAAATATGGTCATTTAAAAATAGACGGGTGCTTTGAAATACTGCAGACTTTAAAACACTTACACTGTGTCCTAGCCAGGCATGACATGAAAAGCATCAAGTAACAAATCACTTCTCCATGTTGAGTTTTACCCCTAACCAACCACGGCAGGTGATGTGCTATAATCCAGTCGCTTATATGTTGTTTATTTCATGCCATGTACTGAAAGCTCCAGTTCAAAATAAACAAATAAAATCACATTCTCTGCGCTCTGATAATGTAAACGGAGATAAAGAGAATGAATAAATTACATACTGTGTAATTACAGCTTTTCAGTACATTTTCTGACTAAGTTTTTCTGTATTTTCTGTAGTTCTTCAAGGCAAAAGGAGGAAACCGTTCCATTCTGAGGATGACTCGCAGAGTTCCTCGGAGACTTCATCTCAGTATTCCTCTTCTGAAGGAGAGTCTGACAAGAAGTTTACATCTCGAAAGAGGAAAAGAAACTCAAAGAGTAAGCACTCAAAGAGAAAAAGAAAAGAGACAAAGGAGGAGAGAGACGCAGTTAAAGCAGCAGTACATGGAAGGTAAATTACTGTAACCCGTGTAACCATTGTTGACCTTTATTTAGGTTGTATAATATAAATATAGGTTTTTCCTGATTCACAGTCATGGTGAGGGAGAGATGGCAGAGGAAGATGATGGTGAGGCTGAGCAAAATGTGAAAAGGGAGAAGCCTGTGGTTCGACCAGAAGAGATCCCACCTGTGCCAGAAAACCGTTTCCTGCTCCGCAGAGACATGCCTTCCCAGGAGGAGACCATTAAAACGTTAGTGTCTTTTTTACAACTCAACAAACAGATGTTCCTCTTTTCATTCATGCATCACAAGAATTTATTAGATGATATCTGAAATTCTCTGGGCTAAATTTTTAAAGTGTTATAAGCGAACCCTAGTGATTTAATATTTTAGTTTTCTTGCTTCATGATTAATCCCTGAAATCCATGGGTCAGTTTTGATGCTATATTTTAAACCAATAGAGGTAGAGTCTGGAAAATGATACTTCTCTCACCACCCCACCCCACAATAGGGTAGTACAGGACATGGTCGTGGCAGCAAATGACACCAAACCAGCTGTCACAAAATCTGGACGCAAGATCAAAGGACGCGGAACTATGGTATGACAGTTGTGAATTACATTTATACCACATACAGAAAGAACGATGAAACACAGAATGACATTGTACAAAGGACAATGGACAAAATGCATATTTACATTTTTTTAATTCTAATTATCTAATTCTAATGATTTGACATTGACTCTTAAAAAAGTGCTTGATGTTGGTCTGTTTGATAGGCCATGCATGAATTTTTTTTATTCCCCCTGCAGAGGTACCATACACCCCCTCGGTCAAAGTCCAGATCAGAGTCAGAAGGGGAACGGGGGAGCAGTGAGACTCCCCCACACTGGAAAGAGGAAATGCAGAGGACCAAGGCTTACCAGCCCCCCAGTGTGGAGAGATGGAGTAAAGGAGAAAGGTATGTTATGCATGAAAGTATGAATCTGCTGTATTTTTCATCAGAATTATTTATACGTGGCTAGCTAATATTAGGAGTTTATATCTGGTTTATCCGAGTTCATATTCTTTTGATATGATTTCAGAAATGCGTTTTTTTTTAAAAATATGTCTGGGCTATAAAACGATAACAGTAATTATTGCGGTTTTTAACGATAACAGTAATTATTGCTAATTATTAAATTGTTTTTAATAAAATTATAACAAAAGTTTAATACATTTTCGAAGTAATGTTTATGCAATTTGCAGATGCGTGTTGCAGACCGTTACACTGATGCCAGTACCAATTTGCCTAATTTATAAGCTCTGCCATTTCTGTTGTGTATGAGATGCATTAAGCGGCTAACAAGACCGAGCTGCTCGTTTACTTGCTTAACGTCTCGATCACACAACCTCTGAACAGCTCTGTGAGAGCCAGTGAAAAAAAGTGTTCCGGTTTGCTGCAGAGTTGTCTCATACAAACCACAAATCAAATCCCTTGTGATTTAAACTATTTTAAAGCCAGATGAAACCGTGCTGACATTCTCAACAACACTGACGTGGAAAACAGGAGAAAAATTTAGCCACAATGATCCAGTTAGAAGGCTTTTCAATCCACAAATCACAAACATTACCATGGATTTACTTTTTAGTATGGCAAACTGTAACCATGGTGCTGTGGCAGAAATGTGGGATATTCATATTGAATTTAATTATATTATTAATGTAGACATTACACGTGTTAAAGGAGTAATGGGATATAATTACAGTATTATTTTTTATTATTATTAAGCTATAGCAGTTTATGTAATTTGTATTATATTAAATGTATTTAGGCTACTGTTTTTCATAAATACCATAGAAACAATATAGTTACTTTTTACCATGGTTGTAGTGAGGTGCAATTTTACCCTTTTGTTAACATGATCCAGATACCAGGGAAGACTAAAATTTACCTTAGGAAATTTTACCCAATAATAATGAGGTTATTACAAGTTTTTACTTTTTTTTTTTTTATCAACATTAATTTACAATGTATCCCAACTCACTATCACTGTCAACTCAATATAATGTCACATGTACATTTCTAGAGACAAAACATGTCATTTTAATTTGTTAAATGTTCATCTGTTTGCCAAGTGTTTGTCATGTTCTGATGATAAAACCACAACTAACTGTCTGGTTTCTACAACTTTCATTCAGGAGCACAAATCTGCCTTTACATTTTTTTTTTTTTTTTAAGATTTGACATAATTACAAATATTGACTGAATTCTTTTAAATTATTATAATTTTTTGGCCATATCATCCAGTCCTAGTTGGAACAAAATTCCTGTAATTTTTTAACTATTTCAACTATGTTTAAACAGATGGGATGACAGAAGTGACACCCCAAGGTCTAGGTCCAGATCAGAAGAGCATTCCTTAAGCGAGGCCTCTGTAAACTCCAGTCGGTATCAATCCAGAAAAGAAAAAAAGAAAACCAAACGCAAGAAGAAAAATAAGAAACGAAAGCACTCAAAGAAACATAAAAAGAACAAGCCTAAAGAGACTTCCCTGTCTGAAGGTGAGATGAATGGGTCCTCGGTAAAAAGTCAAAAATCTCAGGCCCTACTGAAAGGAGACATTCTCGATCACGCTCTCGTTCGACCTCGCGTCACTCCCAGAGATCATATCGATCTGAGTCAGAAAGGAGACGTTATCTATCAAGCTCTTCTAAAGATTCACAATCTTATTCAAAGTCCAGGAGCAGATCCTATTCCAGAAGTCGCTCAAGGTCTGAGAGGCGGGGTCGGTCATCCATGAGGTCAAGTCGTAGTCGATCAGGGCGGTCTGTTACACATTCTAGGTCACTGTCTCGTTCTCGATCTAGATACAGGACAAGGTCAAGAACAAGATCAAGATCAAAGTCTAGGTATAGTTCAGAAACCCCACCACGTTCCAGGAAAAGAAAGGAGAGATCCCCTCGAAAGTCTACAGAGGGTGGTATTTCCAAATTAGACAAGCCTGTCCCTAGATCGGTTCAAGGTGAAGAACCCAAAGCACCAGCCGCAGCATCTTCAGAGAGTGTCTCTGTTTTGCCTTTGAGTGACAGTCCACCTCCCTCTCGATGGAAACCAGGCCAGAAACCCTGGAAACCCTCTTATGTCCGCATCCAAGAGATTAATGTAAAATCAGCCCCGGCTTCTAACGCACTAATCAGCCCATCATCAAATGTACCTCTGGAACAAATGTCCTCTTCAAAGCCAGACAACGGCTGTTAGTCACAAAGGCCTCAGCAGTAGTAACAATAATGTTCCTGATAGGCTCCTGCAAAGCAGTTTGTCCAGAAGCAGGTCACGTAGTCAATCAAGAAGCAGCAGCAAATCACTGAGTCAGTACGGCAGCCGATCTTCCTCCTGCACTAGGTCAGAATCATATGGTTCAAACAAAGAAAGATCCACGGAAAAAAATAGAAAACATTGTAGTTCTCACAAAAATGGCCAAAATAGGGACAAGCATGCAAATCATGGTAGTGGCCACAAATCTACATCTCCCTCCTCAGAGGATTTATCTGATAGTCCATACAGTCCTCTCCACGGACACAATGATTCCTTGGCACAGAAAAACACACTTGATTGTCTGTCAGATCTACAGGAAGTGGCAATGAAAAGCAAGAACCCCATTCAAAGGAAAGAACCAAACAACAACAATGCATCAGGATGGGAAAGTGAAGGAGAGAACTCAAGTAAGAACACTGCTGCAGAACACACCCAAATCCCTTCTAAGGAGGAAGGACTTACTGAAACAAAAAAGAGGCAGATTTTGGCTCGTTGCTGGGAGTCTGAGAGTGACTCTGAAATGCCAAACAAAATGGTAGGTGGTGATGCCAAACATGTGTCTGAAAAAGAGGAAGGAGAGGCTAGTTCAGAATCGGAGGATGATGACCCTTTATGGTCAAACCATGGGGCAGTAATGCTCAAGCTATTAAAAAGTAATGAGGAACAGTCTGCAGACAAAAAAATTTCAAAACACAAGAAGAAAGCTAAGCGTAAGCACAAGCACAAAAGGAAGAACTCTTCCAGGTCAGGATCTCGCAGAACCAAGGCAAAAAAATCCAAGAAGCACCAGAAGCCAAAAGAGACATTTCACTGGCAGCCTCCACTGGAGTTTGGTGATGAAGTTGAAGAGGATGATTCAGTCACTCAATCAAAACAATTATACATAACAAATCCTGATTCTGTCAGTGATGCAGCAAAAAGGCATGTCAAATCTGGAAAGATCAAGCCCAAAGTCTCAGAGAATAAGGATCAGGAGAAAGGGATTATTGAAGACAAGTTTTCAGTAGAGTCTTCTAAAAGTATTGATGAGAAGGGAAGATAACTAATCGCAATAAGCTAAATCGCAATACTGCAATTTCAGCTCAAAGACACCCAGAGATTCCAAAGCCATCCACAGATCTAGAGACCAATCTTTCAGACAATAACTTGGCAAGAGTCAAACCAAGAGACCCAAATAAAGTTGAGAGATGTTCTCCAGAGCGCATCCCAGAGGCTCAGCAAGCAGGTCCTAAAGCGATTGGCTTTTCCCCACTGAAAAATATTCTGAATAATAGTAGTGTGCTTGTTCCACCTCAAATAGAAAAAGGAAACTCTAATACTATTGGACCTTCTTTATCTCATGGCAGTCAGCCAGAGGAAACTGTACCCGGTGACAGTCCTGTCTCAGCAGTTGAAAATAAATGGAAACCTTTGAAAGACATGAATGTTATGCAGGCCATCAGTGCAAAGACTTTCATTATGAAAATAAACAAACAGCAAGATCAACTGGATGGAAAGGCTCAGGGTCTCAAAATTGAGATCAAGAGCAAGAGTAGAGTCCGTCCAGGATCCCTCTTTGACGAGGTACGAAAGACGGCTCGGTTAAATCAGAGACCCAGAAATCCCGACAGCTCAAGTGAAGAAGACTCTCTTCCAGCAACAGGAGAAAGAGCCGGATCCCTTAATCACTCTCAGAACAAGTCAAGGTCTGTGTCCAGTCACAGGTCCACACGCAGAAGTAGGTCCCATTCATATAGCCACTCCAGGAGCAGGTCCAGAAGCTACACCTACACTTCCAGGTTGGTTAGAACAGGCATTGTTTTCCTGTCTACATTGTCTAATCTTTCAGGTCAAGTCAATTTTGTATGTTTTAATTTTTCACACAGGAGCTACAGTAGAAGTAGAAGCAGGAGTAGATACAGTAGAGGGCACTCTCGTTCTCGAAGTAGCAACTACCGAAGTTATCGTAGGTAAGATATTTATCTCTGCTTCAGTCTAATATGCTTCAGTCTAATATGT
Organism: Chrosomus eos; assembly: GCA_036326025.1. Classification (NCBI taxonomy): domain Eukaryota; kingdom Metazoa; phylum Chordata; class Actinopteri; order Cypriniformes; family Leuciscidae; genus Chrosomus; species Chrosomus eos. Next base: position 15,333,213 of record CM070840.1, read on the forward strand.
ATTTTTTTTAAAACCCTTTGGTGTGTATGTGTAATGTTCCTTATTAATTAAGATGCCACATGATATTGTTTTAGTCACACAGACAGTAGGAGCCGTTCTAGAAGTCGGTATAGAGGTCGCCACACATCAAGGTGAGCATTAAGTCGAAATTATTAATGCACTTTGATTGTAACTTGGTGTTATTTAATTATTCTTTGTATTATGTGTTTTATTCCTGGAAATGCAGGTCTGAGTCTTATGATAGTTATTCTAGCCGCAGCCGTAGTCGTAGCAGGAGAAGAGGGCGTCGGAGAAGCGAGAGCTCTGATCGCAGGTCCAGGTACATCATAAAATAAATCCTCGTATTACCACAGCTGTCTTGTGTAAATTTGATAATGTGCCTCACTGAGGCTAATTCTTTGATATCTGTTTTCACGTTCAGGTCATATCGCTCCTACAGTCGCAGTTCGTCCAGGCAACGAAGTCATAGCCGAAGCAGTCGATACAGCTGAGTTGAATTTAAAAGAAGTAGCATTAAGCTGCCTTATCCTCCTTCAAATGCTTTTTTGAATGATAGACTGTTTAAGTTTGGTGAAGTATGTATTTTGATGTCCACTGTATCATCATATAATGTGTCATTTGAATATGTTCTACTGTATTTTTCCACATATGTATGAATGTCACTGCTTTATTCTGGTAAATTTTTCTATTATTCCTAAGAAAATGTGCATCTATTAAAGCTATGGTTATGAACAGCCACTTACCTCAGTCTTTTGAAGATGAGAACTTGTGAAAAGTCATGTTTGGAAGGATTTTAACATGCAGTCAATGGTAGACATGGATGGGAAATGTTTAGTTTTGGCCAAATTAATGTTTTGTTTAAAACATTGGCCCTCAGTGCATTTTTTTTTAATTTGTACATAAAAACAAAAAAATCTTTGCTGAATGTATCCTATGCTGTTTATTGATGCACCATTTAAATATAATAAACTAAACTTGCCAATTGTAAATAAAACTACATTTGTTTGTGAAATCCTATAATGTATATTCTTGTGAGATGACAAGGTCTTGTAGAAACACTTCATGTTTCATTAACTCCTGCAAATGAACACAAAGTTGATTATGATGCATTAGGATACAGCCATCGCAAATTCACGTAATTTTAAGTTTATTTCAGGCTGGTTTGTTAATATTGACCTACAGTGGCTATACAAGTATGTTTGCTTTTTGATTTAGGCCTGTACTAGAGTGGGTTTGATTAATTTAAATCAAGTGTGTCAAATAGGTGAGACATTCCAAATTGCCAGGACCAGGATTGACAACCACTGCACTGACATTACTGTGTCCAAAATTAATGTACTTTCAGAGTACTAACTGAATTCTCTGATCAAGAATTCACTTATTGACTGTTGATAAATTGTTATTTATGTGTGTAGTCCATATACTGTATTTCTAGGCATACTACTCATACTGTTTAACCATAAAGGGCAAAACATCTGGGTACTTAAAGCATTTACACAAAAGAAGCTGCTCAAATCACAGTTCTCTATATATATTTTTTTATGTGAAAACTGCATATTCGGACGTCCTATTCATTCTATAGTGGGAAAGTGTGCATATTTGGACACAACAAGGAATATGGATTTCAGGATTCAGCATTTTGTCTACAAGGCAAGGTGATGTAAGACATACAAGGTCATGAGCACATGGGTGACAATGCTCCATCTCCCCATAAGGACAGTTCGTTATGATCAGTCATTTTTTAGCTGTAGATGTACGGGGGGGGGGAGGGGGGGGGGGGGGAGGGGGGGGGGGGGAGGGGGGGGCAATGATCTAGTGCAATGGCCCTTTAAAACTTCTGACAAAAGCCCATATGATCCCCGAGCTCCAATCACCAATTCCTACTGCAAAAGCAGCCTCTGCATTTTTGTCTGTCTGAATGCTGCTAGCACGGCGGAAAAAAAAGAAGAAGAAAAAAAAACAGTGAAGGGAAGGATAACTGAAGAAATGTGAAAATCCAACGTACTATTACATGGCGAGCGGAAGTCCTGGGCAAATGGAGGTTTTCGCGGACTCCTTCGATGCTAGAGACCTCGGATCAAAATGGTACAGTAGACAACGACATTTTGTATCCATATTTTATCTTTAGTAATTTTGAAAGACTTAGCTAGGCCGATGAAACTTGCAATAGTTTGTCCTGGGATGTGTCTGACTTTTTGAATGTGTTAAATAACGTGATGTCGCCAATACATTTGACCGCGCAATGAAGTTTGCAACTTGTACGGAACGCCGACAGTAACAGAAATTGGAAGGTTAACAAGAATGCAATGGCCACAATAGCTACATTGTTGCATTTAAATAGTTAAATTCTCTCGTATCAGTGTGGACAGGAATCACGTCGTGACTGGTGCATTTTGTGGACATTGGTGCATCAAAAATTAAAAGCGAAACCTTTTTATTTCAAATATAGTTTTAAAATGATAGACTTTGTTGTACAGGAAGATAAAGAATGCATGTCACACTCACAACACTGTTAGACATGACCTTAGATTTGTGGATCTTTTATCCATAGAGTTTAGAAATACAAGAGCTTAGAAACTTTAATACTTTGTATAACATTTCAATTAATTTGTAATTTAGATTTAATAATTTTCTAAATGTTACTACTTTGAAATACAATTAGAATTTGCCCAAAACAAAAGAGCTTGAGACCAATTTATATAGCAAATAGTTATAATTTCATAAATTACATCAGTATTAAATCACGACGATTATTGTTAGTAATTTTGTAGTCTAAGGATTACTTCTTTTGTTTATCGAAGTATAAACAAAACAATACGTAGTTCTGCATATTAGCTATCAAAGTTAAACAAATATCTAAATTGTAATATAATTAAAATGCTTAAATTACAACCAAAACAAACAAACAATAACAACAACAAAACTATTTTAAATGGTTCACATGGGCATAGTCAGAAGAGGTATCAAATAATTTACAAATTAAATTACGTGTGTTAAATAAATGTTGTTGTGGGTGGTTAAAATAATTATGAAATATAATACATTTTTTCTAGTATATTTCATTGTCTAGAAGTTGCTCTTTATGTGTGTGCTTTTATAAAAAATATATACATATATTCATTATCCACCAATCACAAATGACTAAAAAGATCTGTTTTTAGTAGCAGAGGAGTTAATCATACCCATAAGAATAAAATGGGAAAAGAATTGGAAAAGAGGTGTCTTACAACCAGTTATTTTCATTATTGGCACTCTTATTGTTTTAGTATATTAATATTTTATATTCGTAGCAAACCGAGGGAGAAAAGCAGAGAGGTTGTATGATGACAGCAGAGTTGATTTTAGGAGCTGTCATTAAAAAATAAAGCATGTATTAAAGTAAAGTGAGGCCCCTTCACATCTGGAAGCTGGGTTAATACAGTATCTGGGTCAGGTCACTACTTTAGTGCCATGACCCTGTCTTTTTGACCTCCAGTTGCTCGCTTGACTTTTTTCACATGACCCTTAAAAAGTGTAGTTATCTTTTTTATTATTATTTATACAGTGCAGTGTTTAAAAATTCATTATCTGTTGATGGCTGGCATGTGAAATGAGTCAGAACCCAAATGACTACATTACACCCCATTAATGCATTCGGTTATGAGGATATAATTAATTTTAGACAATCACCAGAATATCACTTGATGATGCCATTAAACAGTTTAATTTCTAAAACTCGAATAACAGAAAAGGAACTGCACTTGGTGACTGGTTAAGTATTGGTGCTAAAAGCTGCAAGGTCATCATGGGATTGATTAATAGGGAACACTCGTACTTATAAGACGTTTTGGATAAAAGCATCAGACAAATGAAGAAATGCATCGAATGCACCGATGACATGAACCTACATGAATCGCCTCTTTGTTAACTGTTCCTCTTGAAATCGCTATGAAAGTTTGTACTTTAGAAAGAGCTGAAACAGAACAACTCTTGCTAAACTCTGCAGTCTTGTCCTTTAGTGCTACAGCCTGGAAAAAAGCATCATGCTGAGGGTTTTTATGTAACCGTCTATTCAGGACATTCCTGCCCACCCTTGACTTTGAGGCTTCGTTGTCTCTCAGTGCTCTGCTGTTGGGGACACTTAAATCCATGTGACAAGTGCTCCTCCAATGCCTCCCAGCATTCAACTCCGGCAGAATTGTTCTTATTATTATCGATGTTGAAAACAGTAATTTTTTTCAATTAAGGATACGGTAAAAGAAATACAGTAAAACAGTAGTATTGTTAAATCAAATAGAAAAGTAATGACAATTTAAAATAACTATTTTCTCTTTGAATATATTTTAAAACTTAATTTATTCATGTGATGTCAAAGCTGAATTTTCAGCATCATTACTCCAGTATTCAGTGTCACATGATCCTTCAGAAATCATTCTTAATATGCTGATTTTCTGTAGCCTGGATGCCAGCCCGAACCCCGCCCACAACATTTTTTGGTCGGGAAGTTCGGTCTGGACTCGATCCATTGAGGAGTAATTATGATCAGCCAAAAAATGGTCGGACCAATCAAATTGCCAGGGCGGGCTTTATACGATGATGGACAGATAATCCATCCAATAACGTAATCATCACGTCCTCAAACGTATTTTTTCTTTCAAAAATGCTTTTCGTGTTTGCATGCAAGTAGGCCTACTCCGCGAATGCTTAAGTTCTTTTTGCAACACCGGCAAAGATTGTTAACACTCCTTATTTTTTTTCATACTTTTTCCAGAGTTCTGTTTGATAACTATGCGTTGCTCAACATACGTCACTTACTGCGTTCCTCTGATTGGTTGTCGGTCTATCCAATTGAGTGCAGAGTTGTTGTTTTTCCTGGTTCGGTTAAGACACGCCTCATAATCAAAGCCCTACGGAGCAGTCTCAGACTCATGTTCTGACCAGAATATGAGTATGACGAAGTCAGGCTAGATTTTCTGTGCAAGAAGCATTTCTTATTATTATCAATGTTGACAACAGTTGTGCCGCTTAATATTTTTTGTGGAAATAGTGATATAATTTGTTCAATTCAAAGGAACAGCATTTATTTGAAATAGAAATCTTTTGTAACACTATAAATGCCTTTACTGTCCTTTTTGATCAATTAAATGCGTCCTCGCTGAAAAAATAGGAATTTCTTTAAAAAAAATAAACTCTTACTAATCCCAAACTTTTGCAATATTATAAAATCAGCATAAATTAAAGGCAGCCCAACAAATATTTACATACTACTATGTAAATATGATGCATGCGTATCTATGCATCATTTGAAGAATCTATTCGCTGAATCTTAATGGTTTTAATCTGATCAACACACATTTCCTTCTTTTTTTTTCATGGGAAAGAGAAGACATTTCCCACACCCGTGTCCGTGTTGTTTCCTCACATTGCTGCACACTTAGGTCAGAGTCTGTACATGGAGAAGAGCTGGCCTCTGAGCAGAGTTAGCAGATCTGTGGCAGTTTGTGTTTTATGTGGCAGAGACATGCCAGCTCCACAGGCTCTTCTCTTGGCCAGGAATCCTGACTCAGCTCAGGCTGAGTTCTTCTGGCACTCCTGCTCTGGAGATCACATGCAGCTTTGATTATTCATTTCCTGCATCCGATACGTTTAAAGTCCCCCGATTGTGCTATTTTAAAAGGTCCTTATTTTGTTTTGGACGTCTCTTTTAATTGGTTTGCATGTATCCGAGGTTAAAAACAGCAGCATCACTTCTTTTCTCACAGTACTCGCACTCTGCTCTGATTGGTCAGATGGCCCAGTCTGTTGTCTGACCTCAGCATCTGTATATCAATTCGAGTCAGAGCCATGGGAAAATGTTTCTATTATTTGCAATAAAGATTAGGCTTCTGAAATTATAGTATTTTGCAAAGTTGTTTGCTGTTGAGTGCAAAAATTAATTTTCAATTTTCTCCCAGCACTGTCACAGTGATCTCACACGGCTTTGTTTGTGTCGCCAAATAGTTCTTACGGTGGATATAGTCTTTTTTTTTTTTTACGAGAACCTGATTTCTCTCACCTTGTCAAGTGCATCTTTTATTATTAAACGCAGTAGACGTACGAGAGGTAAAATCCTTTGTTTGTTTGTCTGGCTCAATTTCATGCCCCGCTTGGCACATAATATTTCAAACTGTGATTCTTTTGCTCTTGGTTGCATTAACATATAGATGGAAATGGGATGTCTTCTAAATATATCTGTCTCAGCCGGCACAGGAAAAGTGCAATGAGTCGTAGACATTCCCATGTGGTTTTGTAATAAAATAAATGTTGTACGACGATTGAAGTATCCAAAGGTTATGAGAGATAATTAATGCCTTATTGTTGCCATAAAAATGACTTTTGTTACCATAGTCCCAGTGTAGTCTTTCAATATCCAGATATAGTGATTAATTTTTTAATTTTGATCTCGCAGCCGATGCCGACGAGGACTTCCCTGAGCAGAACTTGCTGGATGTACAGAAACTCTGCAGTAAACACCTGCTGTCCTCCCTTTCTCTACTAAAACCATTGGAAAGGTGCGTGTTTCTGGGCTTCTTTCCTCCTCAGAAAAGAGCTTTCATTGGTTTCCAATCTGTTATGCTGTTAATTAGCTGAACCTGAAAACAACTGACAGGGGAGCGCCATCCTAATCACTTATTCTGATTGAACTTTGTAATTAGATGAAGGGATGGAATGGATTGCAACCTCTTTCAATAATTTCTAACCTAAGGGAAATATTAATTAATTAATTATATAATTAATTTGTGCAAAAGTTATAGTTTTCCACTAAATTTGCACTATTTTTATTTATCAGTTTGCATTTTGGTCAACTTTCAGTTTAGTTTTAGTTCTGTTCACATATCATTTTCATAAACTTAAACCTATATAAGATAAGATAAGATTTACTTTTTACTTCAGCAATAATCTGCCAGGGGTCTACTTTTAAATCTGTATGAAATTTTTGTCCACTATGTACTTATGTGTAACTTTTTTTAACTGATGCACAAGGGTTAATTAATTACTTAAATAATTACTTAATTTTTATTAAGTAAAATTAATAAATTGATTGATTGAAACGTTACTTGCTGTGAGTTTAGTACTTTAAATAAATAATTTAAAGTAATTTTGTGGCTATTAGTTTCTCTGACTACAGTTGAAACATTAATACTTCTATTTAGCAAGAATGCATTGAATTTTACTTTTACATTGTTACAAAAAATGATTTGTCAAATCATTTATTTGTTCATTTGAGATTTCTATTAATCAAAGAATCCTCAAAAAATGCATCACTGTTTTCACGAAAATATTAAACAGCACAACAGTTTTCAACATCGATATAATAGTAAGAAACTTTTCTTGAGCTGAAAATCAGCATATTAGAATGATTTCTGAAGGAATGGAGCAATTCAGCTTTGCTATCACTGTAATGAATTATATTTTTATTTTTCAAAATATGACTGTTTTTACTGCATTTTAGACTTCTTTGAAAACATAAAAAAATCTTGACCTCAAACTTTTGAACAGGACTATATCTGTCCGATAAAACAACTAATACATTTGATTATTTGAAAATATGTAATTGAGTAACAACTCATAACAACAAATAGCAATCATGCTTATTTTACAATTAAGCTTCTTTTTTGCTTCGATTTTTTTTTTTAATTCATCTCACGCTTCAATATGAAATGTCTGAAATTTGTGAACTCCGGAGGGGTCCCTAAAACAAATGTGATAGATGCAAACAGATGTGAATGATATGTTTCTCTCGTGGAGGTGTTCTGCCTGTGCCTAAAGCTCACATTATTCAGCACTAGTCAGACAGTGCTGTTCAGTGAACTGGCATGTGTAATAGCAGGTGTTATAGTTCAGGAGGTTGGCTCAGTGAAAGTGATGCTGTGGTTTGTGGCAGCTCTCTGACAGTGTGTAATTATCAACTGTGCTGGTCTAAAATGGGTGAGAAGACTCTAGTGCATCTATCTGCATCTAAGAGAGCTTGAAGAGATAGTTCAACCTAAAATGAAGATGTCATCATTTACTCAACCTCATGTCATTCCAAACCTCTATTACTGGAAAAGAGCAGCTCGGACATCCTTGCTTTTCTGTTTCCCAGGCAAAAGCAAATAATACAGATGAATGAGTATGATAACATATATTTTTATTTTGTGATTAATTTTTACCTTAATACAGACAATAAAAATGAGATGGCACCGGTTTTAGGCTTTTGTCATTAATGTTCTTATTAACATATAATAACATCTCACTGACCCTAAACTTTTGAAGAGTAAATGGAAGTGTGCTTGTAATACGTCTTTATCTGTTTTCTCATCTCACGTTACTATACTCAACACACAATTTATTGCTCACTTTTACCTGCTCATAACTGAAACATGTCTTGCAAATTTACAGCGCGCGCGCACACACACAGTGGCTGTAAGTCATTTGTGTGTCTCTGCGAGGGCTATAAGTGTTTGTCTGTCTAGCTCAAGGTCAGGACTGAACGTGCGTCCTGATTGGATCGGGGAGGGTGTAGGCATCGAGCAATACCACACGCATACACAGACACCCTGGGCATCTGTTTCTCTGTCTCATTTCTCGGTCCTCTGAGGACAGATCCATCACCTTGTAAAGCGTCTCGTCTCAGAGGGCGATCAGTGCACTGGAGCTTCAGAAATAGAAAATCTGCTCCGGAGTGGAAAGCAAGACTGAATCTTCTACATCTGACCCACTGAGACTCTTTCCTTTTCACAAATACGTATGGTTTCTTTGTCCTCAGGGAAATATACACTAACAGATTGATTCAAATGAAAAGTGAGAGACCAAAGTGGTCTCTGCTCTGTTATTTCTTTGTTACGTCATGGGCATGATAGACCTGTGCAGACGCTATCTATCTATCTATCTATCTATCTATCTATCTATCTATCTATCTATCTATCTATCTATCTATCTATCTATCTATCTATCTATCTATCTATCTATCTATCTATTATCTATCTATCTAGTCTGTTATTGTTTGGTTTTTTTTTTTTTTGGTCTGTTCTCAATTGTCTGTTCTCAATTCTTAAGTTACCTTTTCAAAACACAGTTCTCCTAACCAACTTTCAACTTGGTAGTTAATTTCACTTAAAAAAATGCACTTAAACTACCAAAACAATTGATGCATGTCTCAAATCAACTCATCGCCATAACACTAGCAAAGGTTGTCACCCAACAATCACACTTTCCCACTCATAAAACAATAATCTAAAAAACATTATAACAACAGGTCGCATTACAATAATATATATACCATATATATCAAGGGAGGCAGTGCTTTATAACCAGGGAGGCAGTGCTTTATAACAAGGGAGGCAGTGCAAAAATTATAACCCAAATTACAAAAAATAAAACAATGCAAATAATACGCAATGTGACATTAAAAAGTGTATAAATCACACACACCAGCAGGTAAAGTTACAGAGGGAATCCGCATCTCTTGTGCCTCCCCTGAGACTCATTGACTTTTAACAGAGACACTATAGCGTGAGGTGTGTTTAGTGGGGAGTAATTGAGAATTAATGGGGGAAAGTCACGTGAGAAATGGCAGTGCCTCCATCGTGGTATGATTGGTTTTGATTGGCTATGATAGGTTCACGCAATAAATCCTGGCTCGTTTTCGTGTGCGTTCCGAATTCGTGAATCAGTCTGAATAAATGATTGAAGAATGAATGAATGTTAATGGGAAAGATATTTAAAAATAGTAAACAGCTCAGCCACTTAGATATCACCGTTTTATGTCACGTCAAATTCAAACTTGAAATGGCCTGAAAACATGGTGGCTGTGGGTTTTTTTAGTGAGCAATTATCTTAGTGAAATTAAAAATACTCTTCTATTGAAATGCAGGTCATTTCTAATTGTGCATATGACTCCAGATGCAGAGTCATTACTTAGCATCTGTGTGTGAATGATGAGGAAACAGGGCCAGACAGAAGCGCCTCTGCACTTTACAGCACTGTGAAACTTCCCTTTAGGCTGGCACACAGGAAGTGGAGGAATCCAGAGGCCAGGAGGACAGCTATTAGTCTCTCGTCTCTTTAAGAGCGGCCTGATTAGATTCCCATGATAATGCTTGTTTTCGATTAATACAGAGTGGGCAGCAGTCTCGAAGTTAGTCCAAGGTCAGAAGAGTCACTATTCTGTGTCGTGGATGTACTTGCTAAAGATGTGATCTGCTGCGAGGGTTACAGTAATACCTAAAAAATAAAATGGTTATATATCTGTCACAGCCATTTATTATTGTGGTGTCACAAAAGGAGATGTTTTGAAAAATGTTCAAGCTGCACTTTTCCATAAAAAATAAGATTAAAGTGTCCAAAAGTAGCACTAATCTCATTCATGTTTGCATATATTCAAATTTGGCACATCAAGAGTAGTGTATTATAACTTTTTAATAATTTTAAATATGCTGAAGTATGAATGAAACTTGAGAAAGATTTTTAGTGAACAACATCTTAAGTATTGGTCTGTTCCTCACACAAAGCTGTGGTATGACTTCAGGAAGCTTAGATCATAAGTCATATCAAGCACTTTTATAGTGCTGTTTTTTTTTTTTTTCCGTAAAGGTGAGACTGAGTAAGCCAATCAGTTTTTTTTTTCTGTTGTGTTAAGTCAGTCTGGTTGGTGACTGATGACTTTTTCCAGTACGTGTAAACTCTCATTCCAGAAAATAAACCAAAATTCTTCCTACTTCAGATAAGATCCCATATTCACAACCCTTTCCAATTGTCTCTCTCAGTGTATTTTGCTTAAACTCTGTTGTAGTTTAATGCTGACTCAGGTTTTAGTGAGTGTCTGTTCAGATCAGTCTTGAACAACCGCGCTGAAGCTCCATCCTAGCTGTGTCTCTGGCCAGTCTGAGGCAGATTCAGGCTGGCATGATGCCCACTCTTGTTCTTGAGGGTGTCACTCAAGCCTCCCAACCCTGAGCTCTTGTTAGAACAATGCTGAAGGGGAGAAAGGATTGCTGAGTTTGCATTTCCATCGTTCCGTCTTCTGCCTGACAGCCAAAGCCTCTCCCTCCTTGTGCTCTGAGGTCTGTGGTACTGTGACAGCAGAAAGAAAATCTAGCTGAATTAGCCTGGGTCAAGTTACCAGTCTTTTCCAACACAGAGATGCTATTTTGGTCAAAAATTGCTTTTTTTATTTGAAGGCATTACTTGCAACTTGCATTCAAGATTTGATATTACTGTGTGTTTTCACTTTTATGCTTTCCAAAAATAAAACGAGTTGTTTTTTATGTTCGTTCACAGTTTTATAAAATTCCAGGGGCTTGTCGCTGTGGTTTGTTGAGTTTGTATTGCGGAATGACTTCCTAACGTTTCTGAAATTGTGAGCAATTCATGAAAAGTTGTTGAGAGGTTGGTCAGTGGTCTTCACAGTGGCTGCATTGTTACAGTGCTCCGTGACAGATGATCTACTCATTGCTCTCAGTCCATTTAAAGGGATAGTTCACCCAAAAATGAAAATTCTGTCATCATTTACTCAGCCTCAAGTTGTTCCTACCTGTATGAATTTCTTTCTTCTGCTGAACACAAAAGAAGATATTTTGAAGATGAAGAATGTTGTTAACCAAACAGTTGATGGGCCCCATTGACTTTCATATATGGACAAAAAAAAATGATATGGAAGTTAATGGCAACCGTCAACTGTCTGGTTACAGACATTCTTCAAAATATCTTCTTTTGTGTTCAGCAGAAGAAAGAAATTCATACAGATTTGGAATTACTTTTATTTGAAGATTTCCCTTAAATTCTGCCAAATGTGCTACTAATTAATTGGCAGTTTGGTGCATGTGATGGCCATCATTTGTCAACTGCTAGAGATTCTGCTGAGAGATTCTCATTTAAATAATATAGACAGGTTTGGTTCAGAGAAAACAGTGTGAAATTTTATATAAAATCAACTGTTGTAATGTTCTCCTTTTGGTTTTGTTGTTTTCGTAGAAACAATAATAATTTAATTATTTAATATAATTTAAAGGGTTAGTTCACCCAAAAATGAAAATTATGTCATTAATTACTCACCCTCATGGTGTTCCAAACCCATAAGCCTTTGTTCATCTTGAGAACACAAATGAAGATCTTTTTGATGAAATCTGAGAAAATCTGTCCCTCCATTGGCAGCTATGCAACTGACACTTTGATGTTTCAAATAGTTCATAAAGAGATTGTAAAACTAATCCATATGTATTTAGTCAAAATTGTCTAAAGAGACTCAATCACTTTCTATGATGAACAGAATTTAGGCTTTTATCCACATTAAAACATTGATCAGCAGACATAAACAGAAGCTCAACCGAACCCACTTAATGCGTGAGAAAAAAAAACTGGTTCTTTCAGAAGCTCAAACGTGCTGCGTAACACGAGAATGAACCTCACTGGTTCTTGCATGTCAAGCGAACATGCTTGAGCTTCCATTTTCCTCAACTGATGTGTGATGTGTACATACATACATCTCTTATATGTGAATTATACGTTTGTATTAAAATTTATATATATCTTATGTGCTGGTTTAAGTCCATAGAAATAATTAAATAATTAACCAAATTAAATGAGTACCTTTTATTTGTAAAGAAATTAAATCCAATAGATTATTAAATTTAGCAATATATACAGTACTGTTCAAAAGTTTGGGTATTCACAGTATTCCTGTGATGGCAAAGCTGAATTTTCAGCATCATTACTTCAGTATCATATGATCCTTCAGAAATCAAATGCTGATTTTGATGGTAAAGAAACATTTTGTTGGTAAAGGTTGTGCTGCTTCATATTTTTTATAGAAAATATGATACATTTATTTTTCTGAATAGAATTTTCTTTTTTGCTCTCCATCTAACCATTTTTTTAAAGTAAAGGGCATTTAAAATCTCTATGAAGACATATGAGCAGAAACGGTAGCCTTGGGAGTTGTGGTAAACAGTGCAGGAAAGACTGCAGAAGTGAAAGTCAACTGAGGGTTGATCTCGTTCCCCCACCGCTCTGCTCTCTGCTGCCTGGCACTGTGGTGATCGTCCTCAGCCAACTGCATACCAGCCGGCCTGGCCAGCAGCCCTGAGTCACCTCTGACTGCGTGAAGGCAGGTTTCTGCACAGCAATGAGCTCAGCTTTATGAACCACGTACACAACCCATGTTGCTGGTAATGACAGGTCTGTTTAACCAGGTTTGGTCAACGTCTTGTTGCAGGAGTATTAGTGAGCTGGCAAATACGGTGTCGGATGAGTGACATAGTAGCCGACCCAAAATTCAGACTTGTGCATGATGAGTGGTTGGTCACACTTTATATGACTGTATCCATATGTATCAGTCGATATCGATGTAATTTTTAAAAACTCTTATTCATACCTGCCAACTTTTGCGTTTAGCTGTGCGTGAGATTTTTCGGGGGGGGGGGGGGATGTGGTGTAAGTAAATAAACCTTATAATAAAACCTCTCCAACCAGGAGGGAGGGTGGGCAGCAGTTTGGAACAGTCTTTCTCTCGCATGCACGCGGCATTTGACCGACCGGGTTGACACTTCAGCGTGAGAACTCGCCCGTGTGAGCGTGTGAAACCACTCAAATGCGTGTGTCTCACGGCCAAAGCGTGAGAGTTGGCAGGTATGCTTATTATAGAGTAAGGTTAAATGTTGAGCAAATCTCAAAATTAATGAAAATTGTTCATAATCTTGTGATGCCTAAATTCACTTGTAGCATTTCATATACACTACCGTTTAAAGATTAGGGTCATTAAGATTTTTTTATACTTTTATTCACTCAAGGACGCATACAATTTTTTAAAAGGGAGGATAAAGACATTTATAATGTTACAAAAGAGTAATGTTCAAATAAATGCTGTTCTTTTGAATGTTCTTTTAATCAAAGAATGTCTCATGGTTTCCACAAAAATATTAAGCAGCACAAATGTTTAACAATAATAAAAGAAAATGTTTCTTGAGCACCAAATCAGCATATTATAATGATTTCTAAAGGATCATGATGAAGTAATAATGCTAAAATTCAGATTTGCTATCACATGAATAAATTACATTTTAAAATATATTAAAACCGTTTTGAAATGTTTTTATATTTTTAAATATGTTTTTTACTGTATTTTTTATTAAATAAATTATGCCTTGGTGAGCTTAAGAGACTTCTTTTAAAAACAATAATTGAGTTTAGTTTTTACTTTATTTTTATATATATCTTTTTATTTTGACTAAATATATGGAATTTGTAATTTATCAGTTATCAGCCATATGGGAAAACAATCAGTTTATCAAGTTTGAAAAAGATTGTTTAAATCTTTGAATTCCTACATCTAAAATATTTGTTTGCACTCTTGTTTAAAGCAACACCATGGAACTTTTCCTCTTCGGTCGCCCTACTGGTTGGAAACGAAATTGTCCATTGCCGCTGTCGTAAATATTTTAGCCTACTGTCGCACGCACGCTCGCTGTTTATCCAGCACCGGGTTTAGAATGAACGATGTCCACAGACAAGGTAGAGTATGTTACATGATTTCATGAAAGGATGATGTATTGTGACATCAGAAACGAAGAAAAACGAAATAATGACTATTGTAGCGCTTGACGTAAAGCAGTCGAATTTTGTAGTTCTTTTTTGTGGTCGGGTTCCTATCCGAAACCCCGAAGTTACATAGTGCCAGTAAAAGCGATACAGACCTCGTCAGGCTATGGCAGAAGTGCCTTTCACCCTGTTACGACTTCGTGAACCACTTCACATCAAGATAATATTTTGGAAACATTATTTTAAGGTAAAAAATGTTACATAGTGTTGTTTTAAGTCAGTGAACATGATTTAATGTTGACATATACTCCATTTTTAAACTTCCAGTATAACTTTGCTTAAATTGCTCTAAAACTATACAGACGAGAATATTATTGAGAGGGGGGGGGGGGGGGGGGGGGGGGGTAGGAAGATATGCACTATGTGAACACTCACTAACCACTATGCAATGGCTCAGACTAATTTAATGTCTTTCAGAGATGTTTCATGTTGCCAGTTTATAGCTGACTAGGTATTGTTTTGGAATAACAACCCCTTATCTATTTTCAATTATTCTTGGTGGCGCTAAAGAATTTTATTTATCCAAATGAACAGCATGAATGCTTCTGAACTAGGTTTCTTGACTTGTTTTTTCTGTTAAGCTAGCTGTAGGGTTTTACTCCATCCCAGTGATCATCCACTTTAAATATACAAAGATTCACAGAGAAAAGAATGAGGAATTACATTTGAACTTTTTAGTAATCATTATTGAATCACATTATATTTCCACTTGTTATTGACTATACATTGTGTTGTTCCACGATGTGCAACAGTGCCAGCCCACATTATCAACAGCGTTGATTCCATTCATTTCCCCATATGGATTTCAAAAAAGTAATTGTTAAAGCATTGTAAGCCATAAACAAAGCCAACGAGCTACGAGGTGAATCACAACATTACAAACTTTAATTTTAAGAATAAAAGTTAAAAATGTAACAAAAATACAAAGGTACAAAACAGTATAAAATCCAATGAAGCATTGCGAACAACATAAATTAAATATGATGAAGAAATATAAAAACTAATCATTTTAAAAAGTTGATATATACTGTATATATTGTGAAATATCTTTTTTTGCTTGTTTTGACTCTCTGATTGGTGGGATTTTTTTGTACAGAATCATGGGTAATGTAGTTTTTCACCTGAAATTCTGCTGTTAAACACGATTCTTTTAAAACTAAGTTGAAATTATGCGGACTAATGGCTTCAACCGACCTCTTAGCTCACAGTAATCCTGTCTTTAAATGTTTATAAGTTATTGTTAAAAATCAATTTCCCTGTGGAGAAAAAGAATGTTTTTACTTCCTGAACCCAACTGTTGCATTGTATAGACCAGGCAAATACGTCAGTTTGGTGCAGCCAGCTGTTTCCAGAATGATTTTAGACATTAGTTTATGTCTAATGGTTAGATCACAGTGAGCACATATGAGGATAAATATTGTTGTATTTTAAATAAGAGTTTATGCTGTCAATTAGGTGTATTTGTGGGTGACATTTAACAAGATTGATTGGACTTAATGGCCTCCTGAAAAGAAACTAATCCTGTTTACGGAGATAAAAAGTAACACTCTTAATTCCACTTGTTGTTAGTCACATAAAGTCAGTGTGTAACCAATCTGTATAATTGTTTGGAGAGTTTGATATTTACTCTCCCTGCTCTCTTAAATTGTTTACTGGCCAGAGTTTTGTCTTGTGCATAATAATTCAGAGAGACTGGATCCAGGAGGAGGAGGCTAATGGTTAGCGCACAGCTCTGAATATCAATGTGCTTTTTACATACTTCTATCTCCTCTCAGTTGGTTTGCCCTTTTCTCTTTTTGCTTGCTGCATCTCCCTTTGTCCCTTTCCTCTCCCTCTGTGGAGTTTTTAAAGAGATGCTGTCCGGATCGAAACCTTGTCCTTCCTGATCTAAAATAAACCAACCTTGGGAGCAGAAGGGGAGGGCACAGCTGCAAGCTCCATTAGATCCGTCCTTTCTCACTCTCAGATGGACTTGTTATGAAATGTTAAGCTTTTGTGAACGTTTGCTGTATGTGTTTTTGGTCAACCTTTATACAGGGTTACTTTAATAATAGTTATTGACATTATAGATACAATATATATAAGAGAAATATATATTTTCACTTTTTAGACTATTATTCACAAGAATATTATCTTGTTTTTATACATTGTGTTGTTCCACGATGTGCAACAGTGCCAGCCCACATTATCAACAGCGTTGATTCCATTCATTTCCCCCATATGGATTTCAAAAAAGTAATTGTTAAAGCATTGTAAGCCATAAACAAAGCCAACGAGCTACGAGGTGAATCACAACATTACAAACTTTAATTTTAAGAATAAAAGTTAAAAATGTAACAAAAATACAGGGTTACTTTAATAATAGTTATTGACATTATAGATACAATATATATACAGAGAAATATATATTTTCACTTTTTAGACTATTATTCACAAGAATATTATCTTGTTTTGAAACGTAATTCAGTCAGAGGAAACAATTTCAACCAAACCACCTTTTTTTGACAAGTAGATACTAAGTACAAACAAAATTAATTCAATAATAAAATACAGAAACAAATTAGTTAACAAAAAACAAGCATGATTTTCTCAAAATTAGTTTTTTAATAAATAACACAAGGAACTACATTTACATTTACATTTTTTACATTTATCTGACGCTTTTATCCAAAGCGACTTACAATTGCTATATGTCAGAGGTCGCACGCCTCTGGAGCAATTAGGGGTTAAGTGTCTTGCTCAGGGACACATTGGTGTTCCACAGTGGATTCAAACCCGGGTCTCTCACACCAAAGGCATGTGTCTTATCCACTGCGCCATCACCACCCCCACACCACCCCACACCACCCCACACACCCCCACACCACCCCACACCACCCACACCACCCCCACACCACCCCACACCACCCACACCACCCCACACCACCACATTTAATCATTTTACCTTACAAGGACCGATATAACCAGACATAGTAATAAACAGCAATATTTCCCTAAATTTTTAACAGATCATTCAATTATGTTAATGTTATTGTTAACTAAAACTATTACAAATATTTGTGTTAATAAAAAAAAAGCTTAAATAAAATGTATATATGAGATGAAAAATTAAATGAAAATGAAAAGTAAGTTTGCCTTAACTGAAATAAATATATATAAAAAAAAATAATAATAATAAAATTGACAAAAGCAAATTGCCAAACTACTTTATATATATATATATATTAACTGCAATATTTGCTTGTTGCATTTACTGCATTGGTGCTTTGCTCTAGAAATGCAAATCTAGATCTAAAATGTTTATTCTTGTTCTGTTTTCCAAGTGGATATAATTGTGCTGTGATCTTATTATTTGTAAAAGAATCGCTAGGAAATTGTAAGATTAAAATACATGTTCTTCTGTCTTATCTCACAGTGGACTGCTGAGTTCTTTCTGCTGGAGGATGCAGTGCAGAACTTTACTCGTTTAATGGACAGGTTGAACAAACAGCATCTCTACCAGCCTCCCCTGTGCGACGTGGACCTTGTACTGGTGTCCCGCTGTACATTTTCCGCCCACAAGTGTGTGCTGGATGAACATAGACCCAACTTCCAGGCCCTCCTCTCCCAGAGTCAACTGCTGCACCGCATAAACCTGGCCTTCGAAGTGCTGAGCATCCAGATCCTCAACTTCATCTATATCTCCACCTTTGGAGTGCTACAAGTGGCCATTGTGCTCCAGATGAGTGATTCCTGCCACAAACTACTCGGCTCCAATGAGATGGCTGACACAGACGGGCAGGGCAATGCCTCGTCCAATCAGATGTACAAGATGAAGGAGATTGAGAAGATGTACACACAGCAAGGAAATGGTACTTTCTCGTTGCTTGTAGAAGATAGTGGGGTCAGTAGGGAAATTACCCAGACACATTCATCTAGCATTCTCTCCAGCCCTCAGGCCAAACACTTCTACAAAAATGATGACGGCAGAGGGGGAGTGGCTAGTGGAGGAGGGCGGGGCTTGTGCAAAATGGAGGGAGGGGCCTGTTTCAATGAAGCGGGAGCCCAGGATGGTTCTGTCTCTTTTAACAGAGAGCAGATTATTGTGGAGGTCAATCTCAATAACCAGACATTGAATGTTTCTAAAGGGTCAGACGGAAAGGGCATCACCTCAAGTACCTCATCCCTCCTCGTTCACCGTCGCACTAGTCCTCCCGATGCGGAGGAGAGGAAGGAACAAGACGTTGACGAGGACAAAGAAGAATATGAACAAGGAAAGGAAGAGATGGAAAATTGCAGTGATGATGAGGAGGATGAGGATGAGGAAGAGAACAACCTTAACATTCCAGAAACAGGACACACCAGCATGGGAAGACGGCGTGCCACAAGAATACTAACTGGCACAGATGCCGCAATGAGACAGACACTAATCGACTCAACACTAGGGGAGGGACGGAAGAGAAGAAAAGAGCAGGAGAGTCTGGGGCAGAAGGTGAAGCTCGAAGAAAAGCAGCACTTTTCCTGCAAGAAGTGCCCTCGTGTTTTTAACAACCGCTGGTACTTGGAGAAGCACATGAACGTCACACACAACCGCATGCAGATCTGCAATAAATGCGGCAAGCGTTTTTACTGGAGAGCGAGTTGCTGCTACACCATCAGACAAACTGTGAGAAAAACATACAGGTACACACACCTGTCTGCATGCACACGTTAACAAGGTCGATCTATAAGGCCGATTTCACACAAGCAATGGCACCAAATGCTTGTGTGAAATCGGCCTAAAAGATCAACATTGTAATAATAATAATACATTAGTAACACGAAATCTGTTCCCACAGAACTGGGACACTCATTATCGTAATTAAATTAACCAATTTGATTATATATTTTGATGCCGATATACACTACCATTCAAAAGTTTGTTTTTTAAATTAATACTTTCATTGAGACAGGATGCAAATTTTTATTTTTTTATTAGGAATCCTAACAAAGTATATACTAGCCTACAGTTTACACAAAAATATTAAGCAGCAATTGCTTTCAACAGATTTTTGAAGGATTATGTGAGACTGAAAGGGATATTTCACCCAGAATGTAAATTTTGTCATTACTTACAACTCGTGTTGTTCCAAACCTGTATGAGTTTCTTTCTTCTGTTGAACACAAAAAAAGATATTTTAAAGAATGTCAGTAACCAAACTGTATCAAACTGTTGGCTGTAGCTGTTGACTTCCATAGTATTTATTTTCCTACTATGGAAGTTAATGGGTGCCATCAACTGTCTGGTTACCAACATTCTTTAAAATATCATCTTTTGTGTTCAACAGAAGAATGAAACTCATACAGGTTTGGAACAACATGAGGGTGAGTAAGTAATGACAACATTTACATTCAAGTCCCTTGAAGACTCGAGTAACGACTGCTGAAAATTAAACTTTGCCATCACATTTTACATTTTAAAATATATTACAATAGAAAAAAAATTTAATTGTAATAATATTTCACAATATTACTGTTTTTACCATATTTTTAATCAAATAAATTCAGCCTTAATGAGTATAAGAGACAAAAAACTTACTGACTCAAAATTTTTCAATGGTAGTACATGTATATTATATTATACTATCCATGCTTATTTCCTAAATGTATTTTTAGATGTAGATCATCATAATCTAATGCTCACTTCGTTAATAATTTAAAACACTAATATTTTAATCACTGTTAAATGCAATTTTTTAGCAATAATCAAAATGAACATTCTTTCGTACTGTAAATTATAATGCCTAAATTCAATTGTTGAGTTATTACTCATTATTTTTATGTTATTTAGAAAAAAAATAGTGTAGAATTTTAATATCAACCATTTATTTATTGGAAAATAATGATCAATTTGTTAGTTTGTTGGTGTACACCTAGTTTTTATCCGACCTGTGAGCTTCTTATAACATGTTTAAAGATGGATTATGTGCATTCTCTTCTGTAGTCTTCTATGAGTGCATAATGCAGAGCAGAATGAGTTGGGATGATATATAGGCACAGACTGTATTAGGGTGCGGAGAACAGCTGTTTTCTGCCATTAAAGCAGGTCTGCCAGGCCATTTCCAACTTAAACTGGGTCTAAAACATCCAGCACTCATTTGTCTCTGCTATATTAAGCACTTACGGGGAATTCAGTGTAATTAAGGAAATCGTGCTGTTGTGTTTAATTTGGTATAAATGAATTTTAAGTTAGAGGTGCCCTTTGCAATATTCAATCTTTATTTAGCTTGTGCAGTTCTTGGTTCTCTCTCAGAATGATAAAATCCTGTTGTGTTTTCCATCGACCCCTAAGGGAAAGCTGTTTAGTCTAATGCAGCTCATTCAGATCCTCTGATCTTTTTTAGTGCGTGACTTGTGGAAAAGCCTTTAAAAAGCTGTGGTCTTTACATGAACACAACAAGATTGTCCACGGATATGCTGAGAAGAAGTTCTCTTGTGAAATCTGTGAAAAGAAATTCTACACCATGGCACATGTCCGGAAACACATGGTTGGTGAGTACTGGGTCAATTACTGTGTCCTTCTGTCATTATTTAGTCACTTTTATGTTGTTCCAAACCCGTATGAATTTTTATTTCTCCTAGTTACACAAAAAGTGATTTTTTTAAATAATATCCTGGACTCCTGGAGTGATTAAGGACTAACGCTATGCTTACTTTGTCTAAGGAACAGATTGAAATTTAAGTAATTATTCACTGAAAATCTTGACACATACACCTTTACATTGTAAAAAAAGATTTTTCAAAGTTTTACATAAAACTATTTTTTTTAATTGGAGTATGGGGTAACAGTTTACAATAAGGTCCTATTAGTCCCATTAATGCATTAACTAACAATAAACAACGGATTTGTTACAATATTTATAAATCTTTTACTTTTACATTTAATGGTTTTAAATTCATATTGCCCGTCATGCACAGTTGCCCAAAAGCCACCGTGGCACCGGGGTTTGGGCCCATCATTGCTGCTTGCAGCTATACATAGACATATACACTAGACGTCACCTGGGGGTTCTAAGCATGCGTCAAAACCGCCGCCATCTTGGAACAGGGGTCTTGTCATAGGAAGTATCTAGGTAACGCTGCTATCTCCGCCTGTACTTCAAATTCATGGATGATGCCGGACTTTTGTGCTGCGTATGGATGTTCACGAACGAAATCTGAACTAGGAAGAATGTTTTTTAAAAAAAATTTTTTTAATAAATTTCTCTGGACTCGATGATAAATACATGTCTGACTGTTGGAACGAACCAGAAAACTAGAAAATCGCATTTATGACGATTTATGGTGATTTTATTTCCGTTAGACCTTTGCCTATACATTGACGCTGATGCATAAAGAGAAGGGGCTCCCCTGTTCAAAGATGGCGGCTCTGTTGACGCATTCGTTCCAATGAACTGCTGTAGCCAAGGTGACGTCTAGTGTATATGTTTATGGCAGCTATATTTAATCTTTGTTCGCCGTAATTAATAAAAGTCATTAGATGGCGATGAAACACTATACTGAACGCGTAATATGTGTAATACTTTTTTGTTGTTTACATGGAGACTGTTTTCAAAGATTTTAGTTTTCAGACACCCAAAACGCTGTCGTCATGTAAACGAACGGCCAAAACGCATTTAAAATTTTGTACGTCTTTAGTTGAAAACGATGTCGTGTAAACAGCCCCTAAGATTAATAAATGCTTTTGAAGTTTAGTAATTTTACGTCTAATTCAATGTGTTACTCCCCAATTATTTGTAATTATTTGTGACATTTGTCAATCTTTTTTCAGCGTAGCTGTCCTGAAAGATGTAGTTATGTACGATTTGTGAATGAATCACTCTTTTGAGTCACTCTTTTTGAATCAGTTATCTAGTTCACAAAACTCAACCTCAAACTGTGTCTCAATTCAAGACCCTCCTTTTCAGGCAATAGTCCACATTTTGATACTTTATCCTCATTTAAACATCAAACAATACCTCCACCTGTCACAGCTAGGTGGCAGTCAAGATGCTGCTTAATACAGCAGCCCTGTCTAATGCACAAAGACATATTGTGGTGTAAATTAACTTTCAGGCAGAGGTAATATAGCCCACCTTGGCCTTCATACTGTACGGTACTTTCATCTTCTGAAGCTTGATCTTCCCAGAGCTTGGTTCAACACAATAGTGAAATACCCAGCTCTGTTTTGAGCAGGGGAAAGAGCCGCCGTGACCTTGCTTTACCATCCAGAACAGACTGAGCCGAGGACAGAGGCTGTATTGTTTAATCTGCCCTGACAGCAGAGAGGAAATATCTTATCTAGAAGAACTTCCTTCTACCAGAATCCACTCAATTGTCCACAGGGTAACAAGTTACACTTGCTCATCTAACACTGACAACTGAGTAAATGCAGTAATAATGCAGTCTTATTTTACACAAAACCACGCCACAATCTCACTCTAACCTTAAAAATTAAATTAAGCTTTTTTTATCAGTTTATATCAGTTAAGTATCTAGTTCAGTCATGAAACTCTACATGGCACAGGGCAGGCTGATTGGCCTCTGCTGGCCAATAAGATCGCTCTGGTTAATTTTTCCTTTGAGCTATTCCTGCAGCGCGCTATCAAACCTCCACTTCCCCTCGCTCCACCTGCCTAGATCTGCTACGGGATTTATGTATGTCTATTTATGCAGCAGCAGCAGCATATCTTACATGCTCACAGTAGTGTGTCTGTGTATCTATTAGCAGTAACAACAAGTCCAACAGCTGCAGCAGCGAAGCAGATCTAGTCCGGAAAGACCAAATAAATTAACATTGACATTCAAAAACATCCTAAAACTATTCCAAGAGTTGTCATGATTGAACTGTTTCTATGAAAGCAAAACAAGAAAGCAGTTCTTGAATTTTGGTTGTTCATTGCAGCTCACACTAAGGACATGCCGTTTACTTGTGAGACGTGTGGGAAGTCCTTCAAACGCAGCATGTCTCTTAAAGTGCACTCTCTCCAGCACTCTGGAGAAAAGCCCTTCAAGTGTGAGGTGAGTTCACTTATGTGGATTATCAGTTGTAGGCCAGAGAGATCCCGGTTTTTCATTTTTGTCTTTTTCACAAAAAAAGTCCTTTTCCCTTAAGTTTACACTTAAGTGTCCTATCAGTGTGTTTTTAAATGTTTTTGAAAGAAGTCTCTTATGGTTACCAAGGCTGCATTTATTTAATCTAAACAGTGATAATGTAAAATAGTTTTACAATTTAAAAAAACTGTTTTCTATTTTCATATTTGTTTAAATGTAATTTAATCCTGTGATGTCAAAGCTGAATTTTCAGCATCCAAGATCCTTCAGAAATCATTCTAAGATGCTGTAACATTTATTATTATTAATATTGAAACGGTTGTACTGCTTAATATTTTTTTGTGGAAAATTAAACATTTATTTTTCAGGATTCTTTAATGAATGGAAAGCTCAAAAGTACAGCATTTATTTGAAATATAAATCTTTTGTAACATTATAAATGTTTATTGATTATGCATTTTTGCTGAATTACATTTTCTTCCCCCCACAAAAACAAATGATATTGACTCGAAACTTTTGAACGGACATGTTACCTTAACACTTGACAACCACAAAGTGTCAAAATACTTCTTAATTTTGAACAGCGTCCAGTATTTATTGTTTTATCATTAAAAAAAAAAGTATGATTTGGTTGAAATATCTGTTTGTGATATATGTCTTAAAAATAACTATAAGCAGAGGAGCATAGATGTAAATTATAATCTACTGTATCTGATGCCGCTACTCATGTTGTAGAACTGCAGTGAAAGATTCCAGTACAAATACCAGCTGAGGTCACATATGAGCATCCATATCGGACATAAGCAGTTCATGTGCCAGTGGTGCGGGAAAGACTTCAACATGAAGCAGTACTTTGATGAACACATGAAGACCCACACTGGTAGGAACCATCACTTTGGCATCTGTCATAAACACAGTCAACACAAATCTTGATTAGATATTATTACTAATATTTAATATTAGTACAAATTATTGTAATTTTATTTTATATATATACTGTATATATAAACTGAACTTAGTGTGAATGCACACTAATTAGAGTTCTCAACGGGCCTGAAAATTATAACCCGACCCGACCCGGCCGTGGCTTTTAAAGCCCGGACCCGATGTAACCCGACACATCAACATGAATTATCTGCCCGAACCCGGCCCGCGGCCCGACTCGGACGCGCTTTTCAATCTATCGCCGTCGCGGTGACTCTCTATTTATTCCGGTGAAATCACATAATAAAATGCACACAAACTTAGAAAGATTTACTTACTAGTCCATCAACAAGATCGCCAGGTCAGCATCACTGTTGCATTCAGTGCTGCTTTTTTAGCTCGCACCAACGAGTGAAAAGCCCTCTTGTCCGTTAATTCTCATGCGGTCAGATTCTCTTTTCCTTTTCCTAGTCTTCCGTCCGCGTTTTCTTTGCTTTTTCCATCGTCTATCACGTCTGAAATGCGCGCAAGTGCAGTGTTGCCAACTATTTTCTAAGGAAAGTAGCTAACGCCATGCCTGTTTTAATAAAAATCTTAACACAATAATAAATAAAAAGAACTCAAACAGCCAGCCAGCGGGCGGGCTACGAGTTTTGAAACAAAATAGGCATAGCAAACATAATCTTATGCTTATAAGGCATCGTGGAGGAACAGTAGTGCGTCCACAGTGGATGGACTGATGCGTGTTCTCCTCTCTTACGGCCAGCCACCCGCACGCAGCAGCCAAAGCGATGATTAATAAATGTTTTTTTTTCACTGAGCGGAAAAGATTAAGCCCGAGGTCCGACCCGACCCGAGTCATTTGCTTATATTTTCGACCCGAACCCGCGGGTCCCGTCGGGTTTGTCGGGCCGACCCGGCCCGTTGAGAACTCTAACACTAAGTTCTTTAATCGTTTTATCTGTTCCAGGAGAGAAACCATATATCTGTGAAGTCTGTGGAAAGAGCTTCACGAGTCGGCCCAATATGAAAAGGCACCGCCGCACTCACACTGGCGAGAAGCCGTACCCCTGTGACGTCTGCGGACAGCGTTTCCGTTTCTCCAACATGCTCAAAGCTCACAAGGAGAAGTGCTTCCAGGTCAGCAACCCCATGGTATCTGATACCACCAACCTTCTGGGACTGGACCCCACGTCAACTGATATGGACACACCAGCCAATCAGTTACCCAGCCACCCCATAACCCCTCCTGGAGAGGCATCCAGGTCAAGTCGCTCTCGTTTCCCTTCGTTCACTCTATCGTAGGTCTTCCCTCACCCCCGACCCTGTTTTCCACTGAAAGGGTTAACTCCAGTAACGACTAGTTTTTTAAGGTTCCTTTGATTGTTTATTGTCTGAAACCCAAAGCTTGCAGTAGCTCCCTGTGAGCTTTTGGATTCACATCTGATGTGAATCACTCTCATATGGGTTTACAAACATGCTGAGCGAGGTCTAAGACTTCCGGCAGGTGTTTGAACAGTGTGCGACACTGAATATTCTTTTTAAACTGTGCAAATTTTCACTTATCTTATTCTCATAGAGATATTTTATATACTGTGCAAATAAGCTCCTATATTACAGAAAGAAAACAAATGTTCTCATTATTTTTGTTGATGTTTGATGCATTTTTTTGTGAGCTACAGGATTAGCAGTTAGCAGTTCACATGCTCTCGCCATGGTCACCGTGATTTTGCCAAGTAAGACATATTTTGTTGATCCTGGAATAACATTCCTGTCCCAAAATGTAGTCCTTACCCTATCCCTACCCCTAAACCTAACCCAACCCAATAACTTTTCCCTAAAATCAGAGGGAAATGATAGGTGAATAACACTGATGTTAAAGCACCTCACCCTGGTTCTAAGCCTAAACTTGACATAAACTATAAACGTGTCCCTCAAATCTGATTGGTTGTTTGGAAAGTTGTTCCAGGAACATGTGGTACTTGGTGAAATCACACGTTCACCCTCTTGCTATAGTCGTTCATGCTTTGTCCGTTGAGATTCCCATTCGCTGCGTATTGAACTCACAGCAGAGGGCGCTGTGGGACGTGAGCATTGCGAAGTTTCGGAACATCTCTTTAGCTAATTAAAATGTAGCATAAATATGTCCCCCTGCCATAACCAAATCCAGATGTATTGCAGTAACCAAATCCTGTTAGCATATGTAATAACTGAATATGAAATGTATAATCACTCCAGCACCTTATTTTTAATCGTAGATGTATTTATATTGTCCTGTCTTCTTCGTATTCTGAAAGTTTAACGTTCTGCCACATGAGGTCCTCTGATATTTGCAGAGGTTTGTTTTGTGAAGCGTCTGTGCAGGGCACAGATTGGACGGATGGTTTGTATCAAAGGTTATATGTAGCAAAGGCACTTGAGCAAACCTTTATTATTTTTTAAAAATCCCAAAGAAGGATGCTTCGCAATTCTTTTTCTCTCTATAATATTTTACAATTTTCAGAGCACTTTACTCTCAGTGTTGGCCATATGTGTAATGGCAAAATCTGAAACGCCAAAACCACTTATGAGTGTGAAATGGAGTGTGTTTTATTTGCATGGAGGCAATATCAAACCTGGATGAGCACCAGGGTATGTTTGGTTCAAAAATATTTCTGTTGAATGTCTGAAATGCTTTATGGTACACTACACAGAACAGTTTTATCCGCTATTTTTTTTTACAGTGGTTTATCAGTCATCATTAATGCTTTCACTTATTTTTTTTACTTTACACTATTTTTATGATAGTTTAAAATGACAGCGGGCTTGAATAACTGTAAGGGCTTCAGTAGTCAAATGGTGGAAATCATGTTGTTGTTTTGTGCCCTAAAAATGTAGCAAACTATTAGACCTGTTTTCTGGGACGCTGTAAGATGGTCCTGTTGAGAGGCCACATAGAATTTGAAATTATAAAATGATAGAAAATTTGTCACAATTCCCTTACCCACTGTCAGAAAGGATTTTTATAGACATTATAGTTGAAGAAAACACTAACAACTCTAGGAGCAGTAAAATGTAATAGCTAGCTATAATAGGTATTATCCTATATAAATATTTAAATATATTTAAATATACGCTATAAATATACACACACACACACATTTACGATATATAAACATACATAGTCTGTAAATAAACTCTGTCAGTTTCTGTTTAATCAGTTTTCTTTGTTTACATTCTTTGTAGAGTCAAATGAATGTGGTGAGATGTGGAGGTCAGCACTCATGAAAGAACTTGCTAGATGGAAATAAGTTTTTATATTGGGAATAAACTCTTGAATTTTACCTTCTTACCATCTTAAATATTACCGTACCTTGTTCATCAGTACATCAGTCATGTTTCTGGGTTAAGCTTAATGCAAGTAATAGCAAGTTGTTTTAAATGGTATGTGTTTCTTTAAGAAGTTCCTGAAAGTCCCGGCAGAATGGTCAGTTAAATATGGAAGCTTGTTTTTGACATAGAATAAAAAATAAAAAAAGGGTTAAAAACGTCTTTTTATCTCACCATTCCAAAAACAAAAGTCTGAATTGCGAGTTTACTGTATCTCTCAATTCTGAGGGGGGAAAAGACCATTTGTATCTCAGAATTGCTACTTTATTTCGCAATTCAGAATTGTGAGATGAAAAAAATTTGTTATAAAGTGGGAATTGTGACATAAACTTGCAATTGCGAGAGAAAAAAGTCACATTTACCTTTTTTTTCAGTGGTGGTTAACAAGCTTGCATAGTTAAAGGAACGGTGCACCCACAAATATATATTCTGTTATTGATATTACTTAATCCCTTTACAAAAAGGGGTTATTAATAGCAGAATGCTCAAGCTGCTACATGAGGGTGAGTAAATGATGACAGCATTTCAATTTTTGTCTAAACTATACCTTTAAGCTTGGAATGGAATTGAAGAAATTCTGGAATTAATAATGATAATAAAAAGAGCATAACATGATATAGGTGTACACTGTAAAAAAATATATGTGATCAATAAGATCAATTATTAGAGGCACACAAACTTAAGTGTGTAATGGAATAGAGCTGCCATGATCATTGGGGAAGATAATGGTGATTTGAGCAGTGACCATGACCTTGTCTTTTAAAAAGGACTTTTTTTATTTAGCAGAATTCTAAATGTTGTGCCAGATGATTTTTGTTTAAGCTTTTTTCTTTTTTTCTGGTTTTGCCACGGATATGTTGTTACATTTTTTCCAGTGTCATATTGCACCTTATACCCAACTAACTTGTGTCCTCAACCCTCGGGATCTCAATACATTGAGGATGTTTATATTTGTAATGTCCCTTTTAATATAAAAAATATTTCATCTCATGTTCCTTTACCGGTATTATTGAAATATTAAAAACTTCCCCAGAAAGTTTTCTGATGCACATTGCACTTGCTTTATGTCTTAAAACAAGGTGAATTAACACGAAATTTACTTTTTCTTTTTTGTGTGCACTTTATTTGGATATTAATGTTATGGTACAAGGTTTTGGATAACATGTTTTGTTAAAACGTTTAAAAGAAACTGCTGAAGGCTTTCTGTTATAATCATATTGTTTCCCCTTAATTTCTCAATTTCTCTCTCTCTTAAACTAAAGTCTTATTATTTTACACATGCAGTGATATTGCACAGAAGTAAATCTCTATCTTTGGAGATATTGTAGTACGAAAAAGGCCATTGATGAGCTAAATTTTGAATTGATTTTGTGCATCTGAAAGAAAATATTTCTCTTACAGGATGTGATGTCGAATAAAAGGTGGAAGTCAAGTCTTTATTATTTTTTTTGTTCTGCATAATTTACTAGTGTGTTATTCCTAGTTTGCTGCTTATTAAGAAAGACTTTGGATGCGTGTGGCCTTTTTTCTTTTCTTGTGTATTTAAGTGATTTTGGAAAGAGAGAAAGAATTATATTAAGAAGGATTTGTCTGTTATTTTAGTTTGTTCTGTTTTGTGCTATCCTTTGTAATAAATTATAAGTGATAGCAAGAGGTGATTTGCACTTCAGAATTTGAGTAGTTTTTCTTCTTTGTCTAATTTTCAAAGAAACCACTCACTATAGTTATCTTGGAAAGACATTATAAAACCAAATTCAAGAAATATATTCACTTTTTTTCCTAAACTAGCACTCAACATGCAATACTTAAACTTACCCATACGTTCAATGTATTAAAACAATCATGAGTGTGACTGTTCTATACGCTAGTATGTCTTAGTTAACTTTGTGTACATGCAGTTGGCAGTTGTGCTGGTTCTGTCAGCAGAATACTAAACAATACAAAGTCTAGCGGTGCTAATAAAATGAAACTGTATTTTGTCATTTATTGTATTGGGTAGTATTTATTGTCTGTAACATAATAAAATTATCATTTCAATAGTAAACTAAATGAAACATCACACCAAGGATTTTTGTGTTTCGTTTTTTGCTTTACTTTGAAAGGCAAATATTTCTCTCGTACAGAACACAACAGAAATATCACATGAACAATAATAGGCTACAATATAAAACAATAAAAGTACACAACATGACACAAGAAGCTGTGACCATAATAATAGTGTTCAGAAACAGCATTTCCACAGCCTTATTTTCAAAATATCTGTACTGGTTGCAACATCTTACTGGAAAAACGTGCCCATATTTTTGCAAAACTCGAAAAACATAGGCTATATAAACAGAATTCACTGCAGTTCCACCTGAAATGAACACTAGTGGCAGTAAAACACCAACAAATCTTATTCCCTTTCAAACTAATTATAATTACAGGTCCATATTATCATATATAATGGCTTTTCTGGTGTAGTAAACTTGCTTGGTAGCTCACCTGGTACAGCATTGCACTTTTGGGGCCTCGTTTATAAAACGTGCACAGATTTGAACTGGAAGTGTGCGTAGGCTATGCCACAAATCCACGTCTACGTTTATATATATAAAAACTGGCTTTGACTTGGAAAAGAGACGAAGTATACCATTTGGAAAGCAATTCTTGCCATTCTCAAGTAAAGAATTTGGATGCTGACTGGTGCTCCCTTATTATTTTAATGACACGTTGTCGTAGAAGAAAACTTCTCTAAAAAGAGAAATTATCGTAAGATTAAATGTAGTAGCCTACTGTTTTCTATGCAGTATTTCACGTGATGCAGAACGCGTTTGGGTATAGCTAGTGTCGTGAAACTAAGAGTCAACAAAGAGCTCACAGACTTGAAAAATCAGTTTGAAATTATATGGTTGATCAGCAAATGTTTTTTCCCCCATAGACTGTAAGGTTTTTTCTCACGTTTAGGCCTAGGCTACTGTATGTTGGTACGTTATTTTCAAACGCTAACGGACATTTCATTTCAGAACTGCCACCATATGAACAACCTACAAAGAATAGCCTAAATAAAACATCTCCAGATTGATGTTCATCAGATAAAAGTAAAACTGAAAGTGCCAATCATTACTGGACATTTCACTTTGAAAGTGAAAGTGACTTTGCAGCGAAATTTGCAAGAAGCAACAAAATATAATTTTGCAGAAATGTCACCAAAGGTACTTTTTTCCAAAAAGCCTGGGTTGGATGGCTTTTTCTTTTTGTTCCAAATGATAAATTATCTGTAAAGTGTGTTTGAATGTTGAATAGACGATCACTTTCATGGAATCGATGATGTTCTGTCCTCTTGTGGCTCGTGCTGGTAGTCTTACCTTTGTCCAATAGCTGATTTTAAATCAGTTTATACCGTCTTTCCTTTTTGGTACACTGACTCAATGGGCAACACTGTCTCTCATTTTTGTGAGTCGAAGGCTGTTGAGACGAACTCCCAGAACTGTTGCACCAGATGAATATTGAATCTCCCTCAGTATGCCGTTCCATTTCCTCTCGCCCTCATCATACCTGAACAAACATGAAGCTTTTTATTTGAACATATAAAAAAAAAAAACCTTTAGGGCCTATATTAGTAGAGATGCACAGTATATCAGTACAATATTAATGACTGGCTAATCAATTTTTAATTGTGCATGCTCATTTCAAAGTTCACTTGTAGCATTTAAACAATTATCTTTAGTAGTTTTAATTTATTTAAACAAAATATTATAGCATTGTAATACGTCAAAGATGTCAAAGTATCCTGAAATATTATTTTTTCACAGTTTGCACAAAAATATATATATATATATATTATAAAAATATATATTCAGCACAACTGTTCTGTTCATCATAAGACATTTTCTTAAAGTCCCCATGAAATCAAAATTGACCATACTTACTTTATTTGCCTAAATTGATCGTTTTGTGGTGAACAAGTCATATGCAAGTCAATCCACACAAAAAAAAATTTGGCTTCGTAATCTTTAATCAAATTCTGAAAATGCCCCTCCCTCTGCACTGGAGGACCTTCCCCAATGACGTAGGCTTGACGGTTTGGGTGTCTGCTTAACATCCGTAACCACGCCCCTTCAACTGACATTAGACAGGCACACAGCGTGTGAAAGGGGAGATGGCGAGGAGGTGCATTTTTCTAGATCCAATCAGGTGCTAGTTGGGAAAAAAAAAGCCACGCTCACTATTTTGCCTCATTTAGTATTCCGTTTCTCTTGGAAATACGTCACAGCACTGGAGAAAAGTCGTTTGCAACTTCCGGTTCACGGGGACTTTAAGCAGCAAATCAAGGTATTAGCAGAGAATGTCTAATAAGGGGAGAATTGGCACTGTCTGGTTACTTCCGGTTTCTGGACTGGCTGCAGTAACACGTCTCTGTCCATGCGGGGGCGCTCGCGAGCGAGTGCAGAATGATTGGGAGTCTATGGGGTTTCACCCCCAGAAATCCACTTTTCTCAGGATATAATTTTTTGTCAAGTAATTTGAAAGTTGCATTCAAAAGGGAGGGCAACGATAATACACTCTGCTGAAAATTGCATTTTTAAGTTCACTTATCTGTTCTAAAAATCCGTTCAAACATGTGATGACGTCACACAGTAGCAGAATGCTAGCGTGTTCCGGCCAACAACGGCCTAACCTGTAAGAAATCGAAAGGACATAAGTACTCGTTCATTTGACTTTTGGCCTATAATCTATATTGAACTTGCGGAATCAACAATAAAATCTACGTTTATTCAACGACAAGCAGGAGAAAGAGATACATTTAGCCGTTTAGCTCCATAGACTCCTATTCATTCTGCGCTCGCTCGCGATCACCTCCAGTGGAATTCGAATGGAACTGCAACCAAAGATGATACAACGGGGCTAATAGGAAGTGCTCAGGCTTTACGTAGACGGGCTTTGGTATTAGAATGATTTCTGAAGGATTATGTGACACTACAGACTGATGCTGAAAATTCTTTGCATCATGAATAAATTATATTTTAAAATATATTAAAATAGAAAACTACTTGGTTACTCACGTAACCTCAGTTCCCTGAGTTAGGGAACGAAGTATTGCGTAGCTATACGCAGTGGGGAAAACTCCTTTTCCTCGGTTTTACTGAACCTTATGTAAAACGCATTTGCAGCTGCACAGCTGACGCCCTGAGCGTCTTGCTCGCTCATAGGCTGTGCTGCAGCAACTGCATATCCAATGGCGAGGACGACTCTGACGCGCGACCAATGGGGTCACTCCACGTCAGAGCCCGTCATAGGGGCGAGCCCTAGGCTATATAAGCCCCTGAACTCGCCAAAATAGCAGGTTTATACGACTGAAGCGACAAATCCCAGTTAAAAAAGTGCGGCCGGCTACGCAATACTTCGTTCCCTAACTCAGGGAACTGAGGTTACGTGAGTAACCAAGTAGTTCCCTTTCGAACGGTCACTTCGTATTGCGTAGCTATACGCAGTGGGAACGCTATGCAAAACGCCGCACTGAATAACTGGCTGCCACTGCAACTCAGGAACCCCTGAGCAAACAGAACAAGCCATAAACCATTTATATGCATACACTAAACCCGACACCGTCGGGTTTAGGTGAATACATCAGTAATTCCTGACAGGGTCAAGAACATGAACATCACCAGCCTTAGCGGGTTTATAATATGAAAACTTTGTATCCGGCAAGAAGCGGGTTATATACATACATATAGAGAATGTGATTATGCACAGTAACAAGTAATGACAAGGCCAGACACTGTCAGGGCCATAATCATACCGAAAGCACCCCTGCCTGAAGGGAGGGTACTTCCAGATTATAGAATTTCATAAATGTGGACGGCGAGGCCCAGCCGGCCGCCTCACAGATATCATGAATGGGAAAACCCGATGACCACGCCCACGACGAGGCCATGCCTCTGGTCGAATGGGCTTTGACACCTAACGGGCAACTTTGGGCCGCTGTGGCGTAAGCCACAGAAATGGCCTCCACTATCCATCTAGACAGCCTCTGCTTAGTGACAGGGTCCCCTTTGGACCGACCACCAAAGCAGACAAAAAGCTGTTCTGACTGTCTAAACGACGCAGAACGCTCCAGATAGATTCTCAGCGCCCTGACAGGGCAGAGAAAATTAACCTCCCCATCCTCTGAGGAAGGGGGAAGGGCTAACAATGTCACCACCTGCGCTCTGAACGGCGTTGAGAGCACTTTGGGTACATAACCATGCCTGGGCTTGAGAATGACTCTGGAATCACCAGGACCAAACTCCAGACATGCCGGGCTCACCGAAAGAGCCTGCAGATCTCCCACTCGCTTGATAGACGCTAATGCCAACAGGAGGGCCGTCTTTAGCGAGAGAAGTTTAAGATCAACCGACTGTAGCGGTTCGAAGGGCGGACCCCTTAGAGCCCCTAGGACCGTAGATAGGTCCCAGGATGGCACAGAAGGAGGTCTGGAGGGGTTAATCCTCCTAGCACCTTTTAAAAATTTTACAACCAGGTCGTTCCTACCCAGTGACTGACCGGCTACCAGAACGTGGTGAGCTGCAACAGCGGCCACATACACCTTGAGCGTGGACGGGGAGCGACCCGTGTCCAACAGCTCCTGTAGGAATGAGAGAACCACTGATATGTCACATGACTCTGGATTCAGACGGTTTTTCGAGCACCAGCCGGAAAAAAACGCCCACTTTGAAGCATAAAGGCGCCGAGTTGACGGGGCCCTAGCTTCAGATATAGTGTTCAACACCTTCACAGGAAGGCCCCCGGATACCGGTTCAAGGGCCACACATGAAGGGCCCACAGGTCGGGTCGCGGATGCCACAACGACCCCTTCGCCTGTGTGAGGAGGTCTTTCCTCATCGAGACAGGCCATGGAGCTGTGTCCGAGATCTGAACCAGCTCCGGAAACCACGGCTTGGACCTCCAGAGAGGGGCCACCAGAAGGACCGGGCACCCGGTCTCCCTGACCCGTTTGATGACTTGTGGAATCATCGAGACAGGGGGAAAAGCATATAGGGGACGGTTGGGCCACACGTGGGCCAACGCGTCCCTGTCCTTCGAGAAGAACAGATTGCAATGGGTGTTGTCTTTCGAGGCGAACAGGTCGATTTCGGCCCTGCCAAACACCTCCCATATCAGACTGACCGTCTGCGGGTTCAGGGCCCACTCGCCTAGGGGAGTGTTGCCCCGTGAGAGCATATCCGCGCCCAAATTCTGGACGCCCGGGATATGCGCAGCCCTCAGAGAGCTCAGATTGTTCTGCGCCCACAAGAGGAGATCTCTCGCCATAGCATGCAGGCCACTTGACCTGACGCCCCCTTGGCGATTTATATAGGCCACCACTGACATGTTGTCCGTACGGACTAAGACGTGATGACCCCTGAGGCTTGACAGAAAAGCATTCAGGGCCAGACCAACTGCTTTCATTTCCAGACAGTTGATGTGTAAGCTCTGCTCCGTGCTCGGCCAGAGGCCAGAGGCAGGCGTGCCCTCGTGTAATGCCCCCCAACCCAGGTTGGATGCATCTGTAAAAACCACTTTCCTTCTGGAAATGGTCCCCATTATCACACCCTCTTGGAACCAGTCCCGCGCCCGCCAGGGAACCAGGGTCCTTAAACAACCGTGATTCACTCTGATGCGCAAGCTGCCTGACTGCCATGCATATGTTGGCACCCGGCGTTTCAGCCAGTGCTGCAGTGGACGCATGCGCAGCAATCCCATGCGGAGCACCGGTGATGCTGCTGCCATGAGTTCCAGTAGCTTCTGAAATTTCTTCAGAGGCGCGCGCTCCCGCTCTCTGAACGAGGATGCGAGCGCTCGCACTGAGAGCGCGCGCTCCGGTGTGAGCCGCGCTCTCATTGACATTGAGTCTAAAACTATGCCCAGAAAGATCACATTCTGACAGGGGGATAGTTTGCTCTTTGAAACATTGATCGTGAGACCCAAGCATTCCAAATGGCCGAGAATCAGATCTCTGTGAGCTATCAGTTCTCTTCTCGACTGTGCTAGCACCAGCCAGTCGTCGAGGTAATTCAACACAAGCACTCCTCTCTGTCTCAGAGGAGAGAGCGCCGCATCCACACACTTTGTGAACGTGCGGGGTGCCAGAGACAAACCGAACGGCAGAACCGTGTACTGATAAGCCTGACCCTCGAAGGCGAATCTCAAGAATGGCCTGTGGCGAGGGTTTATATGAATATGAAAGTAAGCGTCTTTCAGATCCATTGTAACAAACCAATCCCCCGGGCGAATTTGCGCGAGGATCTGCTTGGTAGTCAACATTTTGAAGGGACGGCGCATGAGCGCCTTGTTCAAATGTCTCAAATCTAGTATGGGTCTGAGACCGCCGTCTTTTTTCGGAACCAGAAAATAACGGCTGTAAAAACCCGCTTGCATCAGCGCAGGAGGGATTAACTCTATCGCCCCTTTTGCTAATAATTTCTGCACTTCGGTGCGAAGCACGTGACCCACGTCGCTTCTCACCGAGGTCTCGATGACCGCCTGAAACTTCGGGGGTCTGCGAGCAAATTGGAGCGAGTAGCCTCGCTTTATAATGTTTACGACCCAACTCGACACACCGGGGATAGATTGCCAGGCTAGGACCCGTGTGGCTAGGGACTGACACACTGGAAGGGGGGAGCCACCTAACACAGGGGGATCTGAAACCCTTATAATGTGATTTGTGCATACATCGAGTGCTTGACTGACTGTACAGGCATTTGCATGTGGGGAAGTCAGTGTTATCACAGGGGAGGGGCCACCTATCTGAGGGGGACCGTGAACCCATGCATTGTGCTTGTGAAACATACTCTTTTTGTGATTTATTTGGGTCGCCGTGAAAACGGCGTTTGGTTGTAAAGACACACTTACTTGCGGGCCTGTGTACAGAAATAAAATCTCCATCCACCTGAACTGAACAGGGGGTTGTGGGAAGTCTCGTTGGCTTTTTCGAGGGTGGTCCGGCCAGCGCGGGACACTCGCCCTCTCTCTTTGTGCCGCCTGCTAGGACGACTTCGGCGGTGCTGCCTCGGGCGCAGCGCTGGGCCGCAGGCCTTGGCGCCGGGGCATCGGGAAGCGCTTCGCAGCTCTTGTCGGGCGCTGGGCATCAGCCGCAGGGCGGGGCTGAGAGGCCTGCTGCTTCGGTTTCGCTGGCTGAGGCGTAAATGAAGCGGTTTGGGTTTGCTCGATGCAGAGCTAGAGCGTTTAGGCAGGAAGTGTCGCATGGCCTGGGACGCCTTCTGCGCCTCGGTGTAACGCTCCGCGAACCCCTTCACCGCTGGGCCGAAGAGACCGGTGCTGGTAACCGGAGCGTCGAGGAACTTGGACTTCTCAGAGTCCTTGATGTCGGTGA
Source organism: Chrosomus eos (assembly GCA_036326025.1). NCBI lineage: Eukaryota > Metazoa > Chordata > Actinopteri > Cypriniformes > Leuciscidae > Chrosomus > Chrosomus eos. Next base: position 15,370,504 of record CM070840.1, read on the forward strand.
GGTTCAGCCAGAGATGGCGTTCGGCCACGACCAAGCTCCCCATGTTCCTCCCGATCGCCTGCGCTGTAGCCTTGGTAGCCCTCAGGGCCAGGTCCGTCGCGCTGCGTAGGTCCCGAAAGGCCTCCAGATCCGGGCCCGCCTCGTCCATAGAGCGGAGGAGTTTGGCCTGGTAGACCTGCAACACGGCCATCGTGTGCAAGGCTGAAGCAGCCTGCCCGGAAGCGGAATACGCGCGTCCGAGGAGGGCTGACGTGTTTCTGCACGGCTTATTGGGGTGCACGGCTCTGGTCCGCCAGCTAGCGGCCGTGTTTGGGCATAGATGAGCGGCTACGGCCTCGTCGAGAGGCGGCAACGTCTCGTAGCCCTTCTCCGCCGCACCGTCCACCGAGGAGAGAGTTGCGGAAACTGCGGCGCCTCGTGTGGAGTAGGGAGTGCGCCATGACTTGGTAAGCTCCTCGTGAACCTCAGGGAAGAACGGCGCTGGTTTATGGCGAGGGGCCTGTTGGTTTCCCGGCAAAAACCATCCATCCAGCCGACTCCGAGGAGGTCCACTCGAGCTCGAAGTCCACGACTGCCTGTGTCAGGATCCGAAGCATCTCCGCGTCGGAGTTAGTCCTGGTAGCAGGCGCGCTGGATGCTGATTGAGAAGCAGTGACAGGGTCAAGCGAGCCCGGCCACTCGTCCTCAGAAGCATCGATGGACAGGGTGTCATGATCGCTAGGCCCGCCGATGGAGACGAGGCCCGCCACGTGGGGGGGGCGCTGATCTCCTTTAAACCAGACCGGGGACAACCGGGCGGGAGAAAGCGAGGCACGCGGGGACGTGGCCGGCGTGCGATCGCTTAGCTCCATGCTCTCGGGCTGCCGTTGACTGCGGCGCTTCTTCCTCCTAGGTTGAGAAAGAGTCGAGGGAGGAGGCGCGGGCGAAGCGGCGTCTTCGTCCCTGGCAAGAGCCAGTCGCGTCCGCAGCGATGAAATGGGCATGCTCTCACAGGCCGCACATCCGCCGGAGGAGAAGGCCTTCTCCGCGTGGTCGAGTCCCAGGCATGAGATACATCTCGCGTGGCGATCGGCCTCGTGCAGATGGCGCGCGCACGTGGTGCAGCGAGACATGTTGTCGAAGAATAAGGATTTCGCCGGATAGCCACAGGTGAGACGGCGTCAGGGGACGAACGGCTGAAAAGACGCAATCCGCTGAGATAATGCTCGCTCAGGCTGAAGGGCTTGTTCAACGGCGAAGGCTCAGTGAAAAACAGTCAGAGACGTAAAGTTTGTCGCTGAAGGAGTAAAATCTGCTATTTTGGCGAGTTCAGGGGCTTATATAGCCTAGGGCTCGCCCCTATGACGGGCTCTGACGTGGAGTGACCCCATTGGTCGCGCGTCAGAGTCGTCCTCGCCATTGGATATGCAGTTGCTGCAGCACAGCCTATGAGCGAGCAAGACGCTCAGGGCGTCAGCTGTGCAGCTGCAAATGCGTTTTACATAAGGTTCAGTAAAACCGAGGAAAAGGAGTTTTCCCCACTGCGTATAGCTACGCAATACGAAGTGACCGTTCGAAAGGGAACTATTATTTTCTATTTCAATTAAACCCCAGATTTTTAAACTTAAATCAGCTTCCTTTACTTAAAGACTGATTGGTGTAGTGAACGAGGGTCTCACCTCCAGATGTCATTCATCTCCTCTGGCACGAGATCATCGCTGTCCTCTTTGGGGAACATGGCAAAACCTCCCGCAGCATAGAGGACACCACCCACAGTGACCAGGCTAAGAGAACTACGCTCCTGGGGAAACTCCACAAACTCGGACCACCTGTAAGATAGAAATTAAGTTTAATGCAAGCTAGCTAATTTATGAGTTTGTCCCACAAGTCAATGCGTATCATAAAACTCAGATTAATGCAGCATGGTTTTAATGTATGCGGCCATGGGCCACGCTTACTTGTTGGTTTTGATGTCATAGACCTCAGCGCTGCCTGTAAGCCCAGTGTCCGTGACACCAGCTGCCACGTAGATCTTGTTTTTGTGGATGGTGACCCCAAAAAGTGAGCGTGCAGTATTTAATGGAGCCAGATCCATCCACTGATGCTTTTTAGCGTCATACACACACACTCTATTCAAACACTCTCTACAAAATAAAACAAATATGTGTAACTGTGAGATATGTAACCCTGTACAGCTATACTGTTTAAAATGTTGGAATAATTACGATTCTCTTAAGAAACATTTCTTATTATTGTCAATGTTGAAAACAGTTGTGCTGCTTAATATTTTTGTGGAAACCATAATAAAAACAAATCAAGATTATTTGAAGTAGTCTTTAATGTCACTTTTGATCAGTTTAATGTGTCCTCGCTGAATAAAAGTATTAATTTCTTAAAATCGAACTGACCCCACATTTTTGAATGTTAGTTTATCACCATTTCCATAAAAATGTTAAGCAGCAAAAACTGTTTTCAACACTGAAGATTGGAGTTATGGTGCTGAAAATTCAGCTTTTGACATCACATGAATAAATTATATTTTTAATATACACTAACATAAAAAAAGTTGTTTGAAATTGTAATAATATTTGACAATGTTAATGTTTTTACTGTATTTTTTATCAAATACAGCATTGGTAAACATAAGGGACTTCTTCTTCTTCTTCTTCTTTTTTTAACATAATTATTCCAAGGAATTCAAGTGTATCACGTTAAATGCATATTTCAAAACATAAGCCAGAAATAGCTTATCGACTTACTTGTTCTCTCCCTTTCCTCCGATTACATAGATCATTTCATTATGAGACACTACTCCATGGCCATATACTGGGTAGGGAAGAGGATCCGACTCGGCCCATTTAAGATACCTTTAAAAAAAACAGGGCTACTTAAAGTATGTTTGTAAGATTCATGATTCAATAAACACAAAAGACAAATGTACAGCTGATCTTCAAATAATTAACATGGCATCAGTACTTACTGTCTGTCATAAACCATAACTGTTTCCAGAATGTGTTCTCCTTCTTTCATTTCTTTCCCTCCAATCACAAAGATGAAGTTTTCAGCTTCACCCATCCCGAACAGGAAGCGGGGGGAGGGCATGGGAGGCATACCCATCCAGTCGGATGTTGCAGGGTCAAACTGTATAATATATCAATTAAAAAAATTAGAGTTTTGTGGCTTTTAATGCATGTTTGTTAGCTGTGAAGTCTAAACATTCTAAATGTTGACAAAATAAACTTAAAGTAACACCAAGTATTTTTTCCTCTTCGGTCGCCCTGCTGGTTGGAAACGAAATTGTCCATAGCCGCTGTCGTAAATAATTTAGCCTACCGTCGCACGCACGCTCGCTGTTTATCCAGCACCGGCTTTAGAATGAACGATGTCCACAGACAAGGTAGAGTATGTTACATGATTTCATGAAAGGATGATGTATTGCGACATCAGAAACGAAGAAAAACGAAATAATGACTATTGTAGCGCTTGACGTAAAGCAGTCGAATTTTGTAGTTCTTTTTGTGCACGCGGGTTCCTACCCGAAACCCGAAGTTACATAGTGCCAGTAAAAGCGATACAGACCCCGTCAGGCTATGGCAGACGAGTCATTTAACTTCTTTTAAGTCGATGTACCATCACAAGGGTCTTGGAAATATATTATGAAGGTTGAAAAACTACTTAGTGTTACTTTAAAATTACAAATTGAATAAAAAAAATACAGTCTTTGTCCTATGGGAAAAGTTTCACTTCAGATGTACTCTGCATTTATAGCCGTAATCTGTCCGTCCCTTTCCCACACGATAGTGGTATTAAACCAGGCCCATTCAGAAGAATTTAATGCACCATGATCTGTTTTCTAACACTAATACTAAGTATAGCGTCAGTTCTGGTAGGTCACGTTAGTCAAGCTCGCATCAGCTGACTCTCAGCTGATCCACATCTACCTATACATCGCCTATCACTGTATCCATATAAAAGCTCCTTCAGTATTATCAGCAGCTATCGCGTTTCTCTGGAGCTAATAACCCTCCTCCATCCCCAGCTACTCCTCTCGTCAATCAGGATTTGGCATTCTGATTACCCCTGAATCAGACTAAAATTCTCTAATTATGTTGTACATTAAAATTAATTAAGGATATCTGCATGTTGGTTCTGTTCTGTTTACCCTAAAGGCGGTTATTGCTGCACTTCCTGCTCTTATCCATGCTAGGCTGCATGGATGCGCAGGGAGTTCTTGCCCAGAACAGAACCATACTAACACAGTCTCATCCCAAGAAGTCATATAACTGACGTCTTGGGACGTCTTTTGACCATACGTCAATATCCGCCTTTTTAGGGTACCCTTAAACGTCGATCCTGGGACGTCATACAACTGACGCTTTACCTTTAACGTCAGTTAGGTGACGGGGTAGGTTTAGGTCTGGGGTAGAGTTCTGCGCTGACCATACCATCAATCCTAGCTGTATGCTAATTGTCAATCGTATTTGACGAAAGTGGTCCTGACAGAATAACAACGTATCCACAATGTTGTTAATGGTTAGGTTTCAATGTTCAAAATGTGATGACTGCACTTGACTATGACTACTATATATCTTAAGTTTCATAGAAAATATGCTATCAACACAGTACAGAAAACTAGTCTTTTACCTGCAAAAAGTATGAATAGATCTGTTCGTCTTTGCTTTGCTCATCAAAAAAGAGTCCACCTGCCACAAATATCTGGTTTTCCTTTGTGACCAGACTGCAGTGGTTTTTAGGGATTTGGGTTGAGAGTGCCGCCACATAACAATCATTTCCGGTTGGGTCATAAGCCACCGATGCAGTGTCATTGATCATGAAGATCAAGTCTCTCAGGAACATCCCGAACCGCAGATTGTCATTCAAGATGCCTGGAAGTAGCTCCTCCTGCTCTTCTTCCTCCTCTTCATCTCCCTCCTTCTGTCCTTCCTCCCCAGCACTCTTTTTGCTTTTGGTCTTCTTCACTTCTGGAAGTTTCCCAGCATGGGCGTCTTTGACCAGTTGCAGTTTCTTCATGATCTCTGGGTTCGAGCTCAACCATTCATGTTCCTCCACATTTTTGGTGAAGTAGTCCTGAGGAACCAGACGTAATCTGATGCAGTCCAGCAGACTCGGTAGATCTTCCAGCCTCTTTTCTTGGTCATGTCCAACCCACTTGATCAAAGCCTCAAAAACATCTTGCTCCGTTTCTACGTTCAAAGTGTCAGATGCAATAATGGCCGCCAATTCGCTTGGAGTCAGTTGCAGGAATTCTTCATCCCGAGCGATTAACTGGAAGCGCTCGCAAGCAAAGTTCCTCGCAGATATGGCCAGACGAGGACAATCCAGCATCAGTCCTAGTCGAAAAATCGCCAAACAGTTGCTCAAACTCAATCGCTTTTGCAGGAACGAGACACATACAGTGAAAATCGAGGGGATCTGAAGCATGTTGGCTAAAGCGAAGATGTCTTGCACGTTTTGCTCCGTCACGTGGATGTTCGAGGTGTAGAGGTACTTTAAGATCAACCCCATGACGCCAGGCTCCACATCCTCCAGTACGATCTCCTTCTGTTTACTCTCATCCATACCTGACTTGAAGAAAGCTCTGAAGTACGAGCTGCAAGCAGCCAGGACCAAACGGTGGCATGGAAACTCTTTGTCTTTTATCTTCAACACGCAGTCAACCATCGTATCGCTCTCCAGAAGATCGTATAGACCATCCTGCAGCAGAGTTTGCTGGTACATGCGTGGCTCCTCCATGGGATCTATGGGTATAGCCATATTGATCACGTACTATCCCTAATGGTCACAGTGAAGTCAATGGCTCGTCCAGCGCTCTCTGTTCCGCACTTCTTTTAGTGGTCGAGAAAGAAGAGGCAGGGTTGAAACAGTTCCGCTTTGCTGTAAGGAATTCAGGCTTCATCAGCTGTCCCAATGCTTCAACCAAACTCCAACTGGGGGCTATTTATAGATCCTTCACAAAGATGTGGAATCCATACTTGTACATGTGAAACACAACCCCCTGTACAGTGCAACAGCTGACACACTTCCCCATGGAAAAGACAGCATTCAGAAGAAGCACTGGTCTTCTGGGTGAGATCACAGGCCACTAGATACGACCTTTATGAGATCATGAATCACCCTCTTGATTTTTATAGACTATTATTGATAATGGGGTATTTTAGTACAGGGATTTGCATCTTGTAATATTGCTTAAAATACTTAACTTTGCATACATTTGGTATGAAATATCCCATCCTGGAAAATGGCCCAAAATTATAAATCGGTAACAATTTATTTTAAGGTGGCATAGTTACATGTTACATGTACTTACTATAGTAATTAAATAAGTACTGAGTAATTAAAAACTGAGTTATTGACTGTGTGTTAAGTTGATATTCTGGTCTTTAGTGATCCAGATCTATATCTAACACGGATGGATCTCTGCCTGTCATGATAATATAAAACTCTCCTGATATTACAGTAACAATTACAGATAAATAAAATAAAGCATATTTGTCACCTTTTGGAGCTTGGAAGGGTTCAGTTTGAGCAGATGTTTTATACCATCATCATTGTCCTCGTCAGAGCTCATATCCCAGTACATTCAGCATCTGGCTCATATTCATATCTCAAACATATTCTCAAAACTTCATTTTCAACATCTTCAAAATCACTATTTTAATCGCTGACAGCTTCTTCACCAGATCCAAAATCAAGTGACAGTGACACTAATATTTGACTGCGTTCAGTACTTGCTCTGCAGTAAATCTGAGTAATTTGCTGATGATACTTCCTATTCTTTTGTTTTCTGCCTGCGCGGTAACTGAGTGAAACGTCACTTCATCATTGTGTATCAGACATTGCCACCTTGTAGAATAAAGGTGAACTACTTATTCAGTCATCAAAGATTCAATTATTGTTGTGCAGAAAAAATATACTTACACTGTTACTCACCTCGGGTCATTAGCGACCCTATACAATTTTTACAAAAAATGAATGGGAAAACAGGCATTCTTTTGTTCTTATAATTTTTTTGTAATATTGTTTATAATTAATTGATTGAGAAATACTAAAAAGGTATTTTATTTCAATGTATAAGGTGTCACTGATGAGAATATCAATAGTTCACATGTGGTCATTGGTTACCTTAACGCTTGAACAAATAGAGCTTATGTCAGTTAATATAAATATGCTAGAGTGAAAAGGGTTTCATGACATCAAAGATCTTGAATGTTCTCAATGGCATTCATGCTTTTGTGAAGAGTCACAGTTTAATTTAAGCAACCATGTCCTCTGTGATCGATCTCTGTCAATAAGAACTTTACCATTTCCTTTTACAGTAATTTGAAACATGAATGGAAGTTCCAAAAAAGTTTAGAAAATAACTAGCAAGCTGACAAAGAGACATACACATGGTCATTAATGAAGATTATTTTAATATATATTACAACTTCATAAAATAATCTTTGTGATCTACAGTCCATTATTTTAATTTGAAGGGTTAGTTCACCCAAAAATTTAACATTCTGTCATCAATTACTCACACTCATCCATCCTCTATGTTTTTAACTACAACGCACTTATTTTAAAATCCTATTACATATGTAAAACTGTGACTAATTTAAAGAGTCTGTAAAGTTGAGAAATTCTGTAAAAATGTAAATAGTGTTTTCGATTGCAGCATCTTACCATACAGTCCTGTTATTAAACATGCTTTCTCCCTATTTCTAGAATATGGTTGAAACAAAATGTGTAAGAAAACCATTCAGGTTTTAAAAAAATGTAACCATCATGTGTAATCTCTACTCTGCCTTTTGCTTGTTCGGGTCGACAGGCTGGGTGGCAGCAGCGTCCATCTGGGGGGTGCTGGGGTCTGTGGAAGTGGGTGCAGGAACAGGGGCTGGAGGGGGGATGGGGATGGGGATTGGATCTGGATCGTCAATCAAAGCCTGTCTTCTTTCCTTTTCCTTGATCAGCTGAATCAAGCAGTAGGTAACGAACATCACAGTGATGGTGGTGAAGGGGAAACCTGACAAACAAAATACAGTTTGATCCAAAAATCCAAAAAATCTTTTGGTTTTTAAAATGCCTTTAAATTGCTCAAGTACCACCTCAGTACTTTACCTTTAAGTAACAATCTATTTGCAACCAGTTTGGCAAACTCAAGACTGTTCAGGGCCAGGATATTGTAAAGGACAATTGTCCAGAAGTTGAAGGTATTAAACACAGCCCTGATCCTGCGTGACATAGAATCTGATATCGCCATCTGTTGGTGGAAGGAAACATTTGTAGATTTCTTTATTACCAGTAATTTAACATTTAACCACCAGATGGAGCACAAGAGGAGCTTTTTAGAAAAAAAAAAATACATTTAACCACTAGAGGGAGCCCTGATGCACTCATTATCATTACAACATCCAGCAAATTATTACTGGTTATATTTCTTTAGCTTACCTCAATTGAGATAAAAGGTTCCATGTAGAAGAGTTTTGCGGTCCACAATTCAAAATTAAGGCCAAAGCAGTTTAAGAAAGACCAGATGAAAACCACCCAGCTCGGTCCCAGCCAGAGGGCCGTGATGCCAAACGTGCACAGAGAGGCTATCAGCTCATCCAAAACGTTCTCATGTTTTCCGCCTAGATAGTTATAAACATACCTGTGGAGATGACCGCATTCTTCGTTAAAATACTGATGCTTGAAAGCATTGTGTTGCTTAAAGGGATAGTTCACCCAAAAATTTAAATTCTTTCATCATTTACTCACCCTGAAGTTGTTCCAAACCTGTGTGAGTTTCTTTCTTCTGCTGAACACAAAAGAAGATCTTTTAAAGAATGTTGGTAATCAAACATTTGACGGTACTCTGTAGTCATTGACTTCCATATAGGAGAAAAAATACTATGGAAGTCAATAGCTACAGTCAACTGTCTGGTTACTGACATTCTTTAAAATATCTTCTTTTGTGTTCAACAGAAGACAGAAACTCATACAGGTTTGGAACAATTTGATGGTGAATAAATTATGAAAGAATACATTTTTGGGTGAACTTTCCCCTTTAAAAGTCTGATAGATATAACGGTCAATCATACTTGCATAGAAATTCGTTTATTCCTCGATCAAAGTGGCTGTAAAAGAAATTGAATGTTTTTCATTTTTAGAATGATGACTATATCAAAATCAATTTATGAAAATTTTAAAAAAGACAACAAATTAAAAGGGCTCACTCACGCCTCAGAGAAAACATAAAGCATTGTAATGCATTTCGGGGGTTTGGGAGGGTCCAGGTGATCCAGTCTTGATACTGTGTTTATCACTCCAAACATCACTGCCGCTTTCACCCAATCATACACCAGATTTAAGTAGGCCAATCCAACTGAAGAGTGTAAGAAGAGAAAGGCTATGGTGGTCTTTTGGGCATTGATAAACTTGAGCAAAGTAAGTGAATACTAACACATGCTTACCGAGGGCCCAGTCAGAGATGCGTTTAAGGAGCTTCATGTCACTAGGAATGGTCAGAATGTACATGAAGTGAAAGAGGACTGCCACTATCATAATAACCCCCAGGTGTAGCAGGGCCTGGATGGAAATGTTCCACATCTCCCCGTCCTTCCTTGTCAGGTCAGGGTTATTGGCCTGGTGGGGTGTCAAAGGGCAACGCTATTCATTCGGAAAATAATCAAACCATCATTTCATTCAGTACATTTAGTTGCAGACCTGAACGTAGAACTTGTCGAATGTCATGATGGGTCCGAAGTAAAAGAAGGGGAGGTAAAAGTTGTACTTGAGAAGCTCCAGGATGCTGTAGTTTCCATCTTTTCTCTCACAGTTCTCAAGAGCAAAACTCATACAGCGCATGATGGTGAAACCACAGCCGCCGTAGAACAGAAGAGGACGCAGATCAAAACTGCCAGTCACAAAACCTGCCTGAAAGATCAGCCATCTCAAATGAACACAATCATAATCACAAATAATAATAATGATAATTACATTTTGTTTATTTTTTTAAAATAACCATTATAATTACATTAATAAAATGTATAAACATTTAGATTTAAATTCTTAATAATATTAATAATATACAATATTAATAATTATTAATTTTATTTTAATAAGTTTATTTTAAAATAAAAATGTATAATTAACAAATTATATTTATAACAAACATTTCGATTTAATATCTTTCCATTTAAAAAATAATAATAATAATAATAATAACAAATGGTGATGACCATTATATAGTACAGCTTTACTTTAGCACTATTTACATTTTAATATTCAATATTTTTACAGTGTCAGTGACATGCCTGCCAGGAAATGAAGGGCTCCATTTTGAAAGTAGCCAATGTAGTGAGTCCGGCAACGAAGCAGAGCCACCTGAGCTTGACCAGAGAGATGCTATAGAGCAGCACACAGTGAGAAAGGATGAGCATGACGTAAGCCCAGCCCATACTGCAGAAAACTGCCAGCATACCGTACACCATGAACACCAGAGATCTGTACTGTGGGATGGGGAAAGAAATGAGAGAATGAGCCTCTCAGGTTGGCCGTACGGATTGATACATTCAGTCAGTAGTGTCACATAACGCAGATGTGTCTGGACTTTCAAGAGCCACCTGTGGAGCCAGCAAGGAGCAGATCTTGGCAAAGATCACATGACCTGAGAGTGCAAAGATGATATGCACTCTGAACGTGGAGAACCACATCATCCACTCGACGTCAGCTGTATCCTGCAGAGCGACACTGACAAATCAGTCCACATTCACAATTTTATTTAGACCCAGTATGAAATTATACATATACAATTATACCATTTTTCTGCCAGAGTAGTACCATCCTGGCTGAACACTGGTCTTGAAGGTTTTTTTGTTGGAGTTTGCTGAATAAAGAAACAAAGTCATGTAATGCTCTGATGTAAATACATGGATGCAAAAAACTGCTTATTCATTGACATTATTACTAGCGCTATCATAATCTTGATTAATCGCATTAAACATAAAAGTGTGTGTGTTTGCGTGCATATACATATACATACACACATATATATATATATATATATATATATATATATATATATATAATATATATATTATATATATATATATATATATAGTATATAAATTTTATAAGTTTTAGATTAATCGATTTGACATGACTACCGGTAATTATTATTTTAAATTTAAGTTTAGTAGTTTCTGTCATAAACCCACAATAATACCTTAATTCTGCAAAAACATAGATGTGTATATTATATGAATGCAAAAAACTACATATTCAATTATGTTATTACTGTATATTGAATGCAAATTTAGTCATAAACCCACAATAGTACCTTTCTCTTTCTCTGTTCAGTCTCTTGGTATATTAATACTGACATATGATCCCTGCGTACTTTGCATAGCTTTCTGAGGCAAGCGAATAGCTGTGCTGTCTTTTTCCTCTTACAGTAAACTGTACTGCTATTTCATTGGAGGAAACCCGTTGCCTTAAAGTGATTTAGTAAATAAACTTTGATTCAATTAAGTTAAGTGTTTGTTAAGTAATTGAAAAAAATAAGTTAAGTGAACTTTTTTTTCCAATAATGCATGAAATTGGATAAAGGCAACTGGTTTCCTCACTTTTTTAAGTTAAGTCATCTGATCACTTTTTACAATGTGCATTTATGAGTGAGAAAAGGTGGATGTTACAGTAAAATCCTCACAGAAACTTTATTCTTAAAGTAACATAATGTAAGGGTCCCATCAGAACATATATTAATACTTACAGCTGGACACATCAAATATCCATCTGGCAGCCCAGAGCATTGCCATACACAGCACCACATTATACAAGTAGAGCTCGTACCTCGGGAGAGCTGCTTTGACCCCCATTGTACACAGGACAACCTAAGAGAGTTTGGAAAGGAGCAGTTTGAATGAAGAAACACATCTGGTGTCAAATTTGGCCATTAAAATATTTCCCAACCAAGACAGCCAATGAGTGTTTAAGATCCTACTAAAAATATACCTTGGTAATTGGTAATCTACTATGGGATGAAATATATATTGCAGTGTTACTGTCATGTATCATAACTTGTAGAACATGGCGTTAGCAATAGCAAGGTCATAGGTTCGCTTCCCAGGGAGCACATGAATTGATCAAATGTATGCTGTGAATGTTTGTAAATCTGTAAATGGATAAAAGTCTGTTAAACTGCATAAATATAAATTGCATCAGTCCACTTTAGACATTCTACTAACTAAGCAACTTGGCAACTACTAAACATCAACTAACTCTCATTAGAGTACTAGTAGGCTGTTAGTTTAGGATTAAGGTTAGGATTAGTTGACATGTGCATGCAAAGTCACTTATAGTCAGTATAATGTCTCTTGGGGATCATCAGAATAAAATGTTAGCAGATATTAAGCAGACGGTCTACTAATACTCTAATGACTGGTAGTTGATAGTTAGAACAATGTCGTAAGTGGACTATCGAAGTGTTACCGAATTATATATTAATCTACAAAAATAAATGAATAAAACCAAAAAGAATTTGATCTTTCTGGGTAGGGCAGAAGTTTCCAATGATTTGAATTGTGTGAGCAGGAAGCATCTACACTATGTGAGCACATGCTATTTTTAGCTAAACTATTTTCTGCTCTCATTGTATTGACTGAAGCATCACTTATACACTTCAGCCAAATGCTTTCTTTTCTAACCAGCAGATTATGCTTTTGTCTATTTATCTTCTAATAATTTAAAGCTATGAACTCAAATAACAAGGTGTGCTTTGTTGTGATGTTTGTTATTGTGAGATTTCACCTGAAGAACTATGCTACTAAATTAGCAGATTATTACTTGGTTAAATGTTAGCAGGTCATTCGCTGCATGGAGGTGCCAAGCAGATTTTAGAAACACCTATTGTACTAACCTTGAGCACAGCAATGCCACCGTAACCCAAAGGGCCTTTGAGATACTGAAAAATCCACTTGAACTTAAAATAATCACAAAACTGTATAGAAAAGATCAGCAAACAATAGTCTAATGCATCCTCTGTTTCTACAAGGTGTCAGTTGGGCACACAAACTGCCTGTTGGGCAGTTGCGGACAGTTAAAGGTGAACACGATATGTATTTATATTCATCTGAAGCTGCCCATAGGGGGGCGGACCCATTGTGCCATGTTGTATCAATAGAAACAGGCTTGGACCTCCATTGCTTGCATACTGAATGTCCTACATAAGAATGAGTGGGATAGAAAAAGTGTGAAATAAATATATACACACAATTAAAAAGGAAACATTATAGGCTATGAAACATTTATATATATATATACAATAAATATATGAAACATAAAACTTTACCTGAGAAGCATGGGTTTGCAAGATTAAGTTTTGCTTTTGTTAAGACTGAAATCACTGGTTTCCCATAGGTCAGGGGTCAACTAGAGAAGACATGTTAGGTAATGGTATTCCACTCTGTCTAAAGTAAACTCTGATAAGACACAATAGATGAAATAAACTACTGTATATAACATGTATAGCCTACATTTGTCCGAATCCAGCACAGAATCTACCTATCAGCACATTATTAAAGAGCTCTTTGCTAATACAGAGCACTGTTACAGTCCCTTAATATAACTGAAATGTATTTTAGGCTATTACTTGTTTAGCAGCCTTTAAGAAAGGCCAGGAGCCCTGGCATACATTCACACACTTCAACACCTGTTTCTGTCAGGGTCAAGGCTGTTTTGGGATGATCATATTTGGTTGACAATTTGGGATGGGGCACCTTTCTATCTTCAAACCTAAATAAACACCATTCCATTCAAAAATAAACAGGTTCATCTTAAATCTTAGTTACCTAGTTCTAAAATAAGCAATTGTCTATGCACTTCAAAAAAAATAAAAAAAAATAATAATAAAATAAAAAAAAGTTGTTGCCTTAAATTTTTAAGTTCAATCGACTTGTATATTTAAATCATTAGGGTCAACTTATGTTGCATTAAATCATCAACTTAAATCGCATTACATTTTAAACAGATTTGTTGAATCTTGTATAACTTTAAAAAAAGTGGAAATTGCTGAACCTTGCATGTAAAAAATATATAACATTTAAGTAAATTTATATATATAAATAAAATTAAATAAATTAAATTATATAAAAAAATTAAATATAAAAATTAAATTAAATATATAAAAAAAGTAAAAAAATTTTACAGTGCATCAGATTAAAAACACCTGAAATACCAGATTTAGCCATAATGACTTGATTTAGTAAGTCTTGGCAGTTCAGCAGTTTAGTTTTTAAGCAGAACATGTGTTAACATGTCTAACATCACCAAGCTTTGTCTTGAGAAACATTAAAAACTAGTGGTTTTCAACCCAGGGCCCACTAGGGAGCCTCAAGATTAATAAAAATACTTTACGTTTATTAAAATAGTCTAAATTAAAAAATATTAAGAATGGAATTTTATTTATATTATAATAAAGTCACAAAATTAATCAAAGTTGGTTAAATATCAATACTCCCAGTATCCGTTTTAAAAAATAATTTTAAATACAAGCCTATAACAGCATGTATAAGGGAGCCTTGTGTTGGACAATGAGCAGACTTTGAGTCAAAATGATTTTAGCCATACAAAATCAACTATCTAGCAGCTGTTATGCCCCCACGTGGCCAACAAATTCAGTGCATCTTTCGCTGAACACACACTTGATCAAACAAAAATTGACCAAACACACTCTTATAGGTCCAGAAAGTGCTGGTTTGATTTATTTGACCATATGCAAGATTCATGTCTTCATTTATCAACCCACAAACAGGAATGGTGAAATCCTTTTACTAGTACAGTAACCTAGTTACGGTCATCCTTAGTCCTTACAGAGTTTCCTTGAGCTTTAAAGGAGTACTTGATTACAGTGGGTCCAGTTGTGTGGAACATCTGGTGCTCATTGATTGGTTGTACGTTATAATTGCCATAAATTTGATCCTATGAATGCAGATGTAAAAATGTCTGTGACTGCCTCCAGTGAAAAGGCAGATGAGATAGACAAATAGAAAGCCTACTCCTCCACCGTTTCCTTTTTGCTGGTCTCCTGGCCTTCAAAGATCGGGTACTTGCTTTCCACCTCTGCCCATGTGATGGCACCATTGGACAGGTCACGAATAATTTCGGGCAACTCGGTAACCTGTAAATAAACAGGTTGTACATGTCAGCAAAATACTCAACACAAACGCTCACTTAAATGAAATGAAGACACAAATATGACCAACTGCTGTACCTCAGCCCTGATCTGCCTCATGGAGTCACGGTCTCTCAGAGTGGCCGTATGGGGCGTCTTATTAACGGTGTCAAAATCGATGGTGATACCGAATGCAACACCGATCTCATCCGTTCTGGCATAGCGCCTACCAATAGATCCTGAGGAATCATCCACCTTGTGGGACACACCATTCCTGGTAAGGGCTTCAGCTGTAGAGCGAAGCAAATCATTAATAACAACACAAATATGATTTTGATGATGGATTTTTATAAATAAGGTAAAGATGTTATTACTCACATAATTCTCGAACAAACGGCATGAATTCCTGATTTTGGCTCAATGGAAGGACGGAACATTTGTAAGGTGCAACAGTTGCAGGAAAGCTGAAATACTGAACAGAGAAAGCAGCAAAGTTCATAAATAAAGCAAGACAAACAAATTAATTACAGAATATTACAGCATAATGTTTACCGTTCTCTGTTCGTCTCCCTCTCTGATACGGAATGTGTGCTCAAAGATGGAGTACATGATTCTTCCGATGCCGAAGGAGGGTTCGATCACGTTAGGAACAACCTCCTCAACTGTAAAGCAGGAGATGTCAATTAAAGTTTATTTATGTCTTTTACATATTGTTTTTATGCTGATGGAAAAGGTTAGTTTCTGCCTCGTACCATGCAGGGTCTTCTGGAACCTCTTGACATTAACCATGTCCTTGGTGAGTTTGAAAGTCTTGCCCTCAGTCTCAATGGTGAACTCACTGCAGTGAAAGAGGAAACCAATGAATGAACAGAATAATATTAGTGGCCACTATTTTTGGTTTGAAAAACTTAATGGGCAAAGTTTTGCCTATTGAAAAAGGAAGCTGGGATGGGACATATCAAAGGGCTTGTATGCTCCCTCTTTTAAATAGTCAATAAGAATTTGATTGCATTTAATTCAAAACAGTACCAATATCAAATAAAAATATACCTTATATTATAATATTGGACAGGCGAAAACGGTTAAAACAAATATTTCCATAGTTTGTTTTGACTTTAGGACTAGGATAAATAAAAGCCAATTATTTATGATTATTTATTTATTTTTGACTAACAATTAATGCATTACCGTTCAAAAGTTTTGGGTAAAGAAAGATTTAAGATTTTACTTTTATTCTGCAAGGATGCATCAAATTGATCAAAAGTGAAGAAACCTTTTACAACATTATAAATGTCTATTTAAATAAATGCTGATTATTATTTTTTTTACGTTCGATTTATGAAAGAATCCTAAAACATTTATCATGTTTCTACAAGAAAGGTTAGGAAAGGAAAGGATAGAAAGAAAGGTTTATTGAGCACCAAATCAGCATATTAGAACGGTTTCTGAAGAATCATGTAACACTGAAGACTGTTGTAATGATGCTGTAAAAACATGTTTGCAATTACAAATAAATTACATTTTAAAGGGGTGGTTTACTGCTTTTTTTCTTTGCATGATTGTGTTTTTGGGGTGCAATATAACATGTATTCATGGTTTTTCTTTTTTTAAAAGTCTTATTTTTCATAAATTTCACCTTTATTGTAAGCCTCTTTCTCCTCTGTCATTTGAACGACCGGTTGACTTCCTGATTCTATGAAACCACTCCCTCAGAAACAGGCAATGGGCTCAGATTGGTTAGTTTGGGCCGGTGTGTTGTAATTGGCTAAACTGCGTAGCGCACGTTGTCCGGAACCGCCACGCCCCTTACCTTTACGGGCGTGAGTCTCATGTGCTCCATGTAAACAATGGAGTCGATACTCATAGACATAATATAATACATAGACGCCCTATTGGCCGCTTTGGAACGTTGCTGCGATACGTCAACGGGTCCGCCATTTTGCGGAGGGCAAGACTGCATGAGACTGCACTGTAATCAAGGGTGAGCTGCGTTTTTTTCTGGATAAAAACAAAAACTGTTTTTATATTTATCAACCGATTTCAGTGGTTTGTATGTGGTGTACAAAAAGTTCCATCTCTAGTTATTTAAAATCTCAATAGTTACACTTGTAAAATATTTGTTTTAATAAAGAATGGTCAAAGCTCAGGCTTGTCATGTATCTGGCTTTTTATTCTTGGATAAGAATGGTGAAGACCCCCATACTGAGCTATAATTTAAGTTTTCTTATTGTGGAAAAAGCATTTTCTGTGATTGACCAGATTTGAGCAATAACAAAGATAACTGATGGATCCTTTATGCTAATACATATGTTATGGTACAACTACTGTGCAATGCAGTAAATATAACATTTGTGAGAAGTAATAGTAAATAGTTTAGTCAATAAAATAAACAAATAGTATACAGCAAATAAAATAGTAATGAATAGTATAATTATATAATATCATACAATAATACAATCATAAAAATGTTGATAATATAGCATATGGTTTATTAATAATACTATAATAATAGCAATAGAATAAGAAATATCAATTACAGAATATACACAATAAAAAAATAAGTTAAATAGTGACTTATATTTAATATTTAACTCTTTTTGTTAAATTTCAGTTTTATTGATCAGTAATAGCAGAAGTAGCTTCAGTCAAACATACAGCAGGATACAACGTTAAAAAAGCCTAAATATAAAGTTATGAAACTTCACTTTGCCCTCAGCCAAAACGATTTACCAGGGAACCATTTATAGATTAATGAGACCAAAGATCGCCCGTTAGATATACACAAGACGAATAATATCTCATGTTTAATCACTAGACTAGAGACATCCGAGGCGGCGGCACACTTCAGAAGCACTCGCCGAGGTAAGGCTGTCCTCTGCTGGGTTAATGAGCGCTGAGCGCCCGGTGATCGCATCTTACAACTCCGAAACCGTCAGATCAAATTTTGAAATAGGCGCTATCTTTATCAACAAACCACATATTTAAGCTTTAAACAACTACATTGTCGACTGAAAAACTATTAAAACTCCATTTCGTGACACAATAACAGTAGTATTTTTAAATGTATCCTCTGAACGTTACTATTACTAATTAAATCATGACCAAATACAACCAAAAACAAACGTTCAGTCTTGCCTGTGAAAGATAATTCCTCGGAAGCGGTTTTCAATTGTGTGGCGACTTGTACAGCCCCAAGCAGCGCACAAAACAGGCATTTTTCTCAATTCCCAGTATGAGAGGTATGGGAAAGTTGCCATCCCCAATATGGCGGCGCCGTTGACGTGCGCTCCAGCGGCCAATAGGGCGTCTATGTATTATATTATGTCTATGTCGATACTGCCGTGTCAGTTTGAGCCAGAATCAGACCCAGAAAGCGGCGATGAAGAGAGTCAAGCAGAACCTCCACAAACACGGCTGTTACAACACGTTTCTGAATGGTACGTTTTTGAATTATTATTATTTATTCTTCTATTATTACATAAGAAGTTTGATAGCCTGTTATACTTGAAAATGCTACTGCTGCTTGTTAGCTTTTTGAGATACGTTTTTATCTTGATTAAACATTTTAAACAAATGATTACATGAGTAATACAGTTTTTTAAAGTTATTGTTTTATCGATATAATGAACAA
Organism: Chrosomus eos; assembly: GCA_036326025.1. Taxonomy (NCBI): domain Eukaryota; kingdom Metazoa; phylum Chordata; class Actinopteri; order Cypriniformes; family Leuciscidae; genus Chrosomus; species Chrosomus eos. The sequence goes on from CM070840.1 coordinate 15,389,268, forward strand.
CCGTTTAGCTATTAACAAAACTTAGTTTACTCTGTGTATCGTTTTCTTAGCATCAATATAACTGGCTACTATAAACAAACACTGTTGACATTGATCACATTCATGATCAAATCGAAAAAACTACGTCATAAAGTAGCTATACGTGGCAAATACATTTACAAAATCGATATGATTACAAATTCAGGTCCAAAATGTTTGTACGCGTTTGCCATAGAAACACGAAATAGCATAACCAAGTGACTATAAAGCCAGCGCTGGCATTTGTTTACGTCCTTGATAAAACGAAACCACGTCTAAAATTATACAAATACGTTTAAAATGATTAAGTCTTACTTACAGGTTGTGGCCCAACAACTGCTGCATCTGGTTTTAACGTTGGAACAGCTTCAGGTTTTAGCAACAGTTTCTTGTGGAATCCGGCATTGAATTGTTGAAAATTCAGGAAGCTGTCTTCAGTGAAATGTGCCGCACAAAGAGCAGCTAAACTACGATTGTAATCGTCAGAAACATAATCAAACATAAATTGTAGCCATTGTTGACTAACTAAAGCGTCTGTAGGAAGCCCGAACACAGAGGACCTGACAGCTGGGTGAACATAACACACTTTCGACGGCATGGCTAGCTCTCCCCTGTAACTCTTCCTCTTCGGCAAAGCCGCAGAAATATGATCATGCCCTTTTTTGCGTATTCCGGAGGGAGGGTTGATGCAAATGTATGGGTTAGTGACGTCTAAAACCCAGCTGTAGTCCCAATCGAGTCGTTTTTGTAGGCATTTACACTTCCTGATTTTTAAAAGACGATATCTCTGCTTACATTGAACTTTCAGCGCTGCAACTTTGCAGATTATGTTCATGCACCAACAGCAACATTACACACTATTTAAAATGAAAAAAGTGAAATCGCAATCAACCACCCCTTTAAAATATATTCGATTAGAAAAAAGTTATTTTAAATTGTGAAATTTCACAATTTTAAAACTTTTACTGTCATGTTGATTAAAAAACTGCCTTTATATTGTGAATCTTCATATTTGGGGGTCATTGACATTAAACATTTTGTTAACACTTTATATTAAGGTGACGAAATTACGCATAATTAACAAGTAACTAACCCTAAACCGAACCCTAACCATAACTCTATAGTATGTAGTTCATTAATATCACTAAGCACATATTACACTGTAATTACACATTTAAGTACTGAGTAATATTAAGTAACTACATGTACTTACTATAAGTTTAGTTGCTTGTAATTCTGCATAATTTACAGTTATCACTACAGTAACTACATGTAACACATGTAACAATGACACTGTAAAATAAAGTGTAACCAAAATGTTGAATACTCTTAATATCGATGATGCTCACCCATTCTCGTTGAGGAGTTTCTCCTGCTCTGTGATATAGCATTCATCACAGATGCCCAGGTACTCCATGGCAAACTTGGCATCCTTCTTATATGCTTTGCCGATGGCTCCTTTATTTGGCTCGAACTGGACAACATTTACAACTTTGTGTGAAGCCGTTAAGGAAGGTGACTGAAGACAAACAGAACTAACATTCTGTGCTGAGACAGTTCACATCCTATTCAAATGCTTTGACAATTGTAATTATTAAACTAATGCAGGAAGTTGAAGGATATGGGTTCCTTCAAGGGTTTCTCAGCAACCAGAGGGACTTTGGTGGCCCGTGCGTGGCACAGAAGATCATAACACGAGCGATCAGCACACCCCACAATCTCAATCCACCCCTGAAAAACAGCACGTGCAAACACACAATAAACACCTATTCTTTAGCACAGAAGGTCCTCGAGCAAACACTGAACGTACATAGGAGGTTTTGGTCTCAGCGTCCCAGCAGTCACAGGCATAGTGGGCCATCTCATTGTCCATATGCTGACGGAAACGAAGCTTGTCTTTTGCAACACCCACTTTGACCAGATAAAGGAAGATCCTTCCAATGAAGTAGCCCAAGACGGAGTTGTTGATGATGCCCTATACACAGTACGAAAGTTTGTTAGAACAACCGAACTGTTGATTATAATCAATGCATCATAAATGAGATCTTGACTAACCTGATCCACTGCATCCCCCAGCCTCATTATCTGGGCAGATTGCCCACTAGTCTGTGCTTTGGAGGAGTAAAGTATGATTTGCAGATCAGCAACATTTGAGAACTTGGAATGAACCTTCTCAGTCGGGTCTACAAAATGCTCAATCTCAGCCATCGTAAACTCTCTGTGGAGAGAAATATCACTTCAGTACATAAGATCAGAAACGCATTTTATTCAATTCTCTATCTCTCCAATACTAGATAGATATTTTAATTAGATAATCATCAAACGTTCTAATATAGAAGCAAATAAAGTGAGATGCATGTAATATACATTTATGTAATTTAAATGCTCTGGCCTTTGCAGATATTTAAAGATGTCCATCTTTAAGAATAGCAGACTCTTTGGATTTATATGAAATGGTAACACTTTACAATAAGATTCAATTTTTAGCATTAACTAAGGTTAATTAAGGTTGTAGAAGTATTGTTCATTGTTAATTTCAACATTTACTAATACATTTTAAATTTAGTTATTTTTATATGATATGATCTGTTAAAGTTAATGTACTATGAACTAACATGAATGATCAAGGTACAATTTTGTACAGATCAAATATTAATACATGCTGTAAAAATGTATATTGCAGAAAGCATATGGTTCATGAAAGCTAGCTAATACATCCTTGTTAACAAATGGGACTTGCAAAGTGTTACCTGTAAAATAAACTTATGTTTCTAGGTTATAGCTAAAGAAACACACATTTGACCTGTAATATTTTAATGTTTAAATTATTTTCTGTGAAATTCGTTCTGTAGAACCTCTCATTTTAAATTTTCATTTAGCACATTTCAGTTCAGGCTTGTTTTACTTGGAGTGTTATGTTTTTGTTTTTTATCCAGTATTCATTAAAAAAAATATTGCTTGGTTAATCGGTTTTCAGCAAGTACAGTCAGACTTAGTTAGTTATCGGTATTGGTAAAATCCACTATAGGTCAACCTCTATTCAAAAGGAAATCATAATCCCCACCTGACGCGTATCAAGCCGGAGCGAGGAGAGATCTCATTCCTGAAAGAGTTTCCGATCTGGGCGGCGGCAAATGGCAGCTTCCCCTGGTTGAACTCCAAAAGACGTTTGAAGTTGAGGAAGATTCCCTGAGCGGTTTCTGGCCTTAAATAGCTAAGGAAATAATGTAGCCCCAAGAGAAATGAATCAGTCTTCATACTTTGGATATTTTAAAATTATAGCATATAGTCCAGTGGTGTCCAACATACCCTTGCATGTTGCCCCCAGGCCCAATGGAGGTCTGGAACATCAGGTTGAATGAGATGGGAGGTGTGAGGTCATTTCCTGTAATGGGAGACTTGACATTGTATTGTACAAACAAATCTGCCAACTCCTGCTGAGTGTAGTTATCCATCTGAAAATAAAGAAACAGAACTAATCAATAAAAACAACTGATTACCCCCAAAAATTTCTTGTGGATTCTGTGAGTTTCATAGAGTTTATTAAATTATTTAATTGATTATTAAAACATTGCCCAAGTGAGACATACCTGAGTGATGACACTGTCCATCTCAGTTTTCTTATCTGCCGTACATTTTTTGTCACTCATTAATTTCTGTAGATGAGCTAAAAAGCAAAAGAAAAGGCATGCATTATTATTATTATTATAGTAGTAGTAGTATTTATTTTTATTTATTTAATTTCACCACAGGACATATTACTGCTACTATTACTGTATATTCCCTGTATTAAAATTAAATATATCAAATAAAAACCTAAACAGCTTTCACATAAAATAAAATGTATTTCTATTGAAATCGAAATTTCCTACTGAAACCATTTAAAGTTAATTGGCTTAAATCACCCTGAAACATGATACTTTATAATAAGTTACAGGTAGGAGCATTTTCATTATAGAGCTTTTTATTTAAAAATCAATCAAATAAAAGGTATATGCCTGTGAGTGCAAAAAGTATATCATCAATATGTTCTAAAAATCCATTAAGTTAACTTTGGCAACTTTAAGGAGTCCAGATTTAGGTGCACAGTTTGTCAGAGTATAAAGCACTTATTCATTTCAGTCGGTTGGTGGTCTACAGAATATGGAGTCGGACTGGTTCCCTGATAAAGCCTTTGTGATTCTTGCAGATCCCATTGTCTATTGTTTTCTTTTACCCCTGAACATCTACAGTATTCATGGAGGACAACAGAGATGACCTGAGCCTGATTGGCTCATAGAGCTCAACACATACGAGCGCTTGTTAATATTAGAAACAATGACAAACCTTTAAGGAGGTGGTCGGCACGGAAACACTCTCCGTTCTTGACATCCTTGACCATGTAGTCGGCAAATTTATCCACATGTCCTGATGTCCTGAAACACGACAAAAGTACTGAATAAGAGTTTCAGAGATGATGCCATGGCAACAGATTGAATGAACAGAGTAAAGGTGAATAGAAAGCTGAATGCTCACTTGAGGACGGGTTCTGGTGTAAGCATGGTGCAGTCGATCTCCAGAATCTGCTCCTCCTGGATGAAGTGTTGCCTCCAGACCTGGAGGATATTGTTCTTCAGAGCACATCCGACGGGCCCAAAGTCATACAGCCCACTCACACCTTTCTCAAACACAAAAACAAACTATTAGTTGACGATAACAAGCCAATCTTAGATATTTTTTACTAGTAATGAAGCTATTAAAATACTTATATATGGAGGAATATTGTAAACACTGAAAATACTCACCGCCATAGATAGCAAATGCCTGATCGTAAAAGAAGCGTCTTTTTAGAGTGTCTTCCATCTTGGTTCGATCCACAATGTCATCTTTGGGTTGTAAGGCAAGCTCCTGTAAAATGGAAAAAAGAGTCAATGGGACTCTTTTGGATAAGACATACAAAACGAAATGAACCCAAAGCAACTTATTCAAGCTATAATCTTCTGATTATTATAGATTAAGTGTGTAATGTGTTATTAAATAGAAATAATGGTGGTTTTCAAACAGGTTTCCAGAACACTTTACCCACCCGCCATTGGTCGGTCGTACACAGTCCCGCCCCTAAATCACACTATTGGTTAAACCAGTATAGCTAGTTGCTTTCAGACACATGAATGCAACAGTCAGGTTCCAAAGGTAAAAATCCCATTAAGGTCTCCGTAGGGGAATTTTAGTTTTCTTTGAATAAACCCTTAAAGACAACTATTTTGAGCTATGAGGTTGACTTGTTAATCGATAAATATATGCTTTCGTTGAAGCCATCTGTTCACATATTTTTAAATGGTTGTGTAACATGCGAAAGTCCTGGTGAAAAACCCACGATTCTGCTAAGAATTCTTCACCAATCAGAGAATCAAAACAAGCACATTGCACCAAAAGAACTCTCAAGTGCCTGAATTTTCAGCATCATTACTCCAGTCTTTAGTGTCACATGTCAACATAGAAATCTTTTCTAACAATAGAAATCTTTACTATCACTTTATATCAATTTAACACATCCCTGCTGCATAAAAGTATCAATTTCTTTTAAAAAACTGTACTGTAGTGTATATTGTTACAAAAGATTTCTATTTTTAATAAATGCTGTTCTTTTTTTAAAACTTTTTATTCATCAAAGAATCCGGAAAAAAAGTACCCCAGGTTATAAAAAAAAATATTAAGCAGCACAACTGTTTCCAACATTGATAATAAATCTGCATATTACAATGATTTCTAATGATGCTGAAAATACAGCTTTGCCATCACAGGAATGAATTACATTTTAAAGTATATTAAAATAGAATGTGAATGTGAAAATATTTCACATTATTACTATTTTTCTGTTTTTTGATCAAATAAATGCAGGCTTGATTAGCATGAGAGACTTCTTTTAAAAACATAACAAAAAAAATAGTAATGTTTCCAAATTTTTGACTGGTATCATATGTATGCGTATATACAAGTATATATATATATATATATATATATATATATATATATATATATATATATATATATATATATATATATATATATACACACACACACACACACACATATACATACAAACACATTATATAAATATAAAACAAAGATAAATAATATATCAGAACTTTTGCACCTTTTATGTAAAAACTGAAACATATGCAATGCCAGTGAAAAACCAAATTGACATTTCAGAGAAAAGAAATAAATTAAAATGACAATTTAATAAAAATCATGGAAAGATCGCTGAAAAAGTGTTTAAGAACTGTAGCACTCTACAGTCAATGCATATTGAACTGGGATAAGAGAAAATGTATTGGACCTAATAACTAAATACTTCATATTTTACGGCATCCCCACGTTACTTTAAGGAAACATGAAGAACAGAATAACATTTCTCACCTTGGCCTCAAGGATTCTCTTGCGAGCTTTCAGTTCTGCAACGGCCTTATTGACATCAACATCAGGAGCATTTTCTGCCTTCAACTTACGCACAAGATCACCCTATGTGGAAAAATAAACAGTTTAGTTAATTATTATAATATCTACATATTAGAATCCATATGTATCCGTCAACATTTTCCCAGAAATATGATTCGTTTTAACTGTCTGTGTTTATCCCCACCCTCAAGTCTCTATTGGCCCCTGCATGTCAGAATTGCTCATCTCAAACGTGGCACTGACAGATTGAATCATACAACAGTACAAACCCCAAATAAAAACACCAAACTGTAATATACTTCCTGAAATATCACTTTAGCAAAAATGCATGTCCATAATAAGCAATTTTAACCATTTTGAACAATATAAAAGGGCCGCAATACATTCCAAAATTGTTTAACGTTACACCTCGAATAAACAGCAAATTCGTGTTTAATGTTATGTGACATAGTAATTCAGCATTTAAATATGTTTGTTATTATGTTTAATTACCTGTTCCTTCACTGCCACCCTCAAAGGAGCCAGAACCTCTTCAATACTGCCATCCATATTCTGTCCTCCCGTCATCTCCAGCAGCCACGCGCTTCTCTTCTTCTTCACACACAAACAGCCCGACAGCGAGAGTGCTCTGGTCGGAGGGGAAGCACACAGGCGTATGGGACTGGATCGAACCCTCGGAACAGCGCGGACGGTGGCGATCTGTGTACCGGTCCTGTGGAGGAGTGCTGATGTTGCGCTACGCAGAGACAGCATGGACCGAGAGGAGGAGCAACCACACCGCGGAACTGAATGATGAAATCCCTAAAAATGAGTAAGTGACGGCAGGGGTTCAGTTCGACACTTTCGCCATTATTTTTTGTATAATTGGATTGAGTTTTAATTGAAAAATGGCAGATTCGCTACAATCTCTCTGCTTCGAAAACAAATCGAAATAAAAAAAAATGTGCAAAGTAATAAGTAAAAAAAAATTAAATCCTGATTTAAATAAATAAATGTTTACTAATACATGAGAAATTATAATAAATAATTTTAAATAGTAGGCTGGCTATTATATTGCCTTCTTGAACTCAACACCTTGTGAAAAAAAAGAAGAAGAAAAACAATACACAGAACAATAAAACATACATTACAACGAAGATAACAATTAAACAACACAAAATATAGCTACACAATATAGGTTCAAAACAAGAATATAATTATTCCTCCTTTTTTAAAACTAGAATAATTCACACAATATCATGACTTAATAAAGTCAGCTCTTCAGTTGACTCAATTTATAGTTGTATTTGTGCGTTACTATTATTAGTGCTATCATATTCTCTACAATACACGGTCTTTTTATTTCAAAGAAGACACGGTGATCTTATTCTTATTGCAATTAATTCATTGCAGGGTGGGTAGCAGTTATCTAATTCCAGTCTACAATATTCCCAGGAATATTCCAGATATATAGCTATGTAGGCTATTCTATTCCTGTAACAAAATTTGTTCTGATGTCCAGCCTATAGGGGGAAAACACTAACATTAATTTCGTGGTTGTCATTGATTTTTGTTTTCAATATTTACTATTGAGATCGATAGATGAATGGACCATTGTTGTTGTTGTTTTTTAAGCTTGTTTTCACATTATCTTTTACATGTTAGCTATGCATTAACCGATTACCTGCTTTAATGGCAAGAGTAATTTCTACATTTTTGGCTAGTCTGGATTACCCCTAGCCTAACAACAACAACAACAACAACAACAACAACAACAACAACAACAACAACAACAACAACAATTGACCCTTCGCGTGGAGCTTGATTGACAGGTGTTCTAACCAATCATACTTCGCCATCCGCCATTTTGTCCGAAAAAGCAGCCAGTAGAGTTAGGAGGATTTTAACTTGGTAAAATGAATATACTGACGCCTTTCCGCGGTTAAAACAACATTACTTCTTATGTTCGTTCATGTTTATTTGATGCTATAAATGAACTAGAAGGAAGAGATGATCGGATCACGAGCAGCTTTAACGGATGCTCTACAGCGATCTGTCACGGCACATTAAAGAGCCCCAAAACGGTATTTATTGTTTAAATTTCTTTCAAAAACTGACCACATTTGAAAGCTGAGACTTTGTTTAATATGTTTAATATCAAAAGTAACCGAAAAGTAACCTGGTCTGTCCTGTCTGTCCGCGTGTTGTCAGTCTCCTCTCTGCTCCGCGATGTATTTTTCACTGCGTGAGAACATGGTAAGAGCGTGAGAGCGGTGTAGCTTGTCGGAACATAGCGACAGTAACTAAGGAGGGCGGGTCTTTGCGAAGGGTCAATTCATCATTATAACATCCACAGTACCTCAGGAAGACACTTTGGGGAATATAATTAGAAGAAAATGTACTTATATGAATATGATGATATAATACAATTTGCATATTGTATACAAATATTTCAATAATGTTAAAGGGAATATAAAAAAATAATAATAATATAATCTCCTCTGCAATTGTCTTGTTTAAACAAACACTTGTTTTGCGATATTCTTCGGCAAAATCGGGCAAAATGAACACAACTGACTTCAGTTTATCTCCTCCAATCACAGGATTCCAGGAGATAAACACTCCGCAAACAATGTACTATTCGGCCACAAGATGTCAGTATAAACACACATTTAAACAGTGCCTCAAGAACAGCTGTGGAATAACAGTAAATATAAACAGTAAACCTATTTATTCTAAAGCCATTTGCTACAAAGTAAACACCACAATTACTCTACTACTTTACATATAAGGGCCATTCTACAGTTGATAATTGGTGCCTGCTGTCCCAGTCCCACAAACAAAAAACACATTTAAAAAGAATTTAAGTATTTGAATTTTAGATGTAAAGATCCTTATTATCTATTGAATCCCATAATAATTTTTAAAATATCAGTAAGCTAAATATATATAAAATCACAATTGATCGGGTACTTTCAATTGGGAGGGGGCAGTTCAACTTCTGAAGTGTTTTTTCATTGTTTTTAAAAATATCTTTTTGATTTCTTTTTTAAGTTTAAAAGTTTAAGTTAAAAAATGTTCATGTCACTACCAAAACAGTGTGTGTTTTGGTCCATTGGCTGAGACTGATTTTAACCACACCCCTACATTTTTGATCAGAAAATATTCCTGTGTTCTCATAGACTCTCTTTCATTGTAGGTAACATCATTTCGAGGAAAATGTGCTCAAAACTCTGTGTGTAACTTTAAGGAAAGTCACTACCAAACACCCTTTTTCTGCAATTAAGCAAACTTTTTGGGGTGTTTTTCCATAAAATTTAGTTTTTATGTGTGTACAACTGTTCAGAACTGTAACCTTGTGCTGGTTATCATATTTGTATCTAAAATTTGTCACTACCGAAACAGTCACTACCAAAACATGTGGTGAAGTTTCGGTTGTGACATTATGGTTTTTTGAGTGTTATTCGATAAAATATTTGTTTTTGTGTGTGTACAACTTTTCAGAACTGTGCTAGTTAATCATGTGCTGATTAGCATCTTTGAGCTAGGCTCAAAAGTATCTCAAATTGTCACTACCGAAACAGTCATAACCGAAACATATCATCATTGTTTTGGTAGTGACAAAAGGGAACACATAGCTTAATCATTTATAAATGATAAAAATTGTACAAATAAAATTTTAGTACAGTTATATGCAAATCATTAGTAGTATGTTTTAGTAGTGTTTTAGTATGCAAGTTAAAATTCTGTAATGTGATGTGGTCGCTATACCAAAACATTACGAAAATGTGCCGTCAAGACCGAAACATGCATGTTTTGTCTAAAATAAAGTATATTGAATTAGTATAGTGTTTGGTTCAATGTAAATTCAAACTAATGAATCCTTAACTTTGAATGATTAACTTAATGCCTTTTTACAAAGAAAGATTGGATTCAAAATACAACAAATCTTATAAATTACACTTGAAATATTGTTAAAATTGTAATTGTTATCGATTTACCTGTGAAAACTTGTTTTAAAAATAGCAAAAATATATATTTAAAAGGTAGATTTAAACAAAATATGAGCCTTCTTATTAAATTATTTATTATTGTGTTTCGGTATAGTGACAAATTTGGGAAGAGGAAAAATATTCCAAAGCTTTCTGAAAATACAATATAACAAACTGCACAATTACTAGAAATGTGTACATTGGATATTATATAATTTGCATATACACAAAATTTGTGAAAAATATAATAATAATTCAAGACGTTTCCAACTCTGTCTTTGTAGAATGGCCCATGAACATCATCCATTAGTTATATAGACTTCCATAATAGCTAAAATAATATTCTCTATAGTATTTGAATGTTTTCTTTTGAGTTAGGCTTAATAGAACAACCATAAATTCTAATTCGGTTTTTAAAAATCCAAATTAATTTAGCAACGCATCAGAACAACAAGCACTAAACATGACATATCTTTTGATGGCATATTGACATTATTTATTAATAGTTACATTGTTTATAATATTTTATTCGTATTAAAAACGTAAAAAAGATAGAGAAATGTGATAAAGGATAAATAAGCTGTAAAACTAGTTGAATCGAAGGTTGCATCACACAGACTGCCTTATTAAACATTAAGATCAAACACCCACCTTCATAAAATATTCAGTACCCCTCCCACCTCTCGCCCTGTCATTAAAACATTTCTGAAATCACTGCGATTTCTCTTAGTAGGCCTGGGCTATCTCATCGAAATAATTTCCCCTCTAAAATATATTCTTCTAGCTATAGACTAGAATTGATCATTTTCTTCATCTTTAAATTTGATGTTTCATATAGCTTATAGTTTCCTGGTTCTTAGGTCTGAAACAGGTTTGAAATGACAAATGTGAGATATGCTGTCTAAAGTGAGAGCAAACAAACCAGATCAAACCTTAAAAAAGCAATTCAGAAATAAGTCAGAAAACAATAGTGTATAAAATGTAATTTATCCAGTTTACATTTGGTGTCATGACATTAGGCTATTTGGGTTTAACATAGGTGTATATTGGTCTTCTGCAAAATATTCAACAAGCAAAAAAAATATTTTTTTATTAAAAATATTAATATTAAAAGTGCACAAACTTTTTTTTCTCTCGTTTCCCCCACTTTTTTGACAGTGCTGCTGATATCAAGTAAAAGTAACTGTTACCAAACCACTGTACATTTTTCTAAAGGGTAGTTTCACACGGTCAAATCATGTGTGTGTGCGTGTGTGCGCGCCCACACACACACACACACACACAGAGAAGGGGAGAGAATTGAGCGGCTGCAGATTTAGACTCTTTGTTATTACACACTCCGTCACTGACATCCATAGACCTGATTTCACACGAGGGCTGAAATGTCGCCGATTGCCGTCATCTGACAGGAGCATATCGTCTTGCATCGATCGCCGTATGATCATGAAGTGTGTGTTGTATGTTTATGTGGATGCAGTGGTGTAAGATCGTGTGCGGTGTATGGTGCGTCTGCCATCTGGACTCACTCCGCTAGCTCGCTAGCATCAGGCTAGCTGAAAATTATCAAAACATAAGTGACTGAGGAGGAATAAAATCCCGTTTCCATGGACAACACGTCCATCATTACCCAGGTAGCAAATCCAAAGGAGGAAGAGATCCTTTCTTCATGTCAAGAAAAAGGTACGGCGATAGGCGCCTGTTATTTGACTGGATGTTGGATGTTTTTGTTTTGACAGCGGAATCACTGCGGCTTTGCTGTTGATGCTTATTAATCCATAAGATTTTAAAGAGCTTTTTTATTGTAATATTTTATAATAATATTTTTTTTATTATTAATGTTTTATTTATATTATTGACGTGTTTTTTTATTGGAAATCAAAACTAAAATACAGAATAAGAAATTTTTTTTTTCTTCAATGTATGGTTCTCAGCTTCTGACTGAGAATCTCAAAACAAGTGTTTCCAGTCAGCTGCCTTCTGTTCGTGGTTTTAAGCAACAATGTATTTAACATGGATGCACTGTACTCGCTCACAGTTATTTCCCTAAGTATCAATCTTAATGCTTGTGCTGGAGCCAGAGAGCCTCAATAAGCGGATCAAATTATTTTATGCCACTGAGCCTGAAATCAAAACACTGAACTGGCTTTGCCATTCAGATCCCAGTTTTTGCATCAATTTCTGAATGTCAAATGATCATCATACATTATTGTCGCCTACTGCTCAGAAATGCTGATGGTTTTCACTCTTGAAAACAATAACTGTGGATGAAAGAATCAGTTTAACTGCTAGCTGCTATATGTAATTTCAGTGTAAGAGATTGCTGTTGTCTGTAGTTCTGAATGATTGGGTTAACCATGAGGCAGAAATGACTTAGTTAATTTTCTCTTTGGATTTTGCAGTGCTTCTAAAATAAGATTTAATTTACTCAATGAGTTTGCCCAGCAAATCAATATCTCCTCCAGCCTGGCAGTTTCCCCAAGTGCTCTTGACACATTTCGAGTCGTTTTGGTCACCATCTGAAGCCTAATGCAGTTAAACCCCTAGTTTTTCCTTGAATTAAAACAATATGGTATCAAATACTTATTGAATTCCATAACACTTCCATGGAGCGTCAGGAAACAAACTCCAGTTATCTGTGGCTTTTTATAATTGCTTCTTAATTTAAGTATAGTTCTCAAGAGAGTGTTTAAACCCATGGAAGTCTTATGCCTGCTTAAGTCAACACAACACGCACTAATGTGAGATGAAGTTATGAGATTAGCCCAAAACGAATCAATGCGAGTAAATAAATCACGTAAAGTATTTTCATGTGGCTTTCGGCTGCTTTTCTAAGGATAACAACACAACATAAACGTTTTACAGTCACTTAGAGCACAAACAGATGGTAGTCCACATGTTGGGGGCTTACTTGATGAGAGAAGAGCAGAAGAACGATGTCTGGTTTTGGGACGTAAAGCGCCCTCTCACCGCTCCCCTGCCGGGAAATTGGATCGGTTGACTGAGGATACCTCCACTATGAGAGGATCACATGACAATGGAATCCCTCATGACTTGATATCAGTATCAGTTTAACATACCTTTTGATTTAGGATGAGACAGTATGCCCGCTAAGCTCGAATTCTGCCTATTAGATTCAGAGATGTTTCTCGCTGCAAAAATGTTGGCCTCTATGCTTGGCTCCTGAGAATAAGTTCAACAGGTTTGTCAGCCAGGCGTATTTTGTTTTTGCCATGAAGTGGTAAAGCAGTGGTCCTAATAAATAAATCTTAATTTATGCACGGCCATGTTTCAAGAACAGGAAAGCGCACACACTCACAAATCAAGCCATAGCTGCCAGCCTGTCACCTCTTATGGGAGTGAATGGACCCCTGTAGCAACATTTTTTACATCATAGTAATTCTTTGAACATATTTAATGTGATTGATGATTGAAAATAATGTCCTTTAAAGAAATATTCCATTCAATACAAGTAAAACTTAATCAACACAAAATAATTTCCACTTTGTTCTTTTTTTCTTCAAAAAAAGTAGAAATCTGGGTTGCAGTTAGTCACACTGAAAGTGAATGGTTGAAATGGAAGCAATGACAGATTCTTTCTTCCCTATTAAAGATACAATATGTAACTTTTTTGGCCACAAGAGGGCGCAGTTTCCAACAATAACAAAGGCGTATGTTTATGACGCATTGACGAGCTGAATGATGGGACTTGATGTCAAGCTGATGGATCTAATGATGTTTATGGATGAGTGAAAACACTCATGTTTTTTAACATTACAGTGGTGTGAAGCAGGTCGCGATTGCTAAAGAGACAGATATGACACGCGAGTCCCGTGGATATAAAGGAATAAGGACATTTAATTCTACAGAACTACACGCAAGTGCTGGATTACTCACACAGGTCAGTTTATTAGACGAACTAAACTTGTGAGGGAACGCAGTGCTGTTTCACTTGCTCTAACGTTACACTATCACACTAAACGCCATTTAAATATGTGTTGAAAGTTATGATGCTTTTCTACGTGTTAGTTCGTTTTCTATACGAAACTAGCAGCTAGATCAAGATTAGAATAACGTACTGACCATATTCTAACATGTCATCATGTTGAGCTAACGTTAACATTGATTTGTTTTATGTACATTTGCTCACCTGTCTAATAAAGCTGTCAAGTCGTGACTCGTGAAGCTCTGTCGAGTCCAAGTTAGTCGTGGACGTGGAGCTCTCGGCATCTCAAAAACGCCACGCTGATATTGATCTTCATTTTAGTTCTCCTTGTTTGTCCCAAAGTCTGCTTGCCATGGTTTATGTTTGAACGAAACAAGAACTTTGTGCCGCTAAACGTCACGCATTACGCAGTTGTCCATGTCTGTCGCCATGGTTACATCATGGTTTGGCATTTCGAGCGGAAAACCGAGGATAGCGCGGATATTGCGTCATTGACGGGCGACATTTGTTGGCCGGGACCGCCACTTATTTAAAATTGGAATTTCTCTGAAATAAAAAAATCTTTGGAGACTTTTGGGATATTGTAAGTACACAACTGCAGGAAATATATCACACTGTGCAAGTGATTTTGGGGTATTTTATTACAAAATTCCTACATATTGGACCTTTAATACATCTGAGTGGAATTGCAAAATTCGTCACCAAAGATAAGTCAATCGTTTTACGAGAAGATTGAGTTGACATTTTAATTAAAAAAGGTAAAAAAATAGTGAAAAATGAAAAAGTTCCATGGAGAAATTGTTCACAATAAGATCAGTAACATGCATTTTGTAAATAGATATGGTGAATTTGCATAACATCTTCAAATTCTCACTGTTTATCACAGTATTTATTACTGTATAGCCATGAGATGTGTTGCTTTCCTGTGTAAAATTATATCAAATTTTACTACTTTACAGTGCCTAAAACCCTAACAACTATAAAAATTAATGATTTAAAGCTACACTGTGTGATTTTTTTACCCCCATCTAGGGGTGAAAAGGTATATATATGACCATCCAGTGAGTATTAGTTTCTGTTTCTCTCAATTCCGATTTCGGTTTAACTCCTACGGTGGCCAATGTAGTCCAAGATTAACAAGGCTTCAAGTTCGACCTCGTCCATGAGTGTTCCTTTAAGTGATACGCGAAAGGCGTAGCTGTATGTCCCTCTTTGGCTAATGTACTTTCAAGATGGAGGGGCAACATGGCGACCGACATTAGAACCCCTTACCCGTATGCAGGGTTGGGGAGTAACGGAATACATGTAACGGCGTTATGTAATCAGGATACAAAAATCCAGTAACTGTAATTAGTTACAGTTACGTCAAAAAACGTAGTAATCAGATTATAGTTACTTTTTGAAAAAAGAGGGGATACTTTCAGGATTACAATGGTTTCATTTAAAACTAAATAAATCTGTATTTTGGCATAATAACACTATTAAGCGTTGCTTGATTAATGACTCACGAGTCCCACCCGCCGCTGGTGCTTGCGCAAAATAACAGCTCTCTAAAACAATCTCCTCAGACACCAGTGATGCGCGGGTTGATCCAAAACGAGCGGGTTACCCACGGTTACGAGTCATCCAAAAGTATTTAATACGTCTGAAATAAAGATGCCAATTAAATCTTTGTAATTTATATAGTAAAATACTTTTATTGGCTGAAACTGGCACGAGATGACGCACGAGCTCAGTCTGCAGAGATGGACGCGGCAAGAGAAAAGGTGACTGAGTGGAAGCTCCGCAAATACCTACAAGTGGGAAATCCTTATTTAGGCTACCATTTGAATGTTAAGCGTTATTAACTTTTGAATAAATGCTGTCGCGGGACAAAATGCCCTATTTCCCAACACGTTGAACTGAGAAATGCCATTGTATCATTTTTATAGGCTACTTTTAATAATGCATATAGCAGCTCAGTAAAGTCAGTTTTATGTATTTTCTGAGAGGGGGTGGGATTTTTGTTGGGAAAGTCGGAGGAGAGACGCACACTTCGAATAGACTGGATAAACACATGCAGAATCTTAATCGTTAAGAAAATGAAACGAAATAAATGAATAGCCTAAATCAAGCCTTTATAACACTAGGCTATATTGTACAGCATTTCGAAAGGGCAAAGGGCAAAAAATGCGGGTCAGGAAGCGGGTTGGGTAGCCTACAATATATATATTTTTGCGGTCCGAGTTGCAGGCGGGTTAGTTGAAAACGTCGGTCGGGTGCGGGTTGTTTATACATTGACCCGCGCATCACTGTCGGACACAATCACTGCTGCTAGAAACGATGCTGCCCACTGGTAAAAATGCTTGCATTTCTCGGAAATTCCGCTGCTATTTTGTTTTTAAAGAAGAAAATGCCAACAACATGGTGGTACAGTGCAAACTGTGCCTTCCAGCAATGAAAACACTTTCTTTATCGAAGGACTCGACATCCAACCTAAAGAAGCATTTGCATTCTCTATTTTCCTGTTGAAGAAACATTTCCATTTTATTTTTTCCTTGTCCTTGTCAAGTTAAAAATAAAACAAAATAATCTGTAATACCATACTGTAGCCACAAGATGTCTGTATAGTCCTTTACATAAATATTTATTCAGGGTTATTCAATATTCAATTATTCAATAATTTATTCTTAATAAATAAAAGTTTTTTTTTAATAATGTCTGTCCTTGAAGTAATCCAAAAGTAATCAGTTACATTACTTTCATATTGTGGTACTTGGATTACGTTACTGAATACTTTTTTTATAAAGTAATTTGTAACTGTAACGGAATACATTTTTAAAGTAACCCTCCCAAGCCTGCCCGTATGTATTTTCAATGGCATATTATACACTCACGAGAATACTTTATTACTTGAACGAAGTAAATATACATTAATGAGCACATGTATTTTTGAAAGAACTAAGTATTTTTAGCTAAGAATAAACTAAAAAAGTTACACAGTGTAGCTTTAAAACAACTTCACACTTCACAGTTCAAATAATACGGAGGTTTTAACAGAATAATTATTGTAAGTGCTCTGTAAGCTTCACAGTTCTGTTTTTTACTTCTATTTCCATGTTGTTTTGCTATTCCTTTAACTTGAAATCAAGTTTTTAGATGAAATGAGGTCCATTTTGGAGGGCAACCACTCCATTTCTAAGAGACATTTCCTTTAAATATAAGGACACTTTGCTCGATGCAGCAAGAACACCCCTTATTATTTTGCATGGCGAGGAATTCCCATCTCCGTTGCGGCTTTTGATATTCAGAGCTTTCTGTGAGATTATAAAGAATCTCATTAAAAAGATGCCACTGTCTCATATCTACAGCTAAAAAAGGATAATGAAGCGTAGCTTTCGAGGTTTGTCATGCAGAAACACAACCTTCCCTTTCCAAAATGAAGCTTTGCACACCGGTCCCCTCGCATGGTGAAAAACTCTCCTAACGGTGGCCTTGGATGTCGGTCACACTTGCTGAATATTTCAAACCAGATGGGGCTATTTTCAGAAACCTATCGGTTTCATTGTAAGCAAAGAAGCATCTGACAAATGCATGTCGTGTTTTGAGTGTGGCGCTGGTGTTTGTGCTTAGATTGCACCTTTATGCATAATGTATAGAGTTTAATGAAGTTGGCATTGGAATCTTATTGCTGAGGGTTTCGGGACAAACACCGTCACAGCAGGTGATAAAGCGAATCCAGTTGTAGATGCACGTGATGGATGAGGTAGAGACTTTTAGGGCTTGTTAAAAGCTTTTTACCCTGAGAAATAGTCAGTCAAGGTTAGGTCTCCTGCCACTTTATTTGGGAATATGCTCTCATTTTGCATTCTTGTTGCAATCTTAGCCTTGCATACCGAATGCGGTCGGGTGTACAGTCTGGAGGCCTTTTTTGGTCTTTGAATGAGTGTGCAGAAAATTACAAATATGTGCTCATAATTCCAGTTGATTAGAGTACACATTATGTTTGTTTGCAAGGCATGAGGCCTTGTTTTGTCAGTCCACAAAAACTCATAGCATAAGCGCTAGGCAATTTTGGTCCAGCTAATGTCAGGAAGCACATGATGACATCATACAATCAGCATGAAACACTATTATCCAACCAACTGTAAAAACAATCCCCGTATCATCCATCTGTGGTTGACGACCAGTCTGTTTGGCTTACTTCATGCAATTTATGGATTATTAGCTTTATGCAGGCTTCACAACATGAGGGAGAGATGGTTGCAAACCTAGAAATGGGTCATGATGGATTGTGATGAGGGAAAGTAGTTTATTTAGATTGTTTTGTATATGGATGCACCGATATTAAAAGGATACTATATTCTGAATATAAAAAAATGCTACAAGAGATTTTAGGCATCAGAACATTATAATGTATAATAGCCTATATGAAAAAGAAATATTCATTTTGTGATTTGCTAAAGATTACATTTAACAGTATTCAATTATTATTACTTTTAAAGATAAACTATAACTGAGTGTTAGCCTAGATAATGGCAAAGGTCATTTAAATGTAAAAAATAAGGGGAAATGAGCATGCACAATAATTAAATATTCAATATCAAACAATACCGATAAATTAAACAAAACTCTAATATCGGCCAAATTATCAAAATACTATAGCCTAGGCTATATGTAATACACTATTTATTTACTGTATAACAATTCAATTAAATTGATCAAAATTGACTAAAGAGTAAAGACTTTTATGTTACAAAAGATTTCTATTTCAAATATATGCTGTTCTTTTGAATGTTATATTTATCAAAGAATCCTGAAAGAAAATGTATCAGTTTCCACAAAAACAAAAATGTTTTCAATACTGATAATAAATGTTTCTTGCAGCAAGTTATTATATTAGAATAATTTCTGAAGGATCATGTGACACTTGAGACTGGAGTAATGATGCTGAAAATCCATCACAGGATTAAATTAATTACATTTTAAAATATTATAATAAAAAACATAACAGTTTTTCACAATATTACTGCTTTTACGGTATTTTTGATCAAATAAATGCAGCCTTGGTGAACATAAGATAATTATATATTAAGATGTGGGATGCACAATGTACCGTCTGAAAAATTATATATCTTAAATTCCTCTTTAAAGCCACAGCCATACATATTCATACGGATGTCTATATGACTAATGAAGGCGGAGGACGTATTTGACAGTGAGATGCCCACATTATTATTGAGGAGACATTATAAAGAAGATGCCTCTGGCCTCCCCATCCTGCTTTGCTCTCTATAAATAGCATATTGGAACATGACGTGCTAATAGAGTTCAAAAGGAAGAGTTTCCCAGGCTATCCCGAGGCTACAGATACATCCCCACATGGGATGGGATTGAATTCAATCAAATGCTCCGTGCTTTGGTGCTGCATTGCTGCTGAACTGACCAGCCTTGCTCTAATAAGTCTTAACTTTGTCAGGTATCATGGATGAGCCGTTTAACTTAATCAGATTAGCAAGTATCTGAGCGTATGTTTATACCCACACCGCTCACATCGTCAGCTAATTAGAAGATGCCTGGCACCTCCTACAGAATCATATTTCAACATGGAAGAACACCAACGTTGTGGTCATTTGCTGTATGGATTGGTCGCCATCAGCAAAAGGATGTTTGACTTCCTAATTCTCAGTTTAGTTCCTGGAGAAATACCTGGAGAAGCCTCCTAATACACTCTTCCTCTCTTTAATTGTTAATGTCATCTCTGAAGATGTCATCTGTGGATTTGTGGCTTCTGGAAGGCTGACGGAGGTGTTGAAAGGAAGCTGAGGAGATTGAATACTGTTGGCAGTTTAGAGTAGCCAGAAGTCATCAGGGTCAGAGAGTGTGGGTGGGCTTTGCTTCCGCTTGTGTAATGATACTCACTGGCACCCTCCTGAGTTCTTCATTTGATGGCGCTGGGTGTGTGTTGATGTGTTAGTATATGTTATCTTAGTGTGAATGTGTGAAATACTATGTTTCTCTCAGTTTTAGGCTTTCTGTGTTTAGCACCTCTGTAGACTCTAAGAGTAGCAGGATAAATGTGTGCTTCAGCAATCAGCATATGTTTGTGATTGTTGTGTTATTTGTGCAGCAGATCTCTTGAGCTTTGTTTGAGCTTTGCTTCTGGTTTGTTTTGGGCCGAATGTTAATTATCATTCCAGCTGCAATAGTACAAGGCATTCGATGCCAGAAATACTGTTTTTTCATAAATGTATAAATTTTATAAATTTTCAACAAAAATATTCAATAATGGTTTTTATTTATTCTATTTTATTTAATATATATATATAGATTTAGATCTTTTAATGTTAATTAGTATTATTTGATTAATTTTTGACAGTTTATTTATCAAATTGATAAAATGTAGAATGTAACTTTAATAACAAGTGAAAATACAAATCACTTATTATACATACATATTTATTAGATGTTTCAAATATCAATAATTTGCAGCAATTGAATAAAACTTAAATTTTTAAGGAATATCCCCATTTTTGTTATGTTTTAATATTAAATGTAGCTAAACCTCTGCACTTTGTTTGCCAATTTTTTTTAAATCATATTTTGAAAGAATTTTAAATGGTTTATTTCAACTGATTAGACATGCTTTTTGCTTATTCATTTAATTAAACATTTAAACACTGAATAGAATAAAGAAAAATCAATACAAAAAACACTGAATTTGGGATAAAATAAAATAAAAATTTGTTAAACTTTTGATAAAGTGTTGCAAGTTTAATGATTTCATTGAATTAGACATTGCTTTTTGATGAGTAAAATTTCATGTAACCATTTAAATTGAACCCAGAGCAATTAAAACTAAAAAAATTAAAGCGAGAAAAATGGAATTAGGGAAAAAATATATATAGTAAATTATATATTAATAAACCGTGACAAAATGCATCAAATAAATGTATTTGTTGTCATTACTTTGTATTTATTTTTTGTTTATTTATATCTTATATACATTATGTATATCTTTATTTTTTATTTTACTATCTGTGTATTGTTGTTGTATCTGTGTGCTGGAAGCTTCTTCTGTCACAAAAACAAATTCCTTGTTTGTGCAAACATACTTAGCAATACAGCTCTTCAAATTATTATTCTGAAAGTGAAAACTAAAATGGATTTCATAGGGCCTTACAGTTTTCTTTTATGTCCACATATTGACTTATCCAAGTCCATTTTAACAGTATGACTTTCCATCATATGTTAATGTTAATCATCATAACCGCATGATTCAGATATTGTACCCTGTTTTCACCGTGGCAGAAACAGCCGTTTCCTCCAGTGGAGAGAGTCTCAATTTTAGACCTACCGACCTTGGCTCTGTGGGCAGTCAGTGGTCCCCTGGGTTCAGAGTGGTTCTCTCTGTGAATGTGTTTTAAACTGGGCATAATTACGGTGGCCCAGTAGTGCGCAACACAACCAAATTTAAAAAGCAAACATAAGTTCACGACACAAAAAAATGAAGCCACAACACAATGAAATTGAGTCACAGCACAGCTAATAGCTAATGTCGATATACAATGGTTAGCTACATACTGGTAAAACTAGTCGTAGTGTTCATATTTTTTAGATTGCTGACTCTATAGACCTAATGTAGCCCCGCCCCTTTTCAGCGGCGCGCTCGTTGTCTTCCGCGCTCGTTGTCTTCCTTGACATTTCCACTTCAAAAGCGAATTACTCCTGGACAGCAATGCCATAGAAATATACAGAGCGCATTTCTCTGGCGCATAAGGTCTATAGAACAGTGGCATGGAAAACTAATCTTAGTAATCTATATATATATCGCGCTTCGAGAGCCTTCTAGTGGTCGGGAGCATTTCTGTTGTGTTGCGACTTTATTTCATTGTGTTGTACGTTCCGTTGTGTTGTGGTTGATTTCCGTTGTGTTGTAGCTTAAAGGTGCACTGTGTAACATTTTTGAGTATTTATTAACAGAAATGCAATATGACATCCATAACTATGTGTTCAGTGGTGTATAAAGAACTTACTTAATAAACCGTAATGTTTTTATTACCTTAGAATGAGGCATTTATATCTACATAGGCGCGGGAAGCGATATTTTTTTTCACAGGATGGTAGGGGAAGACTCATTAATATTCATTAGGGAACTCATCCCTGATTGGTCTTAACCCCAGTGACGGGTAGGTTTAGGGGCGGGGTTAGGGGTAGGTCATCAGACCCCCAGTGACGGGTAGGTTTAGGGGCGGGGTTAGGGGTAGGTCATCAGACCCCCAGTGACGGGTAGGTTTTGGGGCGGGGTTAGGGGGTAGGTCATCAGACCAATCAGGCATGAGTTCCCTAATGAATATTAATGAGTCTTCCCCTACCATCCTGTGAAAAAAAATATTGCGCGCGGGAATCCCCTTCTATGAAGGTCGCCATGTTGTGACGTCATTTTTCTACCGTAGCCGACAGCGAACAGAACACACAGCGCTACAGAGCGCGTTTCGTCACTACATTGAAAGAGAAGCCGCAGAAAGCTAGAAGCTAGTCATAAACACCGTGAGTAGTGACTTTTCCCTTGTCAGTGGTGTAAATATGTAGTTGGATTGTTTCATGTAACTTAGTTCTTCTCCCTCGCTGTGTTATGGCTTTGCTATGTGTGGATAAATGTGCTGGTTACGTTCGTGAGACAGCTGATTAGTAGGCTACTCTTGTCATTGACCGTAAAACAGTTACAGGAATCACCAACCCGTTGATCTTGGAAGCATTTTAAGTCGATCGAGTTTCCAAAATCAGAGAAAAAAAGCCTATTTTGTGTAGTAAATGGTGTTATGGGATGCGGAGCCGCGCGCGCTGTTACAATCACGTCATTTTTGCTGCACGCACCTTTGGGCTCATGGCATGCGGACGCATCAAGTATAAACAAGGCTTAACGCTTTAACCAGCTCAGCCACAGTAACAGCTCATATAAGCCAGCTAAACTTTTACTACCCTGTTAGAAAAAATATATAGATAGTTTCATGTGGTTCTTCTCCCTCGCTGTATTATGGGTTTGCTATGTGGGGAGAATGTGCTGGTTACGTTCGTGAGACAATCAGCTGATTACTATTATTATATTATATATTAAGACCCTTGATCCTCACCTGACTATGGCTTTGTAAACTTTATCCATGATGTGGTTTATAATGGACTGTGGTACAAAAGCTTGTTTTATTCTGGCTATTCTCTGCTGTTTCAGACGACGATGTTTGTCCCGTTTTAGGCACCGTAGCTTCTTCGAAAGGGAGGGGTGAGCAGTGGGCTGAGCCCTTAGTGTAAACTCGCAAACGAACCGCTAGATGTCCCCAAAAAGCTACACACTGCACCTTTAATTTCGTTGTGTTGTGAACTGATGTTTGCTTTTTAAATTTCGTTGTGTTGTGCACTACTGGGCCTCCATATATAAAGGCTCAAGTTCACTCTATTAGCTGAGGGGTAATAGTGGCTTGGAGTTGGAACAGGAGATTGTCAAAAGGGAACAACATTGAGGCAGGCTGGGACATGACCAAAACATGCTCTGATGATGTTGACACCGTTTCAAGCACTGCTGCCTTTTAATTCAATCACTTTAAACTGGCAGATCTGTGGTGAAAGGTTAAAGAGCCTCCTACACTCGAATCTACTGTTTTTTATAGGTGCTTGCCAAAGGCAAGCATCAATATTATTATAGCTTCTAAAGTTAGAGCTTTGAACTTTGGTGTGTGTGCCTTCCCACACCTTTGTGCTACACACATGAATGATACCTCAATTCATTTGGATTGTTGAAGAGAGGTGTGCTATTATTTTTTATCTTTCCTAGTGGGCAATGAAATGGAAAAAAAAAATCCTAACATTGCAGAATAGACCTGAACCATTTTTAGAGATCAGAATATCATAGAGACTTATAGAGAAAAAAATATTTGGACCAGTAAGCTGCTACTCAAAACATTCTAACAACCACATAGCAACATGCTTAAAAACACCCTTTCGGTACTGATCCACTTGTCCGTGCGACACTTCAGTCGCGCCGCACTCCACTTTATTCCTATGGGTGACGTCAGGCGACTTTAACGCGCCCGCAAAGCATCCCGGGAAGGTGGTGCTTCATTTGGAAAAATGCTGCGAGTCAAAAAGCTGGCCGATGCCCATCTTTATGCAAATGAATCCGCCAAACGCGACGCGTCTATCCAATAGAAGTAGTCTCTCGAGGGGGCTTTGTTCTAGACTGGCCGCTGGGTCAATAGCGGTAAACTTGAGGAACGCCCATCAACTTACAAATGTGGAGAGGCTTGCGACACCACGCTTCAGTCGTGTCGCAAAAGTGGATCATTACCGTTACTCTCCTGTGGTAGCCAGCTACCGTAGAAACTGCATAGCAACACCCTGGCAACCATCCACAACACCCTATAGTGGCAGCAGGTTTTAAATGGTCAAGCCCACTTACAGGTTTTTCTTTTGATTTTGGCCAAAGCATTTTGAATAAATGTTTTAATTTTCCTTGCTCTTATTTTCTGATTATTTTTATTCCTTTCTATTTAAAGCACTTTGAATTGCCATAGTGTATGAAATGTGCTATAAAAATAAGTTTAGCCTTGCCTTGCCAACATGCTAAAAGGCAGTCAGAATATCTTAGCAGCTGCATAGCAACACTTTGGCAACAATTCACAACACACTAGAAAAGTGTCTGAATGTTTTGTATGGTCAAGTCCACTCACATTTTCTTCTTTTGATCTGGACCAGTAAGTAACCACCCAGAACATCCTAGCAACCACAAAGCAACATTCTAAAAGACAGTCGGAATATCTTAGCTACTCCATAGCAACACCCTGGCAACCATCATCAATACATTAGCAACTTGGGAACGATTTTATATGGTCATTCAATCCCACTTACATTTTCTAATTTTGATCTGGACCTGTAAGCAATTACCTAAAACATCCTAGCAACCACATAGCAATGTTTTAAAACCACTCAGAATGCCTTAGCAGCTGCATAGCAACCATCCATAACTCACTAGCAACGTGGGATCAGGTTTTATATGGTCCAGCCCATTAACGAAAATCTCCAATTCAAATTCAGATCGCCTGCACATAAATGCCAGCATATGCTCTACCCACCAGGCCACGTCTCCCACTAATTTACCAGTTTTAATGCTTTTCCTAAGTGTAATGATTGAATTATCATGCTCAATTTTATTTTTGATGGAAAATTCCCATTTTCTCTGTGAAAGGACACATCAGAATATAACAGAATATTTAAAGTCTAGTGCACGTTTGTGTCTAGGTCTGTAAAATGATGCCATTCTGTATGAAATCTGAGAGTGTCTGTTGAGTCTTCAAAGTGAAGGGTGAACTACATTTAACGGTGAGCTTATCTCCTGAGAGATGTATAAAGTGGAACAGTGGTGCTGTAGGGAAATGTTTGTGTGTGGAAACGACATGATTACCTGCTTTCAGCAGATGCAAGCCACTTTAGTAACCTGCAAATGACCACTGACATTCTCTGAGTTGAATAAAGGGGACGCCTTACCAAATTTAGATACGATATTCTGCATTCCAGTCATGGGGAATTCAACCGTCAATCCAAGCACTTTTATTTGCATAAAAATCAACTTACAGGCACACGTATCTTTGTAAGACTGTCAGTGTCACCAGCCTGCCCTTTTCGCATCAGTCCCGAGAGATGCCTGGATCAGATGCTAATGTCAGAATCAGAAAGACAGAGACAGCACGAAACATATTGTGTGCAGTAGTCCTACATCTGCTATCTTCCGTCTTTTTTCTCCCTCCCACCTCATCTGCTCTGCCTCTGCTTTTTCCAAAACAACGTGGGACGTGTTGTGTAACAGGGCTGAATAGTCACATCTCTTATTATTTTCAGCGACTAATTCCACCGCGTCTGTCACATCCTTCATTTCTTCAGCTGCAGTAACGTGGCCGCAGGGTCCGGAAGGGTCTCGTCAACAGCGCAATACATCACAAACTCATATGAGAGATGAGTTCTTCATCATACCACCCCAACACTGTCACTACCGAGCAGTTTGGGGAAACGATAGGATCATTCACTTCATTGTTTGTTGTGGGGTATAAGTACATTCTCATATTCCCACCATATGTCAGATAAAGGGCCCTATTTTAACGATCTGAAACGCAAGTATCAAGCGCGAAGCGCAAGTAACTTTGTGGGCAGGTCTTGGGCGCTGTTGCTATTTTACCAGCGGGATAAAGGAACTTTTGCGCCCGACGCATGTTTAAAAGGGGTTGGTCTGAAATAGCTTCATTATTCAATGTTCATAGGTGTGGTTTGGGCGTAACGTGAAATAAACTAATCAGAGCGTCATCCAACATACCCTTTAAAAGCAGATGCGCATGTTGCACGGCGGATTGTTATTATTATGGCGGAATTACCAGGCGCGCCAGGAGCGGTTCACAGCCGAGTAGACCGATTTTATTTTTTTCCTGGTTCTTGACGGACAAACTAATTTGTCAGATGTCCTTATATACACATTTCTCTTGCCACTATAGGGCATACAGGTCTGATCCGTCATTAGCTACTACAATTTGCCTGAAAATTTTGGGTAAATGTGTAAGCTAGATTTAGGCCTACATTTTTCACATCTTCATGGACACCACAATGATTTCCCTCGTGTGGTAATATATTTCCTTGTTATAATGTATGATTTGCAAAAATAAAAACAGCTGCATCTGTGTTGATGAGAGAATCAAAGTGTAAGCGCGTTGTGCACCCGCTACATTATGGCCAAGCATGCGCGCTTAAAATAGCATTATGAACAACGTGCAACGCGCCACTGACTTTAGACCAGGTTTTTTCTGGTCAGTGGCGCAATTGTTTTCTGGAAGTGCAAAATAGCGCTAGGGAATGTTTGCGCCGAAACACGCCTCCTTTTTGCGCCGACCCGCCCAGGGAGAACAAGTTCATTTCCTAGTTTACCGACGTGCGTCTGTGGAGGGAAAAGCCCGCTTTGCGCGGGTGCAAAATAGGAATGATACATGCGTCAGTGTACAAAATCATTTGCGCCGGGTGCAAGATAGGGCCCAGTATCTTGAAAAAATATTAAACACAAATAATCTTAAATTAAATATGAAACTCGCATTTTTTAAATATTTAAATTTTAATTCGTTTACTTTAAATAAATGCTGCTCCATAGATGTAACAAAGTTCAAGTTCAAAGAAGAAGGAGGCGGAAACTGGCGAACAGTAAACGTAACTTTAATGACAAAATAAACATAAACAACAAAACGAAAGTCCCTCACAGAAGACAAAAGCACCAACATAAATGTCCCAGGCCTGGTCCTCCCCTTTGCATTGTCATCACTCCTCCTTTGATTCTTCCGGAGCTCCTCCGTGTGACTCGAGACCGGTGTGACGCACAGATGCCACTGTCCTCACTCCGTTCCCACTGCTCTCGACCCTGCTCTGCTCCTCTGTGCACGGCTTCCTATTCCTCCGCCCCCTGGTGGACGACGACGGCTCCTTCGGCTACGGTTGCCCGTCAGGAACCCTCGCTCTGCCTGCTCCTCTCCATCATGGCGGACGGCAGCAGGTCTAGTCTCTGAAGGACGGCGACTCTTCCCTCATTGACCGCAGCCACTCCTCCTTGAACCAGATGGACAGCATCGAGCATCCATCCCACATCAATTGCTCCAGCACCACCCCCTCGGGCAGCCACTGGCGGTCACCACTTCTTCATGCTGCCCGAACTCCTCAGCACCGCGTTCCCCCTCAGTAGCGAGGGCTCTCCATCCTCCTGGGTTTCAGCGCCAATGTAATAAAGTTTAAATTTCACTGAAGAAGGAGGCGGGAACCGGCAAACGTTCAACGTAAAACTTAAATCACAAAATAAACAAATAACAAAACGAAAGTAAAACATTAAAACAAAACTCCAACATAAAGTCCAGGCCTGGTCTTCTCTCCTTAAAGTAACACAAAGTAACTTTTCCTCTTCGGTCGCCCTACTGGTTGGAAACGAAATTGTCCATTACCGCTGTCGTAGATAATTTAGCCTACCGTCGCACGCACGCTCGCTGTTTATCCAGCACCGGCTTTAGAATGAACGATGTCCACAGACAAGGTAGAGTATGTTACATGATTTCATGAAAGGATGATGTATTGTGACATCAGAAACGAAGAAAAACTAAATAATGACTATTGTAGCGCTTGACGTAAAGCAGTCAAATTTTGTAGTTCTTTTTGTGGTCGGGTTACTACCCGAAACCCCGAAGTTACATAGTGCCAGTAAAAGCGATACAGACCCCGTCAGGCGATGGCAAGTGCCTTTCACCCTGTTACGACTTGATGAACCACTGATAAGATTTTGGAAACATTATTTTAAGGTAAACAATGTTACATAGTGTTGCTTTAACTGTCGTCACTTCTTCTTTCATCCTTCCAGAGCTAAACATAAGTGCTAGTTATCTTCAAAGTAAAACAAGTACTTTGATACTGATTATTGGTAAGGCCCACGATAGGCTTCAAACAAGTGCTTACTTGACATCACAGTATTGTTTCCTTATCAAAAACAACTAACACAACAGTGTATCCTGCTCTGGTATACATGCTGAAGTTAAGCTTACAGCACCATGATAAAATAAAATATTATTTTCAATTTTAGCTGAGTTTAGAATTGAATGTGATGAGATGAGAACACTGGATTATACCAAGTAATACAATAAATAGACACAATAACTTTCTAAATAAAAATGGGTGTAAGTTCTTTGTTGATTGCACACAAAACAAACAGCCTGACCCATGTAGTAACTTAAGTTATTTTAGGAGATGCAGACATGGAAAAAACATCCTTATAGATATTACAGGAATGGTTCACTGAACATTCAACAGTCATTTTGGTCTTCATCAGTCGGCTGTCTCTCCTCTGTGATGTCCTCTGGTTTACATCATCCTAACTGCCTCGAGACAGACAATGTGAGCAGCACACCGAATATGCAAACATTTAAAAACCCGTGATGGATCTTCACTACTCATCTGGCTGATTAGGGAAGAAATCAGCCCCAGGGAATGGTTTGAGGAAGATAATACAGAGATACAGTTAATCTATTTCTCATTTTTCCTCGTTCAGATCAGCTTTTGGAACAAGACTGCAAACAGATTTGTGAACTTGTTTTTTATTAGCCTTGATTCCTTTGTTTGCTCACAGCGGACTGAGCATCTTAATTATTAAAGCAACAGCTGAGCGAACGTTTGATGCTTAAACCGGCCATTGCTTCTCTCTGTTTCTGTATTCCTCTCTTATTTAACCTTTCCCCCATTTCCTTTACGCCACTCTCCCCTCACAAACACATCGACTACAGTCAGTTCTGACCCCTGTAATGAAGCTGGGGGTCTATGTTCTTTGCAGATGGGCAGTTTTCCACGCTTTGGGTCAGAGGGTTATTATCTCTTCCTGTCAGGAATGTCAGGAATTTCCTCTGCTTTCCTCTTTCGACTGTGAAAGCAAAGAGACCATGCCCACCCATGTGACCGCTCTGCATCGGATTACCTCACTCGCAGACTGTGGGAATGGTCTGCACACGATGAAAACAAAGCTTCAGCCATAAGTTCCATTCGCTAACCTGGAAACTGCAGTATGAATTTGTCTTTGCAACTCTTGATTTGCATATTGCGATTCCCTGTGCAATTCGGTTTTTGTGCATTGTGATTTACCAGAAAGACAGCTGTCAATCAAACATCAGCATTTTAGGACCGTCAGGGTTTTCATCTCCACGCTCATCCTTTCTAATGTCCAAATGACTATACTAATAATTATTATTATACTTAATAAAATATTACACAAAACAATACATTATTAATATTAATTTTATTAATAAAAATATAAACTATTTATATTAAATCTATTTAAAAATAATATAATAATAATATTAAAAATATTTTTATATTATTTTATAGTACAACTGTAAAATAACAGTTCTAATGATGCTTATTTCTGATTTCTAATCATTGAACTCACTCTATGCTCTCTTTGTTTTCACAGTCAATAAACTTTCATTACAATTGTGAATTTGGCACATTGCATCCAATGCAGTTATAACTCAATGCAATCATAACAATCAATAATAAAAGGTCATTCACATAATAGAAATCTTAATAGAAAAATAATAGAAAAAAACTAATTTGCCACATGAGAATAGAATATGTCCTTTAATTTTAAAAGAATAGTCATATATGTTAAACACTATCTTTTTATTGTCATAGAGATGCTATAGTAACTAATATAAACTAAATAAAAATAATAAATGTAACCTTGGCAAATAGCTGAAGTAAAATAAGTTCAAATAATGGTTAATTTTATTAGTGATGAATTAAAAAAAATCAGTTTTGGTTATAGTTTTAGTTATCTATATTAACACTGGTAGAAAGAGACACTTATAGGCTACACAAAATAAATACATTCAATAAAAAAGATTTATTCATATGCAACCAAGCCACTCTACTGAGAACAAGAGCTGATTGTGTACAGCTATACACTTGAAACATTAAATCAAATTGCAGCCTTTTGATTTTAATCACGGTAAGCCATGTCGCGTTTACGGTATTTCGATTAATCGGGCAGACCTAATCTCTACTTTGTTAGACAAATGATTGCATTTCAGTGAAGTGAGGTTGAATTTGAATAGAATACGCTGTAGCAGGGACAGCACCGCCATGCAAACTGACTCCAGCCACATTCCTGTGGTCAACCAGAGAATATGTTTTTAGATGGGTATGTTTGTATGAGTGCGTGTGGAGAAAACCCTGTTTGTGTTGGACGGATGGTTGTTCAGAGGGCTGGTAAAGGGTACAGGCTTCATTGCACTGGCCCACCTCCTAACATCTCTCCCTCCGGTGTCCTTCCCACCTGCATATTATTAGACTGCCGTGCAGGGCAGACGATCAAGGCGGGAAAATAGTCTCAAAATGGAGGCCCGGGAGGGAGGGACCGCACAAGAACGGTGTTTTGGGAATGTGAGCACAGAGGTTGGACTGTACCATTTGTTCTAGACTGTGTATCTTCAGTAGACTTAGTTACTCATTATAATAAGCTTGAGAACTTTGTTCAGGATTGTTACGGTTTAAAATAAAGTATTAAATCACCCTAGTGTGTGGAAGGTTGTTCGGCTCCTTTGCGTCGCGTTAAGAGCTTGTCAACTGACAGGTAATTATAGTTAGATAGAAAATCAGAGGGTCTAGTGCCTCTTTCTCTGTCTTTAGTGACGCACACACATCTCTCAAATTAGTGTTGCACAAGTACATTACAATCTGTTTATAGACACTCCTGTGTGACTGTTCTTTTATTTTTCTCAAAAATACAGAATAAAATAAAAATATATATATAAAAAAATACTGTTTAATCAAAAAAAAAATTAGTAGTATTTTTTGGGATGGTGCAAACCTTGTGTGACTGTTCCTTTTTATATAAAGAGGACAGCAATAATTTGTGACGCCTGTTCGGTCTCAACAATATCTCATATTTTGTCAATATAATCAGTGATCTGATCTTGACTTGCATAAAATTTTTACAAGGAAAAATCTGAGAGAATTAATTTTTACAATGCAAATTTTAAGTTTCTATTCTCTTACTGTGTGAGAACACAAACGAGGCAGTTGTGGAAATTAAATAAATGTACTTTTTATTATCTTTTGCACATGTTTTCGACATTGCATTTAGTGGCATTTATTATTTTTTTCAATAGTATTTTATAATGTTAGTTAATGCTTCTTCCACCGAAACAAACTTTTGTTTTACATGACCATTTTCCATCAACAGGGTTTTCAATAAGACCTCTATGTATGAATGACCTGTTATGATTGGATGTTAGGATTTGCAGCATCCCCAAATATGCTGAACATTATACACGTGAGCTCTCATATAATAAAGGACATTTCGCTTTGTGACCGTATATTTAAAAAAATGAACAAGACAAGGAAATTCCTATTTTCCATAATATCTCCCTTTTAAATCACACTGACTTCACATGTTGTGCAGTCGCCTTATATAAAATATAAGCAGAAGTGACCTGCTGTTCTCATACAGGTGGTTAATAATGGCTCAAGCCAAAGCTTGTGGTTTGGGGATCATCATAAAGAGTAATGTTCTCGGGCTGGACTGAGTTCTTTGCTGTATCGGGCCACACGAAGCAGATTTCCTCATGTTCTGATGCTCTCTGTGACCTTATGTGTTTTCCAATAGCAGTAATCAGACAGATGCTGTTAGCTATTACCCTAATGCTTCTTCCATTATGAGATTGAGACCCGCTTGGCTCACGGGTTTTATTTTTATTTAACCTTTATGTAAGGAGGTTAAACACGCTGAGATTTAAAAGCATTTAGATAAGACATACTGTACCTGGCCAAGACCAGCAATGGCACAAAAAGTTTGAGAGTGTTTAAATGCAATTTGAATAATTTATCCTGTTTACCTCAGCTTAAATGAACAATATAGGCTGAACCAAGTCTTCCTGCAAAAAACTGTTCTGATTTAATGAAAGTGTATAATTGGTTGATTGTTACCACTTTAAGGTAACACTTGGAGAGCACTTGGCCCTCACGACTGACCTGGATAACGTGAAACCCAATCTGTACCGTGCCAGTTTAACACACAGAGGTCAAAGACATCTAGACCGACATCTCAATCATCAGTGATTGAGCCTAATGTTACTCCATTTAAAAAGAAAAATATAAAATGTTCTCACCTCTTCTGTTTTGCCATACTTCTGCTGCTGTCAAGAGCGACCTGTTCTTCCAATAACAATACCTGGTCTGCCCTGCAGGCCTCATTAGATAACCTAGCCTATAGAGAGCATGTTTTTGTTATCCAGTCTTTTTCTCTGTTTATTACCCAGCAAGTCAACTGAATTGCAACATGAAGTTATGTGACTGTTTTTTAGTGCTGTTTGTGTAGTTCCTGCAATTGCTGGGCAAAATATCATGCAAATATGCGCGCATGCCCAGAATGTTATTATGAGATGGGCAAAAGTGTTACTTCAAAAGGAAAGCTTTTGTTTTGGTTTTAGGTTTTTGCTTTTTGGTTTTGTATTTTACTTTTGGTTTTGTTTTTACTTTTTGTTTTGTTTATTGCTATTTGGTTTTTGATCTTTGTTTTGTTTTTTGTTTTTGTGTTTTGCTTTTCTTTTTTTGTTTATTGCTTTTTGTTTTGTTTTATTTTGAAAGGTTCTGCATTTATTTTTGATTATTTTATCTTTTGGTTTTGTTCTTTTGCTTTTTGTTTAGCTTTTTGTTTGCATTTTATATATTTTATTTTATTTTGACCCTTGCCATCATACATATGTTTGCATAGCAACTATAAAGCGTTCACCTGATGTAACACTCGCAACAGACTCTTTTAAAAAAAAAAAGGATTTTAGACCCACTGCCATCAGCTTAACCATGTCTTCCTCACACAATCAGCTTTTACAATGTCCGATTTGTGGGAGCTTTTAATGCTGGTTGTGTAAGTGTACTTGAGATATATTGCTGTGCGCGATGACGTGCTGTTGTATTCATGGAATGCAATCGCAGAACAGCAGGCGTGCAAGCGCAGGGGGCAAAGGTGACAGAGTCGTCCATGGAGACGCGTTCTGTGTACCATAATACACAAAAGGAGCTGTTTGCACACTTGTTCGGTCATGTGTGCTTTACACAGTAACCAATAAGCAAACTCCAACAGACCGTTGTTTTTTCACTCATTACGACCTCCTTCGTGAATGTGCGCTGTATGCGAGGCCGACGGGTTTTAAGTTACAGGGCAGGGAAGGTAAAGCCCCAGATGTTTTGAACAGTTTGTACATTGGAGTGACCAACGCGTGGTGTGTGTTTTTCTCTGTCACAGTCTCCCAGTCCAACAGCAGTTTAAAGAAACACAGGAACAGAAGCATCTTTAGTCCCTTCTTCTGCTGTTTCCGGGACTATAATGCAGAACCACCAGCCACCAACAACAAGACCTGCTCCCTCCCTCCACCTGCCGAGGAGAACAGCAGCCCTGCAAAGGTAACGCACTTTTAACGGCTTGAAAATCTTCAGCACTGGATGCATGAAATTGGACAGTTTAGTTTACTGCGTTTGAATTGCTAATGTTGTGTCAGCTCAGAATAACGTCTGTTTATTAGCAAATTTTGCTCGTTTTCTCTCGGTTTAGCTGAGGTTTTTTTCTTCTTCTTGTTTGTGAGCTGCGCCCGAATGCAGGCTCTGTGCACGCTGTTCCCGTGTCCATACCGCAAAGTTTTCCAGCTGTTCCGAACTCGGTGAACTCGCTGTGATGTTTACCATCCAGTTCTAGAAATGATGGGCCTGCTTCCCCGCACACACATTCTTCAGTTTACACACACACAC
Source organism: Chrosomus eos (assembly GCA_036326025.1). Taxonomy (NCBI): domain Eukaryota; kingdom Metazoa; phylum Chordata; class Actinopteri; order Cypriniformes; family Leuciscidae; genus Chrosomus; species Chrosomus eos. The sequence goes on from CM070840.1 coordinate 15,423,972, forward strand.
ACACACACACACACACACCACACACACACACACACACACACACACACACACACACACACACACACACACACACACACACACACACACACACACACACACACAACACACACACATTCCTGAACTGGTTCTTTAATTCCAATAAAATGTGTGTCTTTTGTGATTGATTACTTGCTGCCCAGTTTGTTCCTTCCCCTCTTTTTCTTTCTCTTCTTCTGCCATTCGCTGTGTACTCTTAAGGGGGAATACACTAAGAATGCATTGCGCATGCTGAAAATGTTGTTTATTTGCAAATGTGGTTTGCGCTGTTTTCTGTTTTAATAAGGCAATTTTTCGAAGCAGGTCACCACGAAGGAAAGTATTCGATATGAGTTGTTCAATTTAGACTTTTGCCAAAGATAAAAATTAGCCAAATTTATTATAACATTTATATTAAATGTGTATTGGTGAAATAAAAAGACAAACAAATTTCTATTTTAATCTTAGAAGAAAAATCTGAGACATAATCGATACTTGAAGGAAACACAACCAAGAACTCTAGACGGGGATGGTGCAAATATATAATGTACTGACACTTGATCCATGTATTTTATTTTATTTCACACTAGCGCACTCCTAATGAAGACTCCAGTCCGTCAGTAGGCTAATAAAGCTGTTTTATTTTATTTTACATGGAGCAGACCACCTCATGGGGGCTGCAATATTGAGATCACATGACCAGCTCGCTTTATCGCCCTTTAATCTGACACTTTTGTTCACATAAGACGTTTTGTTCACCAAGAAGACTGGCGCAATATTACCAAAAAAACTTGAGTACACTTTCAAATACTTGTGGCGTAAAGTTATTTCAGCCCATTTAGTGTCTAAAAGTGTATTTACCCCTTACTCTCTTTCTTGTTCTTTTTCTTTTGCACACATCCAAACACACACACACAAACGCTGGGCAGTGTACCGTGTGAAATGACCTCACTGTCCATGGTGAAACTTTAAGCCTCGGCTCTCCACAAACACTCATGTGTGCTGCCAAAGCAGGTACAGGCAGCTATAAATGGATCTGAATCAGATCGCGTTACTGCGAATGTTTGCTTGTAAATGACTCACGATCTGCTGAGAAATGTCCTGCCATTTTACATGTGCATGCACTCTAAGCTGCTCTGTTTTAGACCCACAGATACTTTAAATGAAACCCATGTGTTTCCCAGCCCTCACAGAGAGAATCCTGACAAGATTACACTGTGAACAAGGATGTGATTTTTGTCAGCATGCCTGTGTGTGTCTTAGTCATGTAATAACAATGTACAACTGTTCGTAATCTCTGTTGCGTTGTTTGCTTTTACAGTGTTGTGTTTGTTGTGCTTTTTTTGATTATTCTCTTTCTCCCGTTTTGTTTTTTCCCTCTGTCTTTCAATTTTTTTTCTGTCTGGTTTTATTTTTCAGTGTGATCAGGTTCAGGTCATCCCTATTCCCAGTGTATGTATTATCTTTTTTTTGGTGCATGCTTATGCATATATTTTCTCTCTCATAAAAAAAATTAAAATCAGTATCTTGGAAAACAGCCACATATTGTGTATAAATGACAGAGGGATTTAAAATGTGTGCTGTCAATTGATTAAACATTTGAATTGAATTAATTTCATGAAGACTATTCAAAGACACATACTTTATTACTTTATTATCAAAATCAAAGCAGCAAGTGTGAGGAAAAATATTAACCATTAATATCAAAACATCATAACCTAACATATCACATAAAAAACTCAAAATACATAATTTGAATACTACAGAAGAAAATTAGCAAATTTAGCTCAATCCTGGTGCATTTCGCATATTTTATGTATTATTAATGTGTATTGTCCCTGAAACAAACAAACAAATAAATAAATAGTTCACCTAAAAAGGAAAATTCTGTCATCATTTACTTATGTCATTCCAAACCTGTTCTTTCTTCTGAAAATTTTCCACAGTTTTTTTGTCCTTACAATGAAAGTAAGTCAAATATTAAACAACGGTGATTGGCTTACATTAATGTATGTGGACTTTTTTCCCCACATTCAAAATATCTTTCTCTCCGTTCCACAGATGAGCATTACTTTTTGTGAAGGACATGAGGGCGAATAAATGATGACACCTTTTGTCCCTTTAAATGCATTTCAAATGCCATTTCATGTTGTTCTTTACCCGTTTATACAGTCATAATATTGTTGATAGCAATTAGCTGTACTCGAGGACAACAGCAGTCTCAGAAAGTAAAATCCATCCCACACTGCACCTGCTCGAGGAAGAGCGTGTGGAGAGGTTTGCAGATCTGAGCCAGGCCTTCATGCTGGGCCAGAGATAGGGGAGACCCAAATCCTGACACACACTTCACCTACCTCTGCCTGCTCAGCAAAAAACCCCGCATCCACGCTGAGAACATGCTGGCGGGAGGTTTCATTCTCACAGTAATTGTAATTAAACCATGGGTGTTTTCTAAGATCAGAGCTGGGATTGTCTCACTGCCTCTTTCCAGATCCTCCCGCTCTGACTGGCGGACAATAATGAGTTTCATATTTTCAACTGCATGATGTCAAACATCTCCTCATTAATGCATTTTGAAAGTGTCTGGATTGGGGCAAAGGCTAAGTTGGGAATTTAGAGGACCACAAACCGGCTGCCGTTTTTTCACTCAAAGCAAGCAAATAATCATAATGCAAGCAAGTGATGAACTGTTGTTGTGGCAAAAACTTCTGTTAAACACCATCACTGCGTAAGAGACACTCAGAGTCAAATTAATAAAAAGAGAAATGTTTATTCTTGCAAGAAGGCCCAGTCGCCATCACAGCTGTTACATTCTGTGAAGTGAGTGGCGCGCACCAGGAAGACATGAGACAGCTTTTATACTCTTTTCAAGGTTCCTTCTCACCCGCTGTACTTTTCCACCCAGATAAGGCCCCCACTTCTGTTCAGTTTCTACTTAATAACACAAACTGGTACTGGAATAAACCAGCCAAATTTGACCATTCCTAAGGTCGAGATGTCCTGTCCCATATATTCCTGAAACGTCACGCACAAGCATGTACACACATATACTTTTACACATTGAATAGATTAGGAATAAATGACTATTAAAATTTCTACAACAATTCCACACTTTTTATCATTCAGATTACCCATAATCACAATAATAAACAAAAAGACAAATTTTAAGTCATATCATCACACTACTCTTCATCTCTGTTTTCACATAACTGATCACTCTTCTTAAACATTTGTGAAAGTAACATTTTGAAAAGAAAAAGCTTAGGCTGTTTTTGTAAGGATAGTCCCTTAAATATTTAGCAAGCAGATAAAGAATTCAACTAAAGCCGGGCTAGATAAACAATCACTGTTGTTGTACCCCAAGCATAGCTTGACCCTCAGTCACCTTAGTTAAATAAGTAATAGTGTACAGACTAGTTAGAAAAACAACAAATCATCAATCCACAGTGGTTACATCAAAATATAAAGTATAAGAAAAGTATAATAAAACCCTTCATTTCAAAACCCTCTCCTTGTACCTTATCACATAGCGGATAAGCACAGCTTTTAACCATCTGTTCATAACAAAAACATTCATAGGAAGAAGAAAAAGAAAAGAAAAGCAAACACCAAATGTCTAACACATGTCACTGTAGCTTCCACTACTAGAATCATCTTCATCACATTTCTTGTCATTGTCATCATCATTTGGATAAAACTGTCATTTTTACCAATTTAACTGAGCTGGAAACACACAATATTTACAATCCTACCCCCGAAACCCCAAAGAGTAATCAAACAATCCATTCATTTTCCTAAAATACTTTCTAATTAATCAGTGACCAATCAAATCTCGTTGGCGTTGTTTAAGGTGAGATGTTTGGACGGTGGTGTTGCAATCTCCATCCTTGCAACCTTGTTTGTGGAGTGGACCATAGCCTCTGTCACCTGTGAATGGAGATCTTAAGTGTTTTGTTAGTGCTGCTGGTCGTCCTTCTGGTGTGACCTGTGGAATTTTCACCATTTGTTTACTGATTATATACATTATTAGTTCCAAATTTATTCTCAACATCTGGCCACTCCAACAACCTGAAACTCATTCAACTATTACATTAACATTCAACCCGCTTTACTCATGTCAACAACACAATATTTATACATTTTGGAACAGAATCATTCTGTTAGCTGCAATCCAATCCTGACATTCTGTGAAAGGAAAATTTTAAGTTATGCTCTGCTCCATTCTCTGTAAAGAAAACAAAATGTCGAGGTTATTTTCAGATAGTAAAACTACACGTAGTTTCTTTTGTCTACTGTTCTGCCGTGACCTTCGCTGCCACATCTGCCCCGGCGTTTCCTGTTGAAACAGTCCTGCAAATACATTTACAGAAAGCAAATTTTGTTTGGGACGGCCTTTTACCCAATTAGACCCAGTGTCCTCCCAACATATATTGTCCCTTAGTAAACCATATTTGGCAATTGTTATACCATCTCCCTCTTGATGCACGACACAACTCGAGCATCAATTTAACATAACATTTAACATAGTGTTTTGATAAAGTTTGCATCAACACTAACCCAAAAGTTGTCCTTCAGACAAATTTCCTCCAGACATCTTTATCTGCCTCTGAAACAAAAATATTACATTCTTCACTTAAAGCCACAATCTCATCTGCTCAACGAAGTATTTGAAGGGCAAAGGCCCTGAGCCTCACAGCGTATCCTGCTTTTCGGGCCTGTTGTTTGGTCTCTTAAATCAGTCATCTAAAAACATTTTCAAAGTCATCAATTGTTTCTATCAAGTCAGGTCGTGCTGTTCAGACTTGGTCAATGTCAGTCAAATAACATTCTCATCCTTCTGCCCACAATAATCATACATTTTTAGGGGCTCTCTTCATATTTGCTATTGACTAAGCCAATGTGTCACTTTGTTGTTGCCATCAAATCTATAACATTTTCATTTATCTCAGCCCATGCCAGATGGTGATCTACAACTCCACAATTCCAATTTACACAAATACTTAAACTGATCCAGAACGTAATTCAAATCAACATCATAAAAGACTAAAGTAATTAATACCAGACAGAGCTTGATGACCAATCAATTTAAAGCTCGTCCTATGTTCTGTATCATCTTTTCATCCGATCCACTCACAATTATCGCCCTCTTTAAAATTTGTCATTTGCCTCAATCCATCTGTAATGATGAAACAATATACTCACTATTCCGGCGGAATATTAGTACCCTAAACTAATACACACAAGACATAAAGTGCTGTCACCATCACACACACTCATACAAGACACACATATGTTAACTGCTCATTTTCAATGTTCGCTTTTTTCAATATTAACTCTTTCTTTTATATATTATTGCTAGAAAGATTTAAATTTTAAATAAGATTTTAAACTTCGCATTTTTCTGTAGCTTTTACCTAATTTTACATGGTCTCTTAACCAGTTCCAAAGCATTTCTGTTCATTATTCATTAGATTTTCAGTCTGCTGGGTTGCTTTGTTTAATTTTTCCCTTATCATTATTTTGCTTCAGCTTGCTCTAGCAGGCCGACAACAGAAAGACAGACACAGTTTACCATCCCTTCCTCCACTCAAACAGTCTCTCTCTCTTATTAACAAATAATAATTACATTAAATTAATCACTATCCTTTTACCATTAAATTTTGTTATCCAGACTTTTCTCAAATCAAAAACTGTCTTCATCTTTAGCCACCCACCATGTCAAACGACCTCCAGGAGTTAAAACATATTAGTTCAAAATCAACACTTCTATAAATTTTCTTATTCTTGCCCATGAGGCAGCCAATACATAAAAAGTTTTGTTCCTGTCTCCACAACAAACAACGGCAATCCCCTCATTTCTCAGCTGTCTCTTGAAAGCCCATTCCCGTTAGCTCTTTATCTATAATTTTCTCTTCAGGGTGTTGCCCCCTGGCATAATTGCAGATACTTGTCACAACCATTAATGCGGTTTCTTCTGGCAAGTGGTATAGAGGAACTCACATTCTCTTGGGTCAGACTGCCGCAACTCGTCACAGCGCATCTCACCTCTCAATGCTCTGCTGACCCCAGTGGCCTCCAGTAGTCAGCGCTCAACTCTCACTACCTTTCTTGCATGTACCACACCCCCGTCCTGAGGTGCCCAATGTCCGTGACCCCCTGCGTAAGGCTGTCCCCTGGCCAGGAAGATCATCCTGTCATTGAGTAGCCACGTACACACTGGTACCGCTCACAAACTGGTGACCGCTCTCTCCCATCACACAATCAGTTTTCTTTAACAGAACTCAGCTGTTTTCTGGAGCTTTAGGAAAGGTACGTTCAAGAGTCACCAGAGCCATTCTGATTGCCTAATAGTGTTTACACAGGGAGACAGGTTAATAACAGCAGTATTTAATCACTTAAATCCATTAATCATCTTAAAATCATCAACCTAGCTATCTAGATTACCCTCAGTGAATTTAGTTCACAACCATACATTCAGTGTACTGTTACTGTACATGTGTAGCCGTAGCCTCCGGCCCTGTTTCAATGGTGGAGACTTAAGATAAGACAAAGAAGTTACTGGTCCTAAAATAAAATAATCAAAAATGTTATTTCTATCATTTAAGGTCTGCATTATTATTTTAAAGACTTCTTTAAAGTCGTTCAGTTTTACTTTTAAAACATTCACAAATACAAATTGCCCTCTTCATGGCAATGATTTCTTTTACATCTCTGTGTCTGATTTTTTCAACTGAGACACTGTGCTTTTCCTATAAATAGCTTATTATTACTTATGACACAGGGTCAGATAACAGCCTGTTAGCTGACATTTGACTGAGAGAGACTCTGAGACATTCAGGACAGGTAAACTGTTCTCTCAAATATTTCTAATCATCAAACTTTTATCTATAATCTTTTAACTATCCCAGCTTAAGGCATCTTTGCCAGAAATGACATTTGTTTCCAAATAAACATCATTTTATAGTTGTCTTTTGCCCATACAGGGAATTTAGACATTACAGATTTCCACTCAGATGTGTCTGTCGTACTGGCCGTTTACAGCCACAGCAGACATCAGATTCAGATAAGCAACCTGTTTTATTACAGCCAATAACAAACTTATCTTTTGAAAGCAAAACATCAGCTTCTAGTTCTTTCATGGTCAACAGTTTTCAAGCTGTTTGTTTAATCAGATGCCTTTCTACACATTTTACATTTATCAACTGTTAATTCAGTAACCAACTGCTTCTGCTTATTTGATCTTAATTAATTATTCTAGTTCTCAATAACATTTCACATTTCATCTCAATTTTAATTGTCAAGTTCTCAATTACCATAGCTTAATATGTCTTCAAAGTTTTTTTTTTTTTTTTTTTTTCCTAGGAGTTTATCAATCTCCAATTAGGATTCACACTAAATTTGACAAGGCTACTCTGCATCTTTCACAGTTATTATAAATCATCCGTGAGATTTGTCTCTCTATATTACCTGAATCCTTTTTCAAAATGTTGCATTAAAACACAATCATACTTTTAGTTACATTTCTGCAACTCCCATTTGTTGGAGTCATTAATTTTACATCAAACTGTATTCATCAATTCACTTATAATAATTACTATTATAGATATATTCAAAGGATTCACTTTAAGACTTCAATCTTTTGACCTTGTTTTTTTTTTCTCTTATTCTTTCTCAGACGAAAATGTTAATATCGTCTTCCCTTAAACACTGATCTACTTTCAAACCCACATTATTACCAGAAATGTGTCACTATCACATTTTCAAACACTTTCTTAGTGGGTATTTACATGTTAAATGGTCCTGCTGACCACAATTTAAACACTCTCCATCTGCTCTAACTTACTGCACACCCTTGAAGCAGTGTGTTCCATTGAGGAATGCAAACAGAGCCACTGATAAGCAGTGCTCCATATTCTTTTACAGTCCACCAATGGCAGATACAACAATAGCCGAATCATCATTATTACTGGCACAACATACATTATTGATTTCCGGAATCTTTGGACATAGCTGTCTTTACATTTTACTAATTTGCTATTATCATCAACACTGATTACAGAACAAGTGCATATCTAACATCCAAAAGCCGGGCTGAATAAGAAGACTGCTCCTGTACTCTCGACCTTGATCGAACCCTCAGTCACTCCTCAGATATTAAATACAGACATTGTCTGCAATCATAAACACCAGGATATGCATTCGTTTTTTTTATAAAACTATAATTTCCAATTCCTTTCATAATAAACGAAGATGGATGGTAAATCCATTCCTTTCACTACCCCCATTAGACCCTTTAGGTTCAAAAACAATGTTTGTCAAACTAAAACTAAACCTAATTTCAATCTTTATTTTACCATTAAAAATATAGAATTGTTCCCCATACTGCTTAAAACATTCTTCATGTCATGTTAATTCCTGTCAATCATACAATGCCTTATTTTATTCTAAAACTGTATTTTCATACCAATTAAACAGTTAATTTGACTTAAATTCTGTCAGACATTTTATTTTCATCACATATAGTTTTTTCCCTACTATATTTCATCTCAATCTTCCCCTACATGCCATTTTCATTCTGTATCCTCTCCTTTCTTTTCTCAGACATGCCAGTTCCTTCATTATCTAACCAGAACAGGATTGTTTGCACAATCCCCACATAAACATATCTCACACACCAACCTTCTTGTTTTTCACTTCCCTCTTCCATCAAGTTTCTCACTTACAGTTCTCTCTTTTTCTATCACTCTATCACTCTATTTCACACAGACAGCCTTATTGCTGCTTGCTACTTCAATCCTTATCGTATAACTTTAAGTTCTATAGACATCTAATGTCATGCATCCATTTACTGGATGAAGAAGTAAAAACATTATTTCTCCTGGCAGTTCGACATTTTATCTTCAAGCCAACATTTCCTTATCTGTTCACATTTTTACACACATGTTGAACGCAGACACTTTTATTTCTCACTGCCCTGTTCAACTGATTCCCGCACCACCTTTAATCTTGTGGCGCTCAATATCATACATTTCTGCCCTTAATTTTATCTCATTTGACAGAAAACCGGTATACCAAATTTCGCAAGCTTGCTTTTGAGACATCCCCATACTGCTGCTTCTCTGTTCTCTGTGGATTTCTCTTCAACGCGCGTTTTCTTTAGTCTGTTAGGCGTCCCCAACAAACCCGATTCTTTTCTTTTAACCCAAATCGGTCGGGTTGCACTATTAGTGCCCTCCTAACTATGGTTTACCAAAAAATCTGTTACGATTGTTCTGGTTCCCCCTAATTAGCCTCAGCACCTAAAAACAAATTGCTCCGTGGTGGAACAACTCATTTTCAGGTTACCTATCTGTTTGAAATCTCTTGATCTGTCACAGTTCTCAATTAATCCCAGATTATTTATCTGCTTGAAATTTCTTGATCTGTCACAGACCTCAATTAATCTCAGATTATTTTCCCTCGTATCTGTTTGAAATTTCTTGATCTATATATAGATCTCAATTAATCTCAGATTACGTACCACAGAAACAGCCCTCAGCCAGTATGGTTCAGTTTCACTCTTTGAAAAATATTTTAGCCCAAAAGAAAAATATTTTAGCCGTCTCTTACCAGAGATGTCTTGAGTTGCCACGGGTTCGTTTTCATCTGATTCCAGTGGAGCTTCTCCTGGCCCTGATAGCGGTCGGCCCCTCTCTCTGAAACTTACGAGGTAGAGCTGGAACTGCTCAGTCCAGGTGGCCAAACACCGTCCGCTCTCAGGTCCAGGAGGCACTGCCAAGGAATCCCACTCTGACACCAAATGTTGTGGCAAAAACTTCTGTTAAACACCATCACTGCGTAAGAGACACTCAGAGTCAAATTAATAAAAAGAGAAATGTTTATTCTTGCAAGAAGGCCCAGTCGCCATCACAGCTGTTACATTCTGTGAAGTGAGTGGCGCGCACCAGGAAGACATGAGACAGCTTTTATACTCTTTTCAAGGTTCCTTCTCACCCGCTGTACTTTTCCACCCAGATAAGGCCCCCACTTCTGTTCAGTTTCTACTTAATAACACAAACTGGTACTGGAATAAACCAGCCAAATTTGACCATTCCTAAGGTCGAGATGTCCTGTCCCATATATTCCTGAAACGTCACGCACAAGCATGTACACACATATACTTTTACACATTGAATAGATTAGGAATAAATGACTATTAAAATTTCTACAACACTGTAAAGCATTTGAAAGCCATTAAATGACTGCTAGGATTGATTGACACAGCATGAGGTTACAATTATGGTTAAAGCATTAACCATAGAGTTACTGTAATGATGTAATTGTATGTACTCATGGGACATGCGTAAATTTGACCGTGTGTGTGTGGTCTTGTTTGTGTATCCATGTGGGGACCGAATGTTCCCTCAATGATAGCAAAACCCAAAAAACCTATATAGTTAATTTTATTTATTAGTATTGGTCGATATTGTATATTTAATTTTTTTAATTCCCCCTATTTTTACATATTAAATTACCTTTGCCGTCATCTAACGCTCACTTAAAGTTAATCTTTAAACAAGAATGATTCCTAGCACTGCTAAATGTTATTTTTGGAAAATCTCAAAATCAATATCAATTTGTCAAACTGTAATGTTGCAATGCCTCAATACACATTAAGCATTTAATGGTTGATTAACTTGATTTTTGTTTTTAATTAATTTAGATAAAATAGTATAGAATCTTAATATCAGCCATTTATCGGTTATCGGTCGTAACATAGAAATAATTATTGGGGAATTCAATCTATGAGTTACTTATAGTTATAGAACAGTTGGTTAATGGGACCATGAAATAAAATGACTGACCGTGGTATTAACTGCATAGGCTATATGTTTATTCCATAATTGACACGTCACATTTATATACTTAAAGTACATACTGGAGTCATTATAAAGTATATGAATAATTAATTCAACTTTAATATGATTCGATTTGCTTATAGTTTGTTGTAATATCGCCAGTGAAAGGTCTTGGAAGCATGACTTCTGAAATGCTCATGTATATTGAATGTGAATGTACATATATTATGCATGCATGCATGTGCTGTATATGACTTGGCATCTTTGGATATGTGTGTGAGTGTGTTTTGCCTCTCGAGTCCATCTGCCTCCATCAGGTCAGGCTTAGTAAAGGACATCTCTTTCCAGTTACTGGCAGACCGTCTAGGCAGCTTGTGCTTAGGCAACATGACTTGGAAGTGAAGCCAAACCAGTCACTTTAACACAGAGCTGTAATCATTGTTTCAAGGTTATCCAAAAGCACCAGATCCCAGTACATCATTTGGGATTCGTATTGGACCACAACAGAGGAATCTCCAGTGCATGTTGTGTCCCATTGGAGGAGAGACCGTTGCTTTTGATTATAACTCTGAATGTCTGGCTGTTATGATAAGCATGGATCTTTATCCTCTGTTGGCTTTCCTCTTCTTGTTTTCATCTGTGCCTTATTTCCTCCAGCCTCCAGCCAAATACCTCTTGCCTGAGGTCAGCATTAATGATTACGGCAAGAACTGTGTGGTCATTGACCTGGACGAGACCCTTGTGCACAGCTCTTTCAAGGTACTTGTGCATACACATACATAAACACAAATTTATGTTATTATGATATTTCATATAGCAGTGAATACATGGCATATTGATATAACTGATAGCTAATCTGTTTTACTTTGGAAACCATTGCCATCCTCTATATTGGCTGACTTTTGAAAAAAATTAAGATGACTATGGCTGTGTTCCAAAACCTACATAGGGAGCCTTTTTTAAGGCTTTAATAAAAGTAAGCATCTTATTCTGCCTCTTAAGAAAACTTGTTTTGGCTAAATTTAGTGTCGTAACTATCCTTTGTGGTGAAGGAAATCACAGAATGCATAATCCCAGCTAACAACTTTTGCTAATGTTCCGGCTAGGTTCTCTCAAAGTTATGAGCGAACTTTCTTCCAGTAACTTTCATCAAACTTTTTTTTCAGAGTTATCTGGGCTATAATAATATTCTCAAAATGTTTGCACAAAAACATTATTTATACATCATTCATTGAAGGTTTTTTCTGAAATGTCTTTGTTGTTTTTTAACCTTTTCCTGCCATACTTGTAACAAAAGTGTCACTCGTTGGTCAAAATGACCCAAAGCCCTAAAACACAACAGGAGCATATGGGCAATATAAAATGGGCAATGTTTTTTTTTTTTTTTTCAATTTATCCAAGTAAATATCAATCAGTCACAATGCAGACTGCACACAGATATGAAGTTAAATTTGAACACATTTACAATGCAGAACCAAAATCTAGTACTTTAAAGGTATACAGTATAAAATAAAAAATATCCCAACAAATATTATCAAAATGAAATTATATAAGCTTTCTGGACCAAAATAAAAGCATAATTTTAGGAGCATAATTCATATTTTTTTAGACATGAGTTTCGGGTCAAAATGACCCGAGGAGAGGATGAGGGTTGTTTCAGAACCTTCAGAGAACCTTCAAAATTAACGTTCCTATAATGTTTGCAAAATTTTAAATAAAATAAATATTTTGTGTTTGCAAAATAAAATTTAAAAAAAACTGGACGCTTTGAATGTTCAGAAATATTTTTTTCATAACATAATGGGAACATAAGCAAAACATTCGTGTCACCATTGTGTCCAGTTTTACCATTTACTGCACTCTATTCTTCTAGTTATTTACCTGTATAGCGTCTAATAAATCTGACGTCTCACACATTCACCGAAAATAGCTTTCTTCTCTCTTGCAAAATAAGGTGGAAGAAAGCTCGCTAGGTTTTGGTATAGAGCTTCCATTTCAGTCCTTATTCCTAATTACAACATGAATAATTTCAGGGGGGGGGATTCACTTTTGCACAGTAGTTTTAAGTGGCCAAATTATTAATTTGAGACACAATAACAGAAGGCATTGGTAGTATTTTGAGGTTGTTGGTTTGGATTTTAAGTCCTGGGTGAATTAAATCCTCTTCAGAGACTAAATGTTTGTCTGGTCCCTAGGAAGTACATGCTTCAGGGAGCCACCTGCTGAGTGCAGTGACCCACTTATATGCATCTTGGTTTTATGCTGCTCTCTCTCACACACACATATGATTAAATAAATGACTGTGGCCATTTGATTACACACAATCACCCCACATTTACATATGTACACACATCTAACTTGATGTCTTCCACAGCTGGATGCATCCCCCAAGAGAGAAAGACAGTGACAGATACTGAATGTGTTTGCTCGAAGACTAATAACTGTGTTTTGTTAAAGCAAAGCATGTCCTCCTTTAAAATGTCTGCCTGGCAGCTCCTGTTTTCGCTCAGAGAAGAGAGAAAGGCGGCGACTGAGAGAAAGAGGCCCAGAGAAAGGGATGCATGCCTTTGTGCGCGTTCACAACCTCACATACACGCACAAAAACACCCACCCTGACACCAAAACACATATCACATTAAAAAGGTATGCTCACAGTTACACAAAAAAAGATATGGTAATAGGATTCAAGATTGCGTTTTCTAGCTATAGTGTCACAATCCTCATTAGTATAGATCACACACTCCTCCTGCTGGCCATATCATGAACTGATCAGTGTAAATCAGTTGACTGAAAACTGATCTGAAATCAGTTCCTTCATTAAAGGGGGGGTGAAATACTCAGTTTCACTCAATCTCATGTTAATCTTGAGTACCTATAGAGTAGTATTGCATCCTTCCTATCTCCAAAAAGTCTTTAGTTTTATTATATTTATAAAAGAAAAATAGGCTGTACCGAGTCTTTCCGGAAAAAGCAGAGCGGGTGGAGGCGTGCCGTGTGGGCGGGAGCGCGCGAAGCTTTTGCGTGTGTTGTAAACAGACACACTCGTGGTTTATGAGGACATGATTTAGTTTTACAATAAACAAACTGACACCTACAGTGGCCAGCTAAACAACTGTATTTAAACACACAAACACACACACCATACATCGCATGCTCCATCGATACATTAACTGTACGTGATCATGTTGTTTACTTGCTGTGCTTAGCTTACACGCCGATAGTTAACAACACACAGACATTTGAAGCAGTTTTACTCACCGCCTGCGGTTCTGTGAACCTTTATCGTTGGGACTGCTCCATCTTTAAGTATTAGGCGATCTGCAAATCGTCGAACCGTGCCTTGTTTATAAAACTATTAGCAGCTACCGCCGAAATGAAGGGAACAAATAAGAACACTTGTGCAACTCCGTTGCTGCTCTGGAAAAACAAAATCCATCCACAGGTCCCTTAACTCTGGGTTCTTTGGACATTTGTGCAGTGTTGTCTTGCCCTGGCAACCAAAAACACACTTTTTGGTGCCATTGTTTTGATTGCAGCGCAGCAGAGCACAGCGGTCTGATGGACGCTCTCTAGGCTACAGCTGCGCGCGCCCCTTCCGGGAGAAGTGCCTTAAGACCCGTATAAGGAAATTCCGCCCACTCTGACGTCACGTAGTTACGTATTCGAAAAAAAACTTTCCGAAACTTGTGACAAACCGGAAGGAGTATTTTTGGAACAGAAATACTCCATCAAACTTACAACTTCATTTTTGAAACTTTGTCCATGTTTACCATGGTAATCCAACTCTTTAACAGTGTAAAAAACTCACTATGCATGAAACAGCATTTCACCCCCCCTTTAAATATTTAGACATTGAAGTACTAAAACAGTAAAAAAAAAAATACAAAAAAATGTGTCCATTGTATTTCTAGATAAACATTTAGAAACTGTCCACTAAGAAAGTTAATCTCGTTCTCCAGTAAAAAAAAAAAAAAAAAAATCTAAACATTCCTAAAATAAGATAAATTTACTTGAAGCAAGTAAATTTTATATATATATATATATATATTTCCGAGAATTAAACTTTTAAGTTTACACACCCTATTGATGAGTGGTTTGTTTGTAAATCATAATCATCAAAATCATCAAAAACAAATTTTATATAAATATGCTAATTGGGTAAGAACATTATATTATTTAAATATAAAATAAATTGTTTAAAATGATCAAATGTATAAATTGATCTTGTTTTGAGGTTGTTCAGGATGTATACATTGTTCTGGATGAGCCTCCTTCTCTGCCGTCCAATCAGTTTTTAACAAGTCCCTGCGAGCGAAAGTTTTCTCTCTTCTCCTCATCTCCCTTTCCCTTTCTCTCTTTGCATTACGAGAGCTCAGAGCCTCCCGCTGCGTTTCTTTCATCGTCTCCCTTCGCTCAACAGCACGTCTCCTCCTCCCTCTCCCTCCGCTTTCTTTAAAAGCGTATCAAGTCTCTTTTCAAAGAAGCTTGCCGTTCCCAGCTCCATGCAGTCAGCTGTCAGAAACACGCTCATGCACATACACCCTTACAGCTCAAAGAAGTCTAACTGAAAGACTTGACTGCAGGTATCTGTGAAGCGATGGATGCCTCCCTCTCTCTCTCTCTCTCTCTCTCAGAGAACACTGAGCTGATACAGCTGTAACATTCTTACAGTCGGTTTCAAGCAGACTCCTAATGTGTGATTTCCTGTTTTGTGCCCGCAGCCTATCAGCAACGCAGACTTTATAGTCCCTGTGGAGATTGACGGAACAGTTCATCAGGTACAGTGCAAACGGGTTCAAATGTGGCCATGGGTAAATGTTCACACTTTTACTGTTTTTTGGGCTTCAGGGTCACTTAACCTCAACAATTGGTGTCATAAATTGAAATGAAAGAAATATGGGTTCCACACAAGATAAGATCAGTCGTCAGCATTTGTGTGAATAGTCATAAATAGAATTTTGACTCGTCCTAATCAAGGTTTAAGGTTAGGCACTTGCAATGGAAGTTTATGGGACCAATTTTTTGGAGGATTTTAAAGCATAAATGTGATGCTTAGAATTCTATAAAGCCCTTACAATAATTATTCTGTTAAAACTATTGTGCACGTAAAGTTTAAACCATCTTATTCACAGCCACCTACCACATTGAGTTTTCATCGCAACAATGCTGTAAAATTATATATAATTTCACACTGAAAAGTTTTTTTTTTTTTTTTTACATTAAAGTCATGGTAACATGGTAATTAAATGTGGCTATACGAAAAGTGAAATTAGGATAAACGGCAGCTGTGGTTGGCAAAAATGTTCCATAAAAAGTTATACACGTGCTGAGGTAATAGTAATATATATGACAAGATATAGAAATGCATGTTAATCAAAAACATTAATTCAGCAACATAAGATCTAACATAAAACTATAATGTACATAAAAGGCAAGAAAGAACTAAGAAGAAACAATTATTTCAATGAAAATCTGTCAAATGTGAGCTGTCATTTCACTGTAAATTATAAAATGTCCAAAAACTGTATATTGAAATTAATTTTGTGGTAATCAACATTAACCACAAATGCTGTCTTTTTAACTTAACTCGGAATAACACTTTAAAAATTATAACATTAAATGCCTCTTAGTGATGGCCACCTCAATGTTCTGTGGATTTTCTGCCATATTAAGACATCAGCATTAAGGATTTTTCCTCTTTCCAACATGCGTCCTCTGAGGCTTTATATTTTTATTCAGTTTTCTTTTAATCTCTTAAGAAAAAGTAATATTTGAGAGGCCCCAAAGGGTTCATGCTAAATCACAGTCTGAATCTGGGCTCATTTTCTTTTATCATTCTCCTTGAGTCGTTGGGTGCGATGTAGTCAACTCGAGGTGAATAACTTGAAGTAAACAAATGTCAGCAGTCTGAACACAGCCGAAAGCTCGAGTAAACACACTTAAGGGGAGTCTGAATTGTGTTGATAGTAAGTGTGTGAGTCAATATGGCTCATATGTTGCTGGAATACATCTGCGAAGTGGCTGATACCTGGTTCAAGTAATCCAGGATAGGCTTTGTGGATCAGGGTCGGCCTGTTCTTGGTTACTTGCACTTGGTTACAGCAATTGATCGACAAGTTCAAGACTGAAAAGCTACCAAGAGGTTTGTTGAAAGTTCAGTGTCAGCGTCTCCCCTGTCTATTTCCAGCAATGAGAAGTGATTTGTTTTCTATCAGTAATAGCTGTTTATTTGGTTTGTCTGAAGGTCTACGTGCTGAAGAGGCCTCATGTGGATGAGTTTCTGCAGAAAATGGGCGAACTCTTTGAATGTGTTCTTTTTACAGCCAGCCTGGCTAAGGTAAGGCTCTCTAAGGTTTCTTCACACTGCGTATAAACCATCGGATCCATTTCTAGTCAATATTTTGTCAATTAGTCAATATTTTACAGACTCGATTTATAGCCAGGGAAGTCTTTTTCAATAAAAGTTGGTGATTTTTCAGTGGAATTGGCAAAATTACCATTGCTATGCAATGTGTGCACATCTCGGTGACTCAACAAAGTTAAGAAAAGTTTAACTTTATGCAAGTAAGTGATGAAGTGAAGTCAGCGGAGCTGATCTCCTGTGAGACACTCGAGGTGGAACAGGGGACCATAATGTTATTGAGAGTGATTTCACCCTTCTATATGATTTATATACATCTATATAAAAAGCTATGTGTGGAAAAATGAGTCATAAAGTTTGTTGGTGGTGAGTTTGGTTCATGCATCGTTAATCGCTCATCTCTTTGATATGATAGCACCTCTGGTATTTATATAAAATGCTCACTGTAGAACATTCAATTTTAGCAAAAGAAAACTTATTCTTATAAAGAATTACATATTATTTAAACGTTGCTTTATCCCAGTT
Source organism: Chrosomus eos (assembly GCA_036326025.1). NCBI lineage: Eukaryota > Metazoa > Chordata > Actinopteri > Cypriniformes > Leuciscidae > Chrosomus > Chrosomus eos. The sequence continues at coordinate 15,441,711 of CM070840.1, forward strand.
TTTAAAAAGCTTTTCATGTTTATATATATATATATATATATATATATTATGTTTTATATATATATATAAATTTATATTAATGTGTGATTTTTTTTTTTGTTTTTTTTGTGTTTTAATTAATCTATTATTATTATTAAAGAATAGCATTCAGCTTTAGTTTTAGAATTTGTTTTTGGTTACACTTTATTTTACAATGCCCTTGTTACATATGGCACATGTACTTACTGTTCTAATAACAGTAAATTATGCATAGTTACATGCAACTAACCCTAAACCAAACCTTAGTCCTAATTATATAGTAAGTACATTTTGTTAAATAATATTACTCAGTACTTAAAGAATAGTTCACCCAAAAATTTTAATTATCCCAAAATCCTAGGTGTATATGACTTTCTTTTTTCAGCCGAACTCAGAGCGTTGTAAAAATATATCTTGGCTTTTCTCAGCTTTGTAATGGCATTTAATAATGCAGAGTTTTTGAAGCTCCAAAAACCAACTCTCTCATGAACGCGTGTACGGGCGAGGGAGGGGCTTCATAAAGACAGGAACTAAACAGAGCATTATTGGCAGCATCTTAAAAATTATGTTTTTTGAAAAATCAAGCATGAAAACCTATTCTAGTAGACCCCAAAACACAATCAATAGGTCCCCTTTAAATATTGAAGATAGTGTAATTATATTGAATATTATAAATCTTATAATATGTTGCTGTATGGTTTGTGTGCTACGCTCATAGCTGTCCCTGTTTTTGGTCTTGTAGTATGCTGACCCTGTAGCAGACCTGTTGGACCAGTGGGGTGTGTTCAGGGCACGGCTCTTCAGGGAATCCTGCGTGTTCCACCGGGGGAACTACGTCAAAGACCTCAGCCGACTGGGCCGGGAGCTCAACAAAGTCATCATAGTGGACAACTCACCTGCCTCCTACATCTTCCATCCAGAGAACGCTGTACGTACTGTACCACTGTGGGCCGCACCTGCAGTTGACATGACATTAGAGCATCAGAGTACACTTTTCACTGTATAATATAGGCTGCATGTTGACTCCTAGAACTTGTGTGTGCGAATGTGTCTTATCCTAGAATCATTTTTTCAGTGGAACTAATGAGGTAGAACCCAGCCGCTGGCTCTCTGCTCTCCTTTGTCAAAACTTCTCATCAATTATAGACTGTAGCAAGAGACCTGTGGAAGAAACTGCACTCAGACAGATCCTACCTCAGTGCTGTCACCTCCTACACTTCCCCGCATCCGTCCTCTTATTAGATTGGAAGGTGTTATTCTGTATTCAGACTAATGAGCCAAAGGTGCTTATTAAAGCCTGTTATCTTTGAGATGGTGGAGACATCTTCTCAAGACACTGCACACAGTTGGCTAAATAAGTTAGTTTGCTGTGTACCGTATGGCTATATCTGCCACTTCTGTCAACAGTACCTCCTGCGCAGATAAATCGGAGTAAAATCAAAATCTCAATTAGGGCTTAGTTAACTGAATAAACAAAGAACTTCAATATTATAGGGGACAATTTTTATGACATTTTTAAGGGAACAGTTATTTTACACCGTTCTGTCATGACAACTCTGAGAGATTGACATGGTAATGGATATGGAAGCATATGGATATGGAAGCATGTAAGACAAATATGAAAACCCCTGTTGCAGATCTGTACAGGTTGAGCTGGGGAAGGTGGAGGGTTTCTGAAAGTGCGCTGCTGACTGCTAGCAGCAACACTACCGGCATTGAATGTTGAGCAGCTCATTGGCCGCTGATGCAACAGCAACCAATCAGCTGCGCTATGTAGATGACAATGCGATCGCTACCAAATGAGTTAAGGACCTTTCAGCCTGCGCCATCTAGACTTTCATGCCAGAACTTGGTATTTATTGTAAACTTTCATCCACAATTGTTATTTTGCATTTGGTTGCATATATATTTTAATTTTTATTCTTCCTATGTGACCCTGGATGACAAAACCAGTCACATTGGTCATTTTTTTGAAATTGAGTTTTATACATCACACGAAAGCTGAATAAATAAGCTTCCCATTAATGTATGGTTTTTATTAGGATAGGACAATATTTGGAATATATTGGAATAAAATCTGGAATCTGAGGGGGCAAAAAAATCGAAACATTGAGAAAATCGCCTTTAAACTTTTCCACTTATGTTAGTGATTGTGCTGCATTCACTCACAAAAATAAATGTTTTATACATTTACGGTAGGAAATTTACAAAATATCTTCGTGGAACATGATCTTTCCTTATATCCTAATGATTTTTGGCATAAAAGAAAAAATAATAATTTTGACCCGTATATACCCGTGCTACTTAAGACTGGTTTTGTGATCCAGGGTCACATATTACCTTCATTACACATACCTATCCCGCACATTTTGTATCGTGTTTATATATACATTATATATTTTTATACTTGAATGTGATACTGGACCTTTGGCACTGTTTTTTTTTTTTATTTTAGATTTGGTATTGTGTGTATCTTCTTGTATAAGCTACTGGATGCCTTGAATTTCCTTCGGGATCAATAGTTTCAATCATTTAGTTCATGAAATTCACTCAATCTTGGTTACTGTTAAAGGGAAAGTGTTTTCATAAATGAATAGTTCACCCAAAAATGTCATATGTCATAATTTATTCATGTCGTTCCAAATCTGAATGACCATCTTCTATTTTGTTCAGCAGAAGAAAGACAGTAACACACCTTTGGAACAACATAATAATATTTTTTTGTGAATTATCCCTTTAAGGGTGTTTTATTAGGGGACGAAATGGTTCTTGATCAGAATACATGTATTCAGCTTGATACTAATTTACCAAACATAGTTGGTAGTTTGACAAAAGTGTTTTTCAGCATGTGCTTAAAGTGTCTTTCTGTGTTTGCAGGTGCCGGTGCAGTCGTGGTTTGATGACATGACAGACACCGAGCTGCTGGATTTACTGCCACTGTTTGAAGGCCTGAGCAGGGAGACGGACGTTCACGGTGTGTTACAGAGCCTGAGGACCAGGTAGCACACGGATCCAGCACTGCCTTGCAAACCCCCCCACCTCCTTTCCCCGTCTCGGGTTGAGCCAATGTTCAGTTCTGGCCTCTAGAGGACACCACTCACCCAACAGACGCTACTTTATCTCTCTCAGTGGACCAACGGCCAACAATATTCCTTGGCGAGCAAATATATACACTCATGAAGAAAACAAAGCGTCATCTTTTTAAGAGTTTACTATCCTTGAGTATATTTAACAGGAAAAAAGAACAGAGAAACAACAAGACGTGCTATTTTTCTGGACCGGCGTGAAAACACTTTGAACTTTTTTTCTGTTCAGGCTATGCAGTCAGTCTTTTCCGTGGCGTCATCGGTAGTTCCAGCAACTGTGATTTTATTTTTTCTCGTTCTCTTGTACCAAACAAAGTGCCTTCTGACTGTTGTTTTTATGTGGACACAAATGAGTTTTTGTATGCTGCATATTTACAATTCGAAACCTTTAAACAAACACTTACTGTAAGATCAAGGCAAACAATAATGAGTCTTTTAAATATGACTTTACGGTGACGGTCAGGAGATTTCACTGGACTTAATGAGCGAAAGATGATGCCGTTATTTTCTTGGGTTATTTTATGCCTTCGAAAATATAGCATCGTGTTCAAAAGAAATGTTTGCATCTATTACCCAACTGTGATTTGAACTAATAACACAACATATATTGTGAAAAAAGCGGTAATCAACAATCCAATATGTCAGGATCTGAAATTTATAATCTTCATTATCAAAATAAAAGATGCAATCAATATAAAGACTGGCTCACATGTTTGTGTCTATTTGTGTGCATTACACTTGAGTAAGTTTCAAAGGGATGCTGGGAAGCCATGAGCGGATTACACACAATGAAGCCATTGTACAGGATCTTTACAGAACAGTGAATTTAAATATGCTTGGTTTTCCTCAACAAGATTGATTTTGTGTCCTCAGAAATGTGGGCTGTGTAGTTAATGAGCAAACTGTGCGCTCGACTAGTTTGATGCATGATTTGCCATAAACCTTAAGCGGTTCATTTACAGAGAAGCAACTAAAAGTCCACCTGTGACAGTAAAGAGTCATTTTGGTGGTAAAACTTTGGAAAAGGCAGGGTTTTTTTAGCCATGAAAATATATGTGGAGGCTGTCAGCTGTGCATTTATACATTATTGAGTTTTGTTGACCTTGGAGTCTGAGGTAAGATGTTTTTTTTTTTACAATTTCACAAATATTTAATATTTTATGTCTCAGTTTAAAAGTGAAATGATAGCTTGACTTGACAAAAATTACTTTTTGTTAGTGTAGCCTTATGTAGTCAGATTGATTTAGTCATTAAATCATCTTTCTGGCTTAAATAAAACCCATTGAAACAATTATTTCAGATTTTTTACAATATATTTACACTGTCTGTAGTTCCTGATCTCAATGATTAGCTTCAGAATATCCAAATATGGTAACTTAGAAACCCCTGTGAATCACATGACCTTGAGCTTTATGGGCCGTGTGTGTTTGTGAGTGTAAAATGACATTTTGAATTTGGGTGCTGTCAGAGATCTGTTTGCCTAAGGTGTTTCTGGGATGGGGGATGAAAGGAACCACTGAATATGAGCTCTCTTATGTTGGGCTGCTCCTGTTGGAAATGACTCATATCTGTTTGCTTTACTATTGTCATTAATGTTTGTCTATGTGTGTTCTGCACTGAGAGGCAAGGACACGCTGTAATACCAGTAGTGAAAAAAATACTCTTAAATCCTAAAGGTTCCTCCTTATGATTATTTGAGTAATACAGTAAAACTAAGCGGTTACCACCAACATACTGCCATGGACAAGTTTGTGTTGCCTCACAAACAATTTAATGGATTACTTAGCTGGCTGGTAAACCTTTATGTAATAATGACATGGGGCAATTTTGTCCAAACCTATCAGTGGTGTAGTCTAGTTTTTTGTAGTGAGTATACTGTGATATACCAGACCCCCCTAACCACCCCCCCCCCCCCCCCCCACCGGGTTTTATCAGCTGACAATTAAAAGATGTGATATTCCTTTAAAATTATTTAAAATATTTCATTATTGTTATTTTAAAATGTACATCTTACTATGCAATTTCTTTCATAATTCCCTCGAGTTACTTTATTTATCTCTACAAACTTTTATTTTGGTGGGTTGTAAATTAAAGACATTTGAGCTTCTGTGTGTTTTAATAAACTATTATTATTAGGCCTACTTGAAGTATACTCTACTGTGCAATAGTAATATATTTCTGTTATATTTTCTTCAAGTTAGCCTATACAAAACTTTGATTTTGACAGGTTTTCATGAAGACTTTAAAGTTTGTGAGTGTGTATATGGTTCGAATGAATGACGATAGTTTTATCAAATGAAATGGTAAAATTCGTGTGAAGTGACTCTCATAAAAGCTCTGCGATGAAGTTCAAATGTGTGCATGTCCTCCTCATAGACGCTGAAAACACCACGAGCGTCACGCGCGCGTCAGTGTGTAGTAGAGCACACATGAGCGCTCATTCACAGAAACACGCAGAACATGCCGAGTTTATTTCAATAGCAGTCTTTCTGAGCTCATAGACACTTAATACATATCGAGATTTGATTCATTGTATCATTACTTTTGATTTATTCATTCAAAATGGCCAAATTGCGTGACGTTCCGCTTTACAGTAGGCTGTTACATTTGTTGCTGGATTCCGCGATTCGATCCGTCGCTGCCCAAACACAGACGTCACGGCGGGGTGAATTTATGAATGAAAATTCTTTCACAAAACGATGTTGTTACGAATCCTCGCGCTTTTTAAAGTGGGTATACGGAGATCTTTGACATTTTCTAGTGGGTATACGGCGTATACCTGCGTATCACGTAGACTACACCACTGAAACCTATTGATCTCTTTCCCTAAACAATGGATGGATGGATGGATAGATAGATAATTAAAACTGATATTTTCACTCAGGAAAGAAGCTTTTTCTTTCCATAGAAACATCGCCCTCTTCTACAGAATGGCATCCTGGCCTGCAGTTGAGGTGAAGCCTCGAAAACTTAATGAAGCACCACTTTGCCGCTTATCTTTATTTGTTAGCGGCTGATGGGCCGTTTGCCATATTCTGCCTCTGATATCTGTCCAAGAGCCTCTCGCAGGTGATTCGTTCGCTCGGTCTCTCCATCTGCTGGAGTGGAAGACATTAATCACTGTCTCCTCTCTCTGGATCTCCCGAGTGTCTGTGTGGCGTTCCCGTCTGAAGCGTTCCTTGTGATCTAAGAGTGAAAGAGCCGAGACAGAGCTGATGTGAGCGGAATCCAGACACGCTTGAGTCTCTGACATCCACCAACTTCATACAAGCTTGTTTAAGATCACACAGAGAATGCCTGATTGAGATAGGGATTCCTAATTCATGTAAAGGGTTAGTTCACCCCAAAATGCAGTTATTAACGCTGATGTTGTTTCAAACACGTCTGGCATTTATTTTCATTTTCAAAATTGAAAATAAACAATGTGCTGGTATGGCATATATAATTTATTGTGAACTGATGGTTTCAACCTTCAAAAAGCATGGGGAAACTCCATAAAAGTAGTTTTTTTTTCTAAAGGTTTATTTATAGGGTTATGTACGTAAGAGGTCAAAGGGATGCCTATTCTTATCCATATAAAGTCCTGTGTGAGTATTAAGGTGTGTTCTCACCTGTAGGGCTGGACATATACAAGCCCTTCCCTGATCAGCACACATTCACAATACACACAGGGAGAGAAAGCCGCACTTAGACATTCATCATAACTCATTAATACATCAATACCCTGAACAATACTTCTGTGTGCCACGTACAGGTAAGAACAAAACTATCAGAATTCATCAGTCATTGAATGGTACATTTACAGTTATACAGTTCTTGAAAGATATTTTAAGTAGTATTTTGTGTGTGCCAAAGTTTTACATGATTATTATAACCAGAAAAACGATATACAACTGTATGAGATTCAAAACTGATCTCAAAGTATGCAATACAAGCAGATTTGCTTTAGTCGTTTTTTAGCACATTACTTTATGTGTAACTGAAACTTATAAATTTGTCATAAAGAATCAAAAGATCCTGCATGACCGAACTCACACTGGGAAATATGAGACTAAACCATGTAAATGATTAGGATTAATGGAAAAGCCTGTCGACTGTTGTTTAAAAAGCTTTGTCAATAGAGGAAAACCAGTCATTCAGGACAGAAAGCACACAAAACTATTAAATACGCAGTGCTTGTACAGCTTTCGTTATAAGCTGTTTGTCAGAGAGTGAACATATGAAAGTAACAGGATCATATGAGAGATTAAAAGCTGTTGAGACAGATATTACTTCTGATTATTAGTATTCTGACCAACTAGCTGTGCTTCAGTTCCTTTGTTTTCTCATTGAATGCCGTTTTCTGAGAAATCTAATATTTCTGTTTGTTTTGGGTAAATGACTACATTTTCTGTGTTCATGCTCCACCCTCAATACAATATTTCAGTCAATATTCTCGCGCCCCAGTTTCTTAGCAACAGCGGCTGTTATTATGAAAGGTCAGCATTTCTTTTCACTGTTAGCCTTGAGTTTTATGAGAGAGGATTGGTTGCTGATGTGTAGTTGTTGTTTATTTGCGGTGCATTATTTGTTTGCAGGCAACCTTCACTTGTCTGAATATACTTTGAATGGATTCTCAAGCAAAGCCCTTAGGACACATATGATAAAATATCTGAAACAGATTTTGGTTATCATATGACTCTATGGCAAAATATTATATATGTGAATAACGACCGGTTCTAAATTATCTTTTGATACAAATTTCTATTGCCAAGTATAGTTTTTGTGTTTACTGAGCAGATTCTTCAATGTGAAATCCATTTGTTGCCATGGTACTGGGTGACACTGTTTATTAGTGGTACAGAATCTCTGGAGGAATCTTCACATATCATCTTCATCTTTTCATAAACCATCTGTTCAGTGTTATGAGTGATGAAGGACCAGATATTTTTGCAAAATATTATCTATCTAGAATATGAAATCTATCTATCTATGTATCTGACGATTAATCGGTCTGTCAATCGATCTGTCTTGTTGATCGATCTGTCTGTCTGTCTGCCTTTCTAATGTTAAAATAGGCTAATTTGATCTTATTATGTAATGTAGAATATGTGTTTATAAGTGTTACATACGTTTATATACGGTGGATATCTGTTTTAATTCAGATAGTTTGAGCGCTAAGATTTCTTCTCAGAATCCAGCAGAATGACTGAAGCCCAGGATGTGTTTAAAAACATCCAGCGAAAGCCTGGCCTGCAGATCTGGACCATCAGTGTAAGAGACCACTGTTGTTTGCTCCCATATCAGCTCTATGATTTAATATTTATTTTAAAAAACATGAAAACAAGTCAAACTGACATTGCACTTTTTATTATTCCTTGTATTATATATTATTCTGTTTTCTGTTTCTTTAGAAAATGAAAATGGTCCTCTGTCCCAGAGCAAGCATTTGGAAATTTTTTTGAGGGTGACTGCTATATAATTCTTTATGTAAGTAATTTAGTGCTTACAGAAAGGCTTACTATACATGAACCCTTTCGGACATCTCCAGTTGACAATAATCTATAGAACTTTGTCCAGTTGAACACAAAGGAAGTTATCATTACGGAATTTTTAAAGCTCCTCTTAAAAAAAAATAATGATAAAAAAATGAATGTATTAATAATTCTAAAATATTATATAAATATAAAATGTAGTGGTGTCAAATCGATTAATTGCGATTAATCGTATCTAACATAAAAGTTCGTAAAATATATGTGCGTGTGTGTGTGTGTTGTGTATGTATGTAGGCTATACAGTAGGCTACACATATTATGTATTTACTAACATAAAAGTTTGTAAATACATAATATGTGTAGCCTACTGTATAGCCTATTAAATTCGCGATTAATCAATTTGACAGCACTAATAAAATAAAATAACTATTTGAATTAATTTATTTATGATTACCGATGTACTAAAAATACATGATAGGCTACCTCTTTAAACATAGGTCTGTCCTCAAGCATTTTGTCCTGTCTCATCCAGGTGAGCAACAGCACCACACCATCCACTGATATCCACTACTGGATAGGCAACACTTCCTCTCAGGATGAGCAGGGAGCCGCAGCCATCTATGTAACCCAACTGGATGAGTATCTCGACGGCAGTCCGGTCCAGTACCGGGAGGTCCAGGGATGTGAATCAGCCAAATTCAAAAGCTACTTCAAGAGTGGCCTCATGTGAGTGAAAGTAAAATATTTTGGCTCGCTCATGCCAATTCCAATGGTCTGATTATGTCCTGTTTCCTGCAGATATAAAGCAGGTGGTGTGGGATCGGGATTCACTCATGTGGAGACCAACATGTATAACATTCAGCGTCTGCTCCACGTCAAAGGGACAAAGCACGTGACCGCCAGAGAGGTGAACTACTGTACCTGACACCTCGAATGCAAAATTACGATTTCTTCTAAAGTGAAGCCTCAGATCATGAATATTGAAAAGTTGAGGCTTTCTTTAGGGGTCATATAGTCACAAAACCCTAATTAATAATCATGAGCCACCCCTTCCTCATAGTAGAATATGAAGAAATATCCACTGACTACATTTTGCAAAGACATGTTCCTGGGTAAATATAGCCTATTTTACTGTAAAAAAATAAATAAAAAAATACAACATTCCATTTCTTTCCAAAACCGTTGTCCTAACCTTACCCATTACCCATTCACCGTGATAAAATAAACTATATTTTTATCTGAGCAAAAAAGCACAATCGTAATAGGATAACATGCAGTTTGAAAAATGTGATAATTGGCCTGTATGTTGTGATTGTGCTGAAGCAAATGGTTAAAATTCTAAATTCAATATAAATGTATATAATTTAATCTGAAAAGAACATTTTAAATTAAATTAAAATGTAGTTATTGTTAAAATTAATGATATACTGTATATAAATAAATAAAAAAATCTGTAATATACTGGATATATATATATATATATGTTTTTTTCTTTTTGAGAGACAGAGAGAGACCCCAATTTGAAAACCCATGTTTTAACAGAACACAGACAACCTTTTATGCTTGAGTTGATTTATAAATGTGGTCAAAGCACAAAAGGATTTGCAATTAAATTCACTTTGTGGGGACAGATATTCATATTGCAGGCTAAGGGCCAACATTAAGAGTCTCTGTAAATTAAGCTGTCAGACTCTAAATTATTGAATTTAATGTGTCAGAAGGTCACGAATCTTGTCTCTGCATCTTGTCCTCATGCCTTCTGGTGTTTCTCTTACTCTGCCCAGATCCTTGTCTTTTAGGTTGTCGATTTCAGAAAAAAACAGGAAGAAACAGGACCTTTCCAGTAATGTCTTATTTCTAAGCCAGTACAGACTGATTTGAAGGGGATTTTAGTGGGCTGTGTGTGTGTGTCTCTCTGCAGGTGGAGGTTTCCTGGAGCAGTTTTAATCTAGGGGACATATTCCTTCTGGACTTGGGGAAAGCAATAATTCAATGGAACGGTCCCCAAAGCAATAGACAAGAAAAATTAAAGGTAATTGAAGTAACAGGGGAAGACACTGTGCTGGATGTCTAATAAAATGAGGAATTGATTGATATTCTATTGGGCTCCTCTCCTCTCCTGTCTTCTGTAGGCTGTTCTGTTGGCCCAGGACATCCGGGACCGAGAGCGTGGAGGCCGGGCTCAGATCGGTGTGATTGAGGGTGGTCAGGAAGAAGCCTCTGCTGACCTGATGAAGATCATGAAATCTGTTCTGGGTCAGAGGACTGTTAACCTGAAAGAGGCAATCCCTGATGACAAACCAGACCAAACCCAGACCTCTATCATCAAACTCTACCAGTATGATCTATCTATCTATCGATCTGTCTGTCTGTCTTTCATTTATCCTTCTATCTATCTATATATCATCTATCTATCTATCTATCTATCTCTGTCTGTCTACAGTATCTATTGCTATTTATGATTATTTGATGTTTCTAATGATGATGTTGATAATTAATCGATCATTCAGAGCTATGGTCCTTTCTATCGTTCTCAGTGTGTCTGATGCCAGTGGTCAGCTGTTGGTACAGGAAGTGGCTTCCAGTCCACTGACCCAGGATTTGCTTTGTTCCTCGGTGAGACACATAATGTCTACCAAATCACCCAGTATCACTATACGACACAAAACTAACTGTGGATTATGTTTTGTTTGCAGGATTGCTATTTTTTAGATCAAGGTGGCAACTCAATAATGGTCTGGAAGGGAAAAGGAGCATCAGATGAAGAGCGACGCTCAGCACTGAGTCGAGCGGTTGTAAGTATCTGTGTTTGCGAATTACCATTAATCTGCCAAGTAGTATTTTTTATTTGACCAAAATCACTTCTCTAATTGTGTCATAATTGGTTCACACAAATAATCATCCCTCAGGGCTTTATAAAAGCAAAGAAATACCCGTCCAACACTAAAGTGGAAGTTATGAGTGAAGGAGGAGAGTCTGCCATGTTTAAACATCTCTTCAAGTCTTGGAAAGAAAAAGGTCAAACCCAAGGCCTAGGAAAAGTCCACGCAGTAGGAAAGATAGGTGATTCGTCATTCAGCATTATTTTTGTGAGAGTGTAGATGTGTCAGTATTGTTATTTTAGTATATTCATCATTTGTGTTGTTTGTATACACATCTGTTATCACAGCTAAAGTGGATCAGGTGAAGTTTGACGTAATGGAGCTTCACGCTCAGCCAAAGCTGGCTGCTCAGGAGCGGATGGTGGATGATGCTTCAGGACATGTTCAGGTATGGTGCAATAATAATAATTCAGAAGTTTGGGCCTGCTGTCACACTGTTATCAAACATCTCCACTGCTTTGTGTTCAGATTTGGCGGATTGAGAATCTTGAACTGAAGGAGGTGGACCGAAGCACTTATGGACAGTTCTATGGTGGAGACTGTTATCTAGTGCTGTACACTTACAACAGAGCCAACAAACCTCAGTACATCCTCTACATGTGGCAGGTGAGGAGCATAACGTTAATACTCTGGGTCCTATCATTTACCCGATATAAGTGTTTTTTGCTAGTTTCAGCCCGACTATTACCGATTACCGACTATTACTAATACCGATTATTACAATAGTGCTATTTTCTGATTGGCTATAGCTCGACGAACAACACCAGAGGAGAGACGCGCTTGATTCCTGCCGGTTCCACAGTGAGAGCGGCGTGTTTTGGGCGCTGCGGCATATTAATTATATATCAAATAGTTTTTCAGCGTGAGAAATACAATGTGTGGCGGGAGAGCGTGACAAAAGACCGAAATGAGTGACTGTCACGCTCAATGCGCTTGAGACGCAAACACTTGAGAGCCCTGTGCGCCTATAGGCGGGTCCACAAAGCGCTTACACTTTGTCCCGTAGATGGTCTACTCTCGCATCTTAACCGCGCACACGAACAGGTCTCCTCGCTAGAGAAGCGTTCAGTTTTTCCGCTTGCAAAATTCGCCATGAAAATAGCGACAACTGGCTTTTAAAGGGAATGGGAGATGACTGGTTTAATGCACGTTATGCCCAAAACACACCAACTACTCATTAAGAGAATAGGGACAACCCTTTTAGACCATGCGCCGGGTGCACCAACCATTTTTTGCGTCGTTAAACTGGCAAAAGTGGATTCGGACGGACAAGCCCTAAGTGCACTTGCGCAGTGCGCTTTAGACCATGCGCTTAGATCGTTAAAATAGGGCCCTCTATCTCTAACACAAATGTAATACTGTAATAATGTTATTTTATGTCATAATGAGGAGAAAACATATAACAGTCTGTAGAGCAACACAGTTATAGATACAGTTGCAGATCCAAGTTAGGACAATAAAATCACACTAATTTATTTAATTGCATTAGATAACAAAAGATCACACTAAGTGGCAAATTATCTCTAATTTTCACTAATTTTCTCAAAGCTCCCTTTTTTTTTTGCAACACCTGCTGGTCAGCTGATTTTAATTGGTCTCAGTCTCAGCCAGTTTCCCACACAAACCAACTTTTTGTGAATCATTTTGCTGTAAAAGTGGGTTTATGCTATATGTATTTCAAATACATGGCACTTTAATATTTGTGAGCCTGGATCACAAAACCAGTGGCAATAGCCAACAATACATTGTATCGGTCAAAATTATCGATTTTTCTTTTATGCCAAAGATCATTAGGATATTAAGTAAAGATCATGTTCCATGAAGATATTTTGTAAATTTCCTACCGTACATATATAAAACATTTCTTTTTGTGAGTGAATGCTGCAGTCGCGAACATAAATGGAAAACTTTAAATGTTATTTTCTCAATGTTTAGATTTTTTTTGCACCCTCAGATTCCAGATTTTTAAATAATTGTATCTCGGCCAAATAGTGTCCTATCCTAACAAACCATACATCAATGGAAAGCTTATTTATTCAGCTTTTTGTGATGTATAAATCTCAATTTTAAAAAATGTACCCATGTGACTGGTTTTGTGGTCCAGGGTCACATTTGTTATATAATGCAAAGTCAGTCATAGGATGTAAAGATTTTGAGCCACTGTATATAAAATACTATATGGCTACAGTAGAAAATAAACAATGCAGCATTTCTAAAGTTTGACCTCTACATAAATTATATTCACTTGCATTGACCTGAAAAACTAGACTTACACTGTGTTATAATCTGGATCTACACATTGAAGACCCTATGACATGAAGCATGTGTTCCCCGCAGGGTCGCCATGCCACACAGGATGAGGTGACGGCATGCGCTTATCAGGCGGTGAATTTGGATAACAAATACAATGGAGCCCCAACACAGGTCAGAGTGGTCATGGGAAAAGAGCCCAGACACTTCCTGGCCATCTTTAAGGCCAGACTCATCATATTTGAGGTGATTGTCCCTTCATTCCAATGGAACATTTAGATCTGAATTATTTACCACTTTCAGGAAACCAAATAAAATATTTATTTACTTGCTTACATATTCTGCCATAGGATTTATTTTACTTGCTGCTTTTGAGTAATCTATGAGTTTATTTTTTCTTAAAGTAACAATAATAACCATTTTTACTGACATTATAAAACATTTTTACAATATGTAATCCTTAACAATTATTAGTTATGTGTATTACAAATAATTAGTGCGGTCATTTTCATCTATATTTGTATTTGAATGAGCTACATTTCTTATTAAGCATTTCTTTATCAGTGCTCTTGACCCACTGACGTGTTGATGCTTTTTAGGGTGGGACAGGCAGACCGGGTGTTGTGAACCCTGACCCTGGTGCCCGACTCTTTCAGGTCAGAGGAACACATGAGATGAACACCAAGGCAACAGAGGTGCCCGCCCGAGCTTCCTCTCTCAACACCAATGATGTCTTTCTGCTCAAAACTCATCAGACTGTCTTCCTGTGGTATGGAAAGGTGAGTAAAGATACACAACAAATAAATAAATACATAAATCTATAACTAATAACTTTAAATAAATAAATCTGTAAATAAATATTCTCTAAAACTAAAATGTGTGTAATTACAAGAAGCAAATATACTTCTGCAAAAATGATTTACATTGAATATATAAATTAACTAATCATAATAAATAGAATTTACATTCTTAAAAAAATAATATATATATATAATATTAATTAGAGCTGTCAAATCGATTAATACATGAAAGTTTGTAAATATATACTGTACATATACAGTGTGTGTACGTGTATATACACATATATTATATATTTACATACTTTTATGTTAGATGCGATTAATGGGTATTTATTGATTTGACAGAACTCTTTTGTGTGTGTGTGTGTGTGTGTGTGTGTGTGTGTGTGTGTGTGTGTGTGTGTGTGTGTGTGTGTGTGTGTGTGTGTGTGTGTGTGTGTGTGTGTGTGTGTGTGTGTGTGTGTGTGTGTGTGTGTGTGTGTGTGTGTGTGTGTGTGTGTCAATACCAAATAAAATGTAAAAAAATATATATATTTTTTAAATAAAATATGTCAAATTAAAACAAGCAAAACGGCAATTACACTCTAGCGAAAATGTTAATTATTATTTATAATACATTTATTAATTCATTGTTATATCATGTTATTTAAAAAATATATAATTTATCTATATTATCTTAATATAGCCTATGGGGTGCACATAACTTTTTGGTCTGGTTCTCAGCTGTCAGTCATCATCACTTTCCTCCTGACTGCTTTCCTCACTCTTTTCTTTTCTTTCTTTTTTTTTCTATGTTCTTTTCTTTCAAACATAATGCCACAGACAACAGCAGGAATGTTAGGCTCATAGGCTGCTATCACCTAACACCTAATGCACGGACCGAATATACTGACTCAACTGTTCACTTATGACATAACCGAGAGAATACGTCCCGAGATGGGTATTTTGACATATTTTTTGTGTGCATGTGTCAGTTCAAGCGCAAATAAATGCGAAAGAGGATAATTTGGTGTTCGTGCGCTGTCTGAAACACGTCTCTCTCTCTCTCTCTCTCTCTCTCTCTCTCTCTCTCTCTCTCTCTCTCTCTCTCTCTCTCTCTCTCTCTCTCTCTCTCTCTCTCTCTCTTCTCACACACACACACACACACAGATAACTGCGCGCGAGCCCTCTTCTTCCCCGTTTAAAATCGTTTGAATGTGTAATATGGCAAAACACGTCCAAATGATAAACTTTCACTTTATGATGGTTAAACTTTGCAGTTATTCCTCGAATCACATGCGTGCCGAAACGCGGGACCCTGGTCCCCACGGATCATCTGCAATCTGTTGCACCCGCACCCCTAATAATTAATGAACACACCCATCATGAATGAGACATTTATATAGTTCATGTGTATGGGGAGACCAGGGACAGTTTAACTGTGCTCATTTTGTTTCCCTCCATTTTTGCCAAAAAGGGAGCCACATTTGAAACTTCTTGACGGAGTTATCGACAAAAGGTTGTTTTTGAGGTAAAAAAAACAACAACTTGTCTTTCTGATGTGCTTTTTTGGATGCTGTTATAAAATAAATGTTTATGAATTCAAACAAGTATTATTAGAATCACTGCAGTCAAACTAGCAGTCAAGCTAGCTCACATGAGATGAAAACATGGTTGGTGATACTGGAATGGTTGACACGCCCCGTTACAACTGTCCCACCAGTATCACCAACCAAGTTTCATTTATATTTTAAAAACTAATTAAGCTAAAAAAATACATAGTTTCCGTTTCTGTTGTTGAGAATGTTTGAGTTAATGTTTAAACTTTTTGAAGATGTTCTACCCATTTCTTGCATTATAATTTGACGGTTTCACCTCTTTTTTTGTCATATAAGTATGAAAAAAAGTTAATTATTACTTAAAAAATGAAATGAATAGTCACAATAACATGACTGATAAATAATATTTTCCATTTTAAGTAGGCTATGATTGATTCATTATGTAGCCTATATTTTAGAAATGTTACAACCGTCCCTGACGTGTTACAACCGTCCCTGTACACTGGGACAGTTGTAACAGTGGAGAGACTGTATTAAAATTAATTTTGCAACCTGTACATATTTCATAAAACCAGTTAAATACATTGTTTCAGCGTTTGCCAGATTGAAGTTTATAACAAATTGGTTATTCCAGTAGCCTATAAATGGTTTTTGATGTATTGCTAAAAATTCAAAAAGTGTTACAACTGTCCCTGGTCTCCTGTACACCCAATGCGCTTTACAATCATATCGGGTTATCTCTCCTCAACCACCACCAGTGTGCAGCATCCACTTGGATGATGCGACGGCAAACACGGCGCAAGTCATCATGATTGCTATTTACCAGAGATGGAGAAAAATTCTTCTCCAGTAAGTAAACGTGTCCCTGTCCCCAAAAATGTTGATACTCAAAAGTGCTTCCATCCACGCTTCCCTGCACTGTAAAAAATATTTTAGCAATTTAGTTATTTCAACTTATTTTTTTAACTAGATTGTCCAGACAACAAGAAATTTTAAGTTTTCTTGTCCTCAACTTATCGAAATAAGTTAGTTAAACTAAAAAAAACCCATGCAAAAAGATAACTCAAAATAATGAGTTAACTTTTTTTACAGTGTGTGCATCCTTTATTTTTTACTACGCATGCGTATCCAGTTATGTGTGTGTGTGTGTGTGTGTGTGTGTGTGTGTGTGTGTGTGTGTGTGTGTGTGTGTGTGTGTGTGTGTGTGTGTGTGTGTGTGTGTGTGTGTGTGTGTGTGTGTGTGTGTGTTGTGTGTATGTGTGTGTATGTGTGTGTGTGTGTGTTTCCACAAGGAAAGTAATGTCAGAAATAAACTTGCCTTGCCTTTAAGTTAAAAAATGCATAAAGTTCTCTGTGTGGGTTCAGGGTTGTGCTTATGGATAGGGTTAGGGGATAGAATATACAGTTTGTACAGTATAAAAATCAATATGCCTAAGGAAAGTCTCCATAAAACATTAAAACCCAATATCTGTGTGTGTTTATGTTTCCCACAGGGCTGCAGTGGAGATGAGAGGGAGATGGGGAAAGCCGTAGCTGACTTGCTCTCTGAGCAGGACAAGCAGAATGTGATGGAAGGACAGGAACCAGCTGCTTTCTGGGTGGCTTTGGGAGGGAAAGCTCCATATGCCAGTGACAAGAGGTACAACATGAGCTCATACTTTAACTCATCTCAGAGGACAGTTGATCATTTCCCCTGACTTTCTCTGTATCTCCACCAGATTGGAGAAAGAAGTGGCATCTCACGACCCTCGTCTGTTTGAATGCTCCAATCAGACGGGTCGATTCCTCATGACAGAAGTGTCTGACTTCTCTCAGGACGATCTGGATGAGGATGATGTCATGCTCTTAGACACCTGGGAGGAGGTGGGTTGCGTGAGGTCATGCTGTCGGCTTCTTTTGCATGCGGCTGCGGGGAAACGGCGGTGCCGTTCTGGGTTATGCAAAAGAAACAGAGAAAAATAACATCACACAACAATTTCACTGTATGTTTTGAGTATTAAGTTACTCTAACCAAGGGGTTTTCAAACCAGGGAAGAAAAATTAGAAATAAAGTAGGAACAAAAAAGAATATATATTTTGGACAAAACTCTCTTCTTCTTCCTTAGATTTTCCTTTGGATTGGCAACTCAGCCAACCAGTATGAGATTCAGGAGTCCTATAGCAGTGCAGTGGACTATCTCAAAACCCACCCAGCAGGACGGGACACTGGAACACCGATCACCACTGTTAAACAAGGCTATGAGCCTCCTACCTTCACCGGCTGGTTTAATGCTTGGGATGCTCACAAGTGGAGCGTGAGTCGAACGGGCTGAAATTGCCCAGCAGGGGGCAGTGATCACAACATAAAGTCACTAACAAACTAACGGAATCTCTCAATCCACATAATTGTTTCTTGATTCTCACTTAAAGGGATAGTTCACCCAAAAATGAAAATGCTGTCAGTAATTACTCACCCTCATGTCGTTCCAGCATGAGGTTTTGAACGACATGGAGGGTTGGAACGACATGAGGGTGAGTAATTACTGACAGCATTTTCATTTTTGGGTGAACTATCCCTTTAATTATCATCATCAACATGAAAGCAAAATGGACCCTTTTTACTTTCATGACTTTTTAATCTATGTCGATGTCAAAATAGGCCTGTCACGATTACGAATTTTGCTGACTATTGTCTTGCAATTAATGATTTACATTTTTTTTTTTTTAAATTGGAATTGGTATATTATATAATAATACAATTACAATAAACTTAGGCGTGTATGGTTTACTTCATTATTGTGAAGAAAAAAATAATTATTTATATAATATAATATAAAATAATATAGTTGTGTATTTGATGGCAAATTTAATAATAAATAATTTAACAAATAATAAATTGTGAGTAAATTGAATAACCACGATCAAACAAATAATTAATAATTGTAACAGGCCTAATTCCAAATAATATTTTTATGAAAATAACTTGATCAGCCTCTGACACAACTTTTCTTTCGTTCACGCAGGCAAATCATTCATATTAACCGAAAGCCAATATATTACTAGCCAATTCCTTCTCAAAAATAATAGTTGAATATTGATATTACCATCATCATCATTATCATATTTAGATAAGAAATTGGCCAGGAATTGGCTATTAAAAATAATAATTATTATTACTATTTTATAATTATTAGTAGTAGAAGTACATTCAAGTTTACTTTTCACAATCCAACGTATTCCCAATGGTTAACTTAAAGGATTAGTTCACTTTTTAAAAAACTTTTGCTGATAATTTACTCACCCCCATGTCATCCAAGATGTCCATGTCTTTCTTTCTTCATTCGAAAAGAAATTAAGGATCATTTTGATGAAAACATTCCAGTAATTTTCTCCATATAATGGACTTCAATAGTAGCCAAAACGGTTCAAGGTCCAAATGACAGTTTCAGTGCAGCTTCAAAGGACTTTAAACATACCAGACGATGAATAAGGGTCTTATCTAGCAAAACGATGCGCCCTTTCGAAAATAAATAAAACTGTTTAAGTTTTATTAGCACAAATGATCACCTTGCTCTGTCCTCCTGTTCGAACTCGTTCATCAAAATGAACAAATCTTTTTTCGAGTCATTTCGTTCGTTGAATGAACAAAATGACTCGAAAAAAGACTCGTTCAAAATGAACAAATCTTTTTTCGAGTCATTTCGTTCGTTGATTGAATAAAATGACTCGAAAAAAGATTTTGATGAACGAGTTCGAACAGGAGATTCACAAACGTGCATTTCAGGACAGAGCAAGGCGAGCATTTGTGCTTTTAAAACTTAAACTTTTTTATTTATTTTTGAAATGAGCGATGGTTTCGCTAGATAAGACCCTTATTCATCGTCTGGTATCGTTTAAAGCCCTTTGAAGCTGCACTGAAACTGTCATTTAGACCTTGAACCGTTTTGGCTACTATTGAAGTCCATTATATGGAGAAAAATCCTGGAATGTTTTCATCAAAATCCTTAATTTCTTTTCGACTGAAGAAAGAAAGACATGGACATCTTGGATGACATGGGGGTGAGTAAATTATCAGCAAAAGTTTTTTAAAAAGTGAACTACTCCTTTAAAATCAAATTCCGCCTTCTTTTCTCTGGTTGAATATTCAAATATTATGAAAGTAAAATTGGTTCAGAGTGCCATTTTATGTTGAGTTGAAATACTTTTGTCCACTCTCACACCTCATAATGAATTAATGTCACAAAGAGAGACACTTTTTCAGTTTCACTCTATATTGTAGGGTGGCCTTTCATATGAGGAGATGAAAAGCAAGCTGGGTGATATTTCGCAAATCACTGTGGTAAAAAGTTTTCTCCTTACTGATCAAATACTTGTTCTTGATGTCAACAGATTCATTTAAATTGATTCATCTTATTTGATTAAATTGATTATCGTAATACATTTAGAAATTGCTATGGTCTACACACGTATGCAGATCATAAACATGATGTTGAAATGAATTTCCTGTAGAATCTCAACAACACAGACTTGAATAAGAAGACAGGAGGAGGTGCAGGGAGCTACAGCGCTCCAGGTGGACCGGGAAATATAAGATCCCATAACCAGCGGATGTCCTCTTCCATCTCCACTGCACATGCAGACCAGTCTCCCACCAGAGCAAAGCCTTCTGGGATACAAAATTCTGAGCTAGTTCAAACACCTAACCAGCTGCGTCAAGGAGAGGACCCTGGAAAACGAGAGGTGGGTGCTGAAACATTTTTGATTGGTATGATAAAGTCACATCGTGGTAACATTTTTTCCTACACTGTCTTGATTTCAGGAATTGTTGAATGACGCAGAATTTGAGAATCTTCTCGGCTGCAGCCGTAATAATTTCCAGAGACTGCCTAAATGGCGTCAGAACGACCTTAAAAAGAAAGCAGGACTTTTTTGAGTTGGTTTTATTATAATGAGATAAATTGCATCTTAAATGACTCACTATACACAATGTACTTATGCAATATGTATTCATCCATGTAGAGTATGCATTTTATACAGTTATTTTATCATTCAACGTCCGAGTCTGATGCCCCTCCCCCTCTGCTAACGTAATAAAAGTTGAGTGCATGAAGTGTCCAACATTCCACTTAATTTAGGGTATTTAAAGTGCACTTTTTCTTTGTTACATTTTCAGTGTGAACACACTACTCGCACTATTTATACTTAAAAAACGCCATAGAGTAGTGCATAAGCACACAAATTGGGACGCACCTATGAAGATTAATGTGCTTCTTGGGTATTTTGGGCTTGAAGACTGTAACCTATGTACTGTTTATAGATTTATTTATTCATCAAAGAAATGTTTTGACACATTAAAAGTGAACATTTAAATGAGAGGGAGTTCAATCCCATCTTTGTATGTCTTGCACACAAATTATACACCACCAAAATGATGGATTCTGATATTGTTAGTCACGTACAACATGTCTAAATGCTTTTTAGTACTAATAAAAACAAGACTGTATAGCAAGAAATGTTTTTGAATTCAGTTTTTAATGAATGTAATGGTTTATCACAGCATTTTAGAGTCAGTAAAGCCATTTCTTTCCTGATAGGAGGACGTCAGAACAGGACAGGAGAAACAGATGTTGTTATGGCTTAATATTACTGATGTAACAACTTTCCTATAAGGCACATTAGTTCAAGAACAACATAATATAGAAATATTTCTAGAGCAGATAAAAAGCAACAATACCTTACACCAACAACAACTAATACCAAATAAACACCGTAAAAATATAAAAGACACCTATGTAACGTTAAATGTAATAACTTTTTTCCATTCTTTTATGTTATACACACGTGTAGTGCAACTCTCCTACTGCTCTGACAAGATAACTAGATACACACCGGCTGTTCAGATTCTCATAACATGATTATGAACATTAGCTGATCATGTTTATCAGAAAATAATGGATAGGATGTATTGGTAATATGAGTTAAATGGTTCATTTGTATCCTGAGTTCACATAAAGAACATGTTGTATTAAAACTTAGCATTAGCCATTTTAAGCCACTATCAAACATTGACCACACAGTAATAAACAAAATTATTACAGTTTTACACATTTCACACAACACTGAACACATGGGTGCTATTGTTAAGATTAAATCTCCTCTTAACGGGTACGTTTACAAGACAACAATGTACTAAAAATGGAAACGTTTTTGCTTTGTGTTTTTTTTTTTGCATACAGGCAAAACGATCCCCGTTCACACGGATCCGCGAAAACGATAAAACGATTAATAGCGATGTATTATTCTGCCAGGCCAGTAGTTGGCGATGCCACTTTGTAAAATAACACTTGAGTGACACTTTGTAGAGAAGCACCTAGACTGAACTCGTAATGCACATGATGTCACCGTTTTCACAAATTCGTGTTTTTGTAGTTTACACAGAGACGATAACGATATTTTTTTTAAACCATTTTTAAAATTTGCGTTTTCATATATATGTTCAGTATATAGGCATGTAGTGTTTCTTTACGAAGTGACATCGCCAACTACTGGCCTGACATGCATAATACAGCATTTTTGCGGATTCGTGTGAATCATATCTGAATCGTCATATATGTAAACGGTTTAGTTTTTAGTACATAAGACTTCAAGGTGATGTTTGGCCAAGAACACAATTTCATTGATAATTAGATAGAAATAATATACAAACACTGTTGAAATACTCTGTTAATGTAAAAAAGCATCAGTGTAGTGTATTTTTAAATACATACTTTTTAATATTAAAACATAAAGAGTGTTAGGTAAAATATATTGTCCAATTACAAATCTTTGACAGTAAACTGGTTTGAATGAGTTTTTTTGGTGACAAACACACTCTGCTTTAAACTTTTAACATTTTCTGCACTGACTGTAGGGTAAAATCTTGTGTAAATCTCCAAAATTGACTTCAATATGGTCAAATTTAGCTGAAAGTGCTACTTTCTTAATGTTAGCCAAATATAAAAATTAGTTAAATAAAATATTACATTTTTAAGTTTTCTAATTCCCTTAAAATATATAAAAAATATATTTTTAAATATATAAAATAGACTAAATAACTATTAATATTTAAATTATTGATAATTTATTTTTTAAACAATATTTATTCAAGGCAAAAAAAAGACATGGGGAATGTGTAGAATGTTGAGCGTTATATGATTAGTGCTTAAATAAAAAAAAAATTGGCTGCGGGTTCAACAAAGGCCTAAAAAAAAAACCTTTTACCCTACCTTCTAAATTGAACCACACCTACTAATTCCATCTTGGTACTCATATAGTGAGGAGGGCTGATTGGTAAACCCCAAGACAAATCGGAAAAGGAAGTCCAAATCGTATCCTAGAAAGTGTTCGCATAGGAGAGTTTAGTTGATTATCCTTTTCAGTGATCTGCACACTTTGACATTGAGATGACTGAGAGGAACGTTGCAGTCTCTTAAGCGTCAAGAGCCATGATGTGTACAAACAGTCCCGCTGAAGGAATGAGGCTTCCTCTCTTTGTGAGCAAAGGCACATGCCGGTATCCTGAAGACAGAAGATAGGACTTATGGTGAGCAATTTCATAATAGCTGCACAACAAAAGTAATTTCTCACTTAATTTTCACCGGCTCACCATTCTGCATACTGGTGAAGGGGATAGTGTACAGGCCAATCAAATCATTCTGTTTAGCAACATCATGGTCCTCCACCACAAACCGCACCAAAGCCAGATCAGGCACATGAACAGTGAACTGGAATTTTACATTCCACATAGGATTGAAACCTGTAACAAAAAACATTTAAGTGACCTACACTTTGGTTAAAAAACAAAAGGGTTTGCTAAATGCGTAAATGTAAATGCACTGTTGACACTTGCCATTGTTTTCAATGTGATGTGTCTGTTTGCTGGCATTGTCATCTGGCACGCCGTAGATCTCCACTCTGACGTGAGGGTCCACAATGGACCTCTGATTGTCCTTATTGATCTTAGGCAGCTGCTGGGCTGAGATGATCTGAACAGACATATAGGATTCGTTTAGATAGGATTGCATTTGGTTTAGGAATTAATGATATATCAGTTTTATATCAGTAAGGGATTAATTCATCAGTATCAGTCAATATTGGATAATTGGTCATCCTCATTTCCCCATTTTTACGTTATCTTTGCCATCACCGACACTCACTTAAAGTTAATCTGTAAAAGCACTAATTTAATAACACTGTTAAGTGTAATCTAAATAGCAAATTTCAAAATGAATATTCATTTTATTATTGTACATTATAATGTTGTGATGCCATTTAAAAGGATTGTTTATTATAAATTATTATAATAAACAATAAACAATAAACAAAACAATATATTATTTGATTTTAAGTCCTCTTTAATTAACTAATTCATTAATTATTTATTGTATTAGGCAGATTTTTTTATATATAATTTTTTTTTGCAGTGCAGGACATAAGAATCTCACCATGATATGCAGGGTCTTCTTCTTCAGCCAGGGGCCTACAGTGAGTTTCACGGGGTCAAACTGGGAGCCCGGGTCCCTCAGAAACTCTGGCTTCAGTATGTAGCCAGACTTGCCATTAGGAAGAAAGCGGGCCTGGTTCAGATCCATCTCTTTACAGGGAGTCTGGAAGTTTAGAGCCACTGTAAACCAATTTTAGGGATAAAAACAGATTAATATTATAAGCAGACGTTCTGAATTGCATTAGACTCATATTGTGTCATATCACAGTGGGCTTTGCACCTATTTGGCAGCCGGCGTTCCACAGTGGCACCGGATTGTAGTTGGATGAATTGGTTCTGGAGCCGGCTGGGTAGATTCTGCTCAGCTTATCCATGTTGTGATGAATAAATCCCATAGCTTTAAGACATTAGCCAGAAAATGTGATATTAAAGTACATCTGACAACATCACACAAATGTTTTTTTTTTTGTTTTTTTCCAGGCCCTATATAGAGCGCTGCAGTGATTTATATTAACCCAACCCGAAGGTTAGCATCACACTGGTTCCCTCCACAAAAAAAAAAAAAAAAAAAACAATAGAGTATTTGGATTATTGCAGAAAATAATCTCTAGGAACAATAAAAGTTTGATTCTTACATGTTCTTTTATCTTCACAAATTAACTGCAATAAATTTTTAAGCCTAAATAGAATTGCCTGAAGTAAAAGGCTAGACATAGGCTATAAAACAAACCGCACAACAGAATGACTTCAATATCATGTAATGGTGGTCGCCCAACAATAATATTCCATCATTAAAGGGGTACTTCACTGGGCTTTCAAAAAAATACATGTCTGCCTATACAGTAGAAAGGCGAAAATGTTTTTAAAAAACTTCAACATCCACAATGCACTGGGCATGTTGCCATCCAAGGCCACTCCTACAAGTCTGCTATGGATACACTTAGGCCATGTCCACACGGACACGGGTATTTTTATAACCGGAGTTTTTCCTCCAGCGTTTAAAAAAAAAAATCCCGTCCACATGAAAACGCAAAAACACGCTATCAAGCGCGGTCAAGAGCATGCCACGCCAGCAGGCGGCGAAATAACCCTAACCGTAAAGCCACGTTGGCCAATCAGAAGCCTAACAAAAAGTTATTACCGGTTCCGGTAGGCGCAAATCTGACGTCAAACACAGCGGATAACGGTGCACGCTCTGACGTCGCAAGGCGAAAACCCCGGTTTCACTGTCTACACGACAACACGTAACCGGCGTTTCTGAAAATACTCACCCTCAGCAGGGGTTTTCAAAAATGTTCGGTTTCAGTGCGTTTTCGTGTGGACGAACGGCCGAACCGCGTTAAAAAAGTCCCGGTTTTAAAAATACCCGTGTCCGTGTGGACGGGGCCTTAGTCAAATAGCTCCTTGCTTTAGTAGGAAATACTTCTTAGCAAACTTTTAGTCATGATGGTGTCGACTTGTATTGTTCCTGGGTTTAAGAATTTAAAGGCTAAACATTTAGCGGGAGTAAGTTACTCTTGGTTTCCAGCGCGTGGGTAAAGACTGCAAAGAATCGTAAATACGGAGAGGACGCTGAATGATGAACTGGATGACTATGAACACAGTGTTTTAGGCCAAACGGAGGGAGAAAAAACTTAAAGAAACTGCCGTTCACAGAGGGGTAATATGATATGTTTTATGTCATAGAATAAAAGGTGAAAATATCTTGAGCTTGTGTTAACCACAGACCTTATTTTAAGTATTTAACTGAAAATACAGAAGGATGGAACCAGAAGTGCTAAAATGCTACTCATTTCCGGGTTTTGGCCAACAAAAATATGTCATTCCTGTAACACCTTTTGTACCTGATAAATCCGCCAGATTCATTGCTTTGCCCTCCTTGAAAGAGGCCATTTCATAGAAGGCCTGATTATCTCTTGACTGCTCAAAGCTGCTGAAATGGACACTCTTGCAGTAGATTACCAGATCTGACAGCTCCTTTGCCAGCTTGATCTTATTGGAAGTCTACAAAGAAATCAAAAATCAATTTTTAAAGCAGGGTGCAACATACAGTAAATAGACTTCACACATGCAATGACAAAGGGATGCAAAATAAGCAGAACAAATCTGTGGTCTAATTTGAATCAGGCTTTTGTAGGAATGTCTGTGACAGCTGAGTGTGCTGACCTGAACTCAACCTTATCTACCGCAGATTTGTGCATGCAAATATACTCCACGGCCAAGTATACTTTGTGGAGTATAGTTTGTTCTTCACTTTAATTTTAATAGAACATACAATGGTTTGAAATAGGACTTTAGATAAGATCAGAAATTCAGAAAAGACTTCCAAATAAACTATGGAGAGTAATTGTGCCTTTTCGCGCGGGTGTTCATTTTGTAGCACTTGATTGACAGCATGTTTTCCAAAACTGAATTTTTTAAGTTCTTCCTGTTTTTATTGGTAGAGCGAAAGCTCTTTGTATTGGTCATGATAATGAGTTTGTCAGCAGTTGTTGTGTTGTTGGACTTTGAATGACTGCCAGGGTTTTTCAACACACCTTGCCTTTGGGTTTGGGTTCGGGTTCACCCTCTTTCAGTTCAGCAGCCTCGTCTTCCTCCGACACGCTGTCCACATCCTCTGTGGTGTTGTTGTTGAAAGCTGCATCCAGTTTGTTCAAACGCTTTCCCTTGATCAGGATACGTCCCTTCAATTCCTGCAAATGTAAACATGTACTGTAGATGACACAAATATAATCTATTTTAACTAAAAAAAATAAAATCTTTTGAAATATGTTAAAATGTGTTCAGTTAAGTAGTTAATACAATTTTTTTTTACTATTACACACTACTGTTCAAATGTTTGGGGTCACTTTTTTGGTGAACAAAATTAATGTTTATTCAGCAAGGAGGCATTCAATTGATTAATAGAGACACATTTTACAAAAAGGTTCTAATAAATGCTGTTCTTTTGAACTTTCTATTGTTTTATCATGTTACACTTTATTATACTGTGACACTGAAGACTGGAGTAATGGTTAAATATTCAGCTTTGCTATCACAGGGCTAACTACATTTCAAGATATATTAAATACAAAATAGTTATTTTAAATTGTAATATTTTTTCACAATATTACTACTAGTATTTTTGAGCAAATAAATACAGGTGAGCACTTCTTTACAAAAAATTTTTTTTAGAGACTTTAAACTTTTGATTGATTTGATGGCTTTGACTTTTACTTAACATTTATTCAAAACTCTTTCGATATTAAAATAAGAATTATTTTTATTTACCAGATGCTTTTTTTCGAAGTGACTTTAAAAAAGCAAGCATTACTAATTGATCAAATGGAGACAATACTACACTTATAATGAAGAAGAAAACCCAAGGGGTGTGGAATAGGTAGTTTTGTGTGAGAAATTCTACATAACCTTCACAAATGGAACTGAAAGATGATGCTTTACTATTGTTTCTCTTGTAAGTGTGTTTTTTTTACGTGTATGATGTTTCATGGCTGAGCTGCCCTCAGGTTGAAATATTAGTATCTTCCTAATTTCCATCCTGCCACGGGTTCATTTAGAGAAACTGGCAGAACTTCTCAGTGCGGGACAAAGCTCAGGGTTGAAATTTAATTCGAACAGGTCATTGAAAGTAAAAGGTTTCAAGCCTGTTGGACAAGCTCATAAACCTAGTGACATCATCAATCAGAAGCATATCCCACTCCACAACCAAAATAAGCAACCTGTCTGCACTTGTACTGTCTTGTCATTTGCCTTTCAGAATGCAGCTCACAAGCTCTGTGTGTGTTTTGGTGAATCATCAGGAAGTGATAACTGGCTACAATCAAAAAAAGTTCATTTGTATTCACTTAATCAGTTCTACTGATAATCCCTTCCTCTGTCTTGAGCTATTTGAATTCATGGATACACAAGTAAACAGGAAGTTCGCAGGAATGATGAGGAAGTCATTTGAGGAAAGTGGGGTGTGGTGAAGAGAGCTTTTAAGAGGTTTAGCTTTAGAAATCTGTTTCTGTTGTCCACCAGGTGGCAATATGTAGAGTCATTCATCATAGTTGCATGCATCATTTCTACTATCATAGTGCAACAGTCAGGTTCCAGAAGTAAAATTCATTCTTTTTCTCCACAGGGAAATGTATTTTTAATGCTAAATTATAAATGTATAAACCTTTAAAGACAGACCTCACTGTAAAAAGTGATCAGTTGACTTAATTTAAAAAAAGTGAGGAAACCCGCTGCCTTCAAATTATTAAGTAAATACATTTATTTCAAGTTAAGCCAACTGATCACTTTTTACAGTGCTGCTGTGAGCTCAGAGGTTGTTAACCGATGGTAAATGCTTTTGTTGAAGCCATCCGTTCGCATCGATTCAACTAAAATAACAGTGTTTAACAGTGGAATTCATGGTAAAAAAACTACATTACCCATGATAGTGTATTGAAAATTCCACCAATCAGAGAGTGGCGGCGAGCTCACGCCCACTCAAGTGAAGCACCACAAATGACATTATCGAGTTGATTTCTCTACACTTTCAAATTAAAAAATATTTGTATCTATATATGCATATTTTGCAATAAACTAAAATATATTGTTTCTATAGATATAATCAGCCATAATAACTTTATATCTCTCCATTGTTTTTAATTTGATTATGTCATTCGACATGTTTGTAATGTTGTGATTTACCTCATAGCTGGCCGGTTCGGTTCATGCTTTAGAATACTTTAAGGAAGACCTTTTTGAAAACCATATAGGAAAAATGAATGTAAAAAATACTTCCGGAGCCAAGGCCGCTGAAAAAGCTAATGCACTCTATAGAATAAGCAGTGGTGCAGGAAACATGCATGTAAAACTTTTTATTTATAGGGTTCTAACCTCCGGTCCTGGAAAAGCAGTGGGCATGTTATTCCCCAGTGGTTGAGTGAGCAGAGCGCTGCCCAGGATGGAGGTTAAGTAATCAGCCATGGTTTTCTGCTGCGCTATGGTGCAGTGGTTCTCCAAAGACAGGATCACTGGATATTGTGAGGTCTAGCATAGCAAAGAAACACATGTTTTCAAAATCCACGAAGCTGCTAATATAAGTCATCACACCAAACAATATGTGTAATTTCACTCACTTTGAAAGCATAATCTTTGATGGCCTTGATGACGTCTTTGAAAAGCACTTTGGATGTGAGCGTGTGGCCGTGATAAATGATCGGCTCCCCGTTTTCACCGTCCCAACAATCCAGCTCCACACAGCGGCATCCCTTCGTCAGCGCTCTAAAAGACAACAACCATTGCTTATGGAGGAATGCTTAATATGTTAATGCATTGCTGTTGAGAATTCCTGCGTAAACAGACATGTTCGTACTTGATATAGGCTTCTGTGCTGCTAGGCCCCTTCAACTGGTCCTCCATCAGATAGGTGTTATGGGAAGAGGAAATGAAGTAATGATTGAGGGGTTGGCGCATGTCTTGGTACACGGCTTTGTGGGCTGGGTTAAAGATGGCGCTTTCCTCATGGTTCAGGTACATCAGGAAACCATCTTTACTCAGGTGTTTGTTCAGTTTGGCTGGGTAAATATAAAAACACTTTTATACAAAAATGTATTGAAAAAAATGAGCTCATATTTTGTTATGATACATCTGCTATTTTGATTGTGTAATTCAGGTTTACGATGATTTTGTTCTTTTTACCTAATTTATATTATATTATATTCTCTAATATTAGTTAATATGATATTCTTATATATATATACTGTATATATAAGACAATTCAAATCTAATATGTGTGTGTGTGTGTGTATATATATATATATATATATATATATATATATATATATATATATATATATATATATATATATATATATATATAGTATAGAGCATTACATTATATACAATATTATAATAGTGCAATATTGTGTTATCTGATGTCTTCTTCTGGTCATTTATGTGCCATTACCTATTTCATCCACCTCAAATTTATCGATAAGCTTATGTGCATAATCCAAAGAAACCGGCTCCCTCTGCTCATTTTGAAGGAAGTTCAACAGGTCACTGGAGCTCATCTGTCCGTTAGTATGAGCGTACTTTCCATATATCACATCAACTTCCTGACGGTGAGTCAGCAAATTGTAGAAGTTCTTTATTTCGGATCCCTCCAGAGTGCCTGACTGTGATGTGTCACATTTCTGAAATATATTAAATATAAAAAAATAATTCTTGAGGACAGGAGACACCTACAACATTTACATTTACGTCTATGAATTGCTTCCAGTGAGTTTAAAAGCTGCTTTAACATTTTCTTTCACCCTAATTCCAAACAGCAGTTATTTAAAAAAAAAAAAAAAAATTCTATAACCCAGCTGTACAAGTTTAAATGGAATTGACAGTCAAGCTTAATGATTTGTCTCTTACCTTGAAGAGCACATCAGCGTAATCGTCGTCCACCACAATATTGATCTGACGTAGGAAATGCTTCAACTCCTTCAAAGACATTTTGTTGTCTGCGTTCTTGTCTGCCTTGCGCATGCAGTTATAGATCCAGCTTTTTGTCTGATGTAAGGACT
This sequence comes from Chrosomus eos, assembly GCA_036326025.1. Taxonomy (NCBI): domain Eukaryota; kingdom Metazoa; phylum Chordata; class Actinopteri; order Cypriniformes; family Leuciscidae; genus Chrosomus; species Chrosomus eos. The sequence goes on from CM070840.1 coordinate 15,472,768, forward strand.
GAATATTAAACGCTCGAAATATATAATATATATTAGTTTTATATAAATGTTTGTTGCACTTATTAAACATAGAAGGCTACTTTACATTACAACCATACTGAAAAAGGAGTTCAGAGACCAGGCTTTGGAGAATAGATGTACAAGGATACTGTTCGCTGTTCTGTACGCGGTTGAGGTTGTCCATGCTGTTGATGACCTTCTCCAGACCGCTGACCCAACGCTTGGCCTCCTCTTTAGATGAGGCCATCAAGTCCAGGTTGCTCCGTCGACCCTTGAAGACGATGGAGAAGCAACGGTCCTCCACTGAGGAGTCAGAGTCAGTGTACTTCTGCATCCCCTCAGTCTGACGCCCATACCGCACGGAATCAATGTCCTCGAGGGTGACTGTAAAAATGGCAAGAGATTTTTAATTATTACTCATTTTTGAGTCAGAATTTTAAAAAAACATTTTGAACCTTTCGTGAATAAAACTGCTATTCACAATAAATCTTTGTTAGTCTGTTCTGTTGGCAGATTGACGAGAGAGACTGAACTCAGAACAGTTATTTACAACATAACTACAGTTTGAAGCCTAAGAGACACATTATTTCTGATGTGATATGCAGGTCTGAACATGAAGTGGTGATATTTATAGAGTATATTTTGACACCTAAAACCTCCAAACCGCTAAAAGATATAGCACAGTGGGCAATATTTTATGTTCAAGAATTTTATCTCTTAATTAACACAGTTTCAAAAAATGATTTTGAAATGAGCAAACTGGTTGCAGAATTGAAATTCCAATTTTATTTCCAATTTTAATGAAATTCGAAAAAATTAAATAAATGGAATGGGATTAAATTAAGTTTATATAACTGCTTTAAAGGATTAGTTCACTTTAAAAAAAACTTTTGCTGATAGTTTACTCACCCCCATGTCATCCAAGATGTCCATGTCTTTCTTTCTTCAGTCGAAAAGAAATTAAGGTTTTTGATGAAAACATTCTAGGATTTTTCTCCATATAATGTTCTTTACTGGTATCCAAACGGTTCAAGGTCCAAATGACAGTTTCAGTGCAGCTTCAAATGGCTTTAAACGACAACAGACGACGCGGTCGTGACTCTCCTGTTCGAACTCGTTCATCGAAATGAACGAGTCTTTTTTCGAGTCATTTCATTCATTTTGTTTGTTGAATGAACGAAATGACTCGAAAAAAGACTCGTTCATTTTGATGAACGAGTTCGAACAGGAGAGTCACGACCGCGCATCACACAACAGAGCAAGGCATAACACTTACTTTTTTATTTATTTATTTTAGAAATGAATTGAATATTTAGAAATCGTTTTGCAAGATAAGACCCTTATGCATCGTCTGGTGTCGTTTAAAGCCATTTGAAGCTGCACTGAAACTGTCATTTGGACCTTGCACCGTTTGGATACCAGTAAAGAACATTATATGGAGAAAAATCCTATAATGTTTTCATCAAAAACCTTAATTTCTTTTCGACTGACGAAAGAAAGACATGGACATCTTGGATGACATGGGGGTGAGTAAATTATCAGCAAAAGTTTTTTAAAAAGTGAACTAATCCTTTAAGTGTCATTTTTAATCATTTAATTTTTCAGTTTAAATTACTCATACAGACAGCATAATTTCTGAAACATTAGATGATATTATAGGAATAATTCACCCAAATATCTCACCCTCATGTCGTTCCAAACCAGTAAGACTTTCGTTCATCTGAACGTTCACCTCAACACAAATGAAAACATTTTTTATTCAACTGAGAGATTTCTGTCCTCGACAGCTAACCAAACTACCACTTAGACGCTTCAAAAAGCGTAGATTGTGAAACTAATCTATATGAATTAAACGATTTAGTCCAAATATTCTGAAGAGACTCGGTTGCTTTATATGATGAACAGATTGAATTTATAATTTGAATTTTAGCTGTAAATGTTTTTTTTGGGGTTTCTCCTCCCTCACCCCCTCATGCCTTTATGTTTCTCTGGGTGGTACAGTAAGGATTGAGCTTATATATACCACTAAGCGACTTTCAACTTCCTTGTAAGGTAGAAAAACATGTTGCTTATGTTTAAAAATGGAATGTATACCTCATGCTTACACATGGTACATTTGCATCAGTTGAAACATTCCTTTCCTTGTAAAGAACATGTACACATTTAATGTATCATCATCATCATTGGAACATCTCTGCTTAGTTAGCTACATTGCACACATACCTATAAGCAAAATATAGCTCACCAGCACACATGTACAACATACTTCACAACATACTTTATGAAATGATTATGAAAATAAATAAAGAAAAATGACATTACACAGTAAGAGTTTAGTCTTCACAGCACATTTGAGCTTCCACAAGAGGTTTGTTCTAAAGCGTCAAGCAGGTTCGGTTGAGCTTCAGTTTATGTTTGCTTATCAATGGTTTATGTGAATAAAAGCTCAGATTTTATTAAAACTATCTTCATTTGTGTTCCCGAAGATGAACGAAAGTCTTACAGGATTGGAACGATATTAGGGTGAGTAAATGATGACAACATTTTTATTTTTGGGTGAACTAACCTTTTAATAATCAATATTTGTAATAGCCCCTATATACAGTACACTGAAAAAAACTGGTGTAGAAACAATTTTCACAAATTTCACACAAAAAACGTACTCCAATAATTACTAATTATTTATAAGTAAAATTTTACTTAATTGTATGGAAGAACAACTAATTTGCAATTAAGTCTTAATTTAACATGGAATATTAATTTAATTGATTAATTCATTTATAATGTCTTAATTGTAATGTGTACATTCTGTCCCTGTTCATTGGTTAATTCCCTCGTTTAGTAATTAGTTAACACCTGTTCTGTTTCATAAATCATCATCTGTCTATTTAATCCCTGAGTTATCATCAGTTCTTTGTCTGTTCTCGTTTGGTTGTTGTGTTTGCACTTTCTCCAGAGTTTACTCCTGTGTGTTTGTATTAAAGTATTATTCGTTTTCGTGAGCTGTTTCTGACAATGTTCAGGCATTATTTGTAAAAATGCATGTTGTGTCACAACTAGTTATCTGTCCTATTTTTTGTGACTGAGTTAAATTATATTAATTCAGTAAATTTAAGATACTGTGGGATGAACGGTTCAATTCAAATGTATGCTCATAAATTAAAAGTGAATCGAATCTTAAATTCAAATTCAAAAAGATATTTTGAAGACTGATGGTAAACGACACTTGACGTTAGCCATTGACTTCCATAGCCGTTTTTTCCCTATGGAAGCTACCGTCAACTGTCTGGTTACCAACATTCTTCAAAATATCTTCTTTTGTGTTTAACAGAAGAATGAAACTCATACAGGTTTGAAACAACATAAGGGTGAGTAAATGATGACAGAATTTTCTTTTCTGGGTGAACTATCTTTTCAACTTGAGAGGTACATGGATAATCTTGATTTCTTAATCAATAAATCTTGGCTACGCACTGCTGTATGAAAGATAATTCATTGCAGGCATCATGTCAGACACTGATAAGAAGGTGATAAACTCAGTCGTGTCCTCCTCTTTGAGGGTTACTGAATGTGTTTGACAAACACAGCTGTACAATCACTCTCCTATGGCCTCTGCCCTTCTAATCCTAGCGTTAAACAAATACAAGGACAAGCTCTATTCCTCTCAAATCATGTTTATTGTGCAGTATAGGTTAATGAATGGAAGAGTTCAGACGTAATCCTCAGCAAAGCACATGCACAGACAGGGGGAACCCAAACATGGGTGGCTATTTGTCTCTGCTGTTACCACAGTGTTCATAAGAGAAATGTGTGAACAGAACTGAGTCAACTTTTTAGTTAGAGCTTTAATTGACCTTTCTGTGTGCAAATACATCGATAAACTGCTCTACCTGGAAGTGAGAGACAAGTGAGATTTATCGTAATCTCTCTAGCAATCAATTCGTGATCCCAAATAAAAGAATTAGACACAATAGATGGCTTACTATGAGGAATCAGATCAGGGTTTGTTTGTGTGTGTGTACTCAGCCAACTGGAACAAAGCAAATACAACACAAGCCACTTTCCATGAATACAGTATGATGACGCATGACAAAAAAACAGTAAAGGCACATATGCTTTTTTTGATATTAGATATATTGGACAAAAAGTAATGTATTAATTAGTCTAACATGAAAAGTAGCTAGTTTTAAAGATTGGTGATTTTGGCCTGTTCCACCCTCTCATCTGAACTGTTAAACTCAGCATGAAACGAAAGTTGCGATGGGATAGTCTGTTCTTCCCTATTGTGACGTACATCGAGTGGAACGACTTTTTTAGATTTTGTTTATTAACTAATTCATCAAATTATTTAATTATAATTTATTCAAATGTTTTTAATTCATGGGCAGTCCTGTTACCCCTTCTTGTGTAGTGATTTTTTATTTAATTTTCACAGAAGTTGTCTATTTAATTAAGATGTTTATTGCTAGAAAATGACAAAATAACAAGCTTAAAACTGCTTAGTTCTAACAAAAGGTTAAGCGCTTTCTAGCTTTGTCCATTTGATGAAAAAAGGCAAAAGCTTCACACAGTAATTTGTATTTGTGGAAAGTTCTGAAAACCCCCAGATGGAGATAATCTGCTCTTTTAGATGTGGTGCATGCTCACAAATAATAAATTAAATGTAACAAAATATGGGGTCTGTAGGAGAACAATTTGGATAACACCCAATCTCAAGTGAACTGTTGAAAGAAAGCAGTGTCAAAGGAAAGTCCTTCAGATTCCATTCAAACAAGCTGACAGAAAGAAAACATTGTGCTTGGCCAAATCCTGACCTCTTATTGTTGGATTTCATCAGATTATTATTGTTACAATTAATCTATTATATACAATACAGTGACTGAAACAAAAACATTTTGGTTAATAATTGCACCAACACAAGGTAAGTGGATAATTTTCTTCATGTTGCAATCTTTTTTCTTATCACATTTTAATGTAGTGATGATGCAGAAATTGCTCACTGATAGTCCATTTCTTCTGCATTCATGTCACATCATCGGTTTATAGTTTCTAAAGTAACTAGTCTGCAATATCTGGTTGTTAAACCACACCCTGTGAGTACTCTCTTTCTCAGAGCCACCTGATTTTAGATATAAATCATGATAGAGAAGAACAAGGCATAAGTTGAATTACAGTAAAATAACAATAGTAATGATTATGCCTTAGCAAGTCCCACTCAACACACACACTACAAGTCATAAGTTTGGAATAATTCAGATTTTTGGAAATGCTTACCAAGGCTGCATTCATTTAATCAAAAACAGTAAAAACAGTCATATTTAGAATTTTTATTACAAATTAAAATAACTGCTTTCTATTTGAATATATTTAAAAAAAAAAAAAAAAAAATTATTCCTGTGATGGCAAAGCTGATTTTTCAGCATCATTATTCTCTGCATCAGTGTCACATGATCCTTCAGAAATCACTCTAACATGCCAATTTTATGTTTAAGAAAGATTTCTCATAATTATTATTAATCTTGAAAACAGTTTTGCAGGAAACGTTTATGTAAAACGTTACATTAGCATTAAAAAGGTTTGGGGAAAAAATTTAAAAAATAAAGAAATAATTTTGTTTAGCAATGATGCATTAAATTGATCAAAAGTGACAGTAAAGACATACTGAAACAAAATATCTTTATTTAAATAAACAATGTTGTTTGAACTTTATATTCATCAGAGAATCCTGGAAAAATATGATTTCCACAAAAATATAAAAAAGCAAAAAACTGTTTTCAGCATTGATAATAGGAACCATTATTTATAATTAAGCATCAAATGAGCATATTAAAGTTCCTTCTGGAGGATCAACACAAGACTGAATAATGATGCTGAAAATTCAGCTTTAACATCACAGGAATAAATTACGTTTTAAAATATATTAAAAACAGAAAACAGTGATTTAAAATTGTTCTAATATTTCATAATAATTTTAAAAACAGTGAAAAAAAGTGTATATTATATTTGGGCACTTTTTGGCCTGATTTTGCCTCGTGACCTCTGTTATAAATTACAGTGGTGGGAGTGTGACCATGTGACTCTTATTATGTTCTGTGGAGGCAGGAATAAATCTGCTCATTGTTGTACAGATAATGTCGCAAACTATGAAACAGGGAATCACACAGCACTTATCATGGAGTAACACTAGGTAGATGTTTTACTTGGTTTAAGAGAAGAAAATAGTCATTGCCTCATTTCTGGAAGTACAGAGGGCAGGGCCACATCAGCACTAGTATTTGATAAAAACAATCTGTTATGTTTCCTTTGTTTCTTTCCCACCCCTGCAAGTCATTTAACATGAGATAAACTTGGCACCATCACTATAAGATAATAAAAACCTAATTTCCTGTGCTTAAAAACATGAAACCCTTGTCTTCTTGTATTTAAACCACATAAGTATTTGATATTTTGTAGAGTAAACTATTTGCTCAATTCAAGTTCTGAGGGTGGTTTAATACATTCCAACATTCTGTCAATATTGACAATCATCGTTGTAGATTTAAAGTCATTTGCCCACTTTGTTTGCTCCCCTATATATTTGCCCAATGTTAGGTTAAAACTCAAAACCCGACAATTAATATCATGGAGCGTAAGGTTCCTGCAATTTGTTAACTATTTTGATGTGTTTTGCTGTTTATTACTCAACACAACATCTGTCAGACATGGACGTCATCGTTCTGAGAACAGAAAAGAGCAGTGCCCTCTTGCATGTGCAATCCATCTAATCATCATTCCTGGCCAATGGGAGTAAAACAACTGTCAAAACACCCGACTAATGGGTGAAAATATCATGTGAGCAGGACCAAGAGGTTCACCCCTGCTGAATCATGGTGTTTTAAACTATCCTTGATTTTGTTTGTCCTGTTTCCTAAACTCAGACACACACACACCCCAGGACAAAGAGGAGGCCGCCACGTTCTGGCAGACAGCAGATAAAGAGACCTGATCTGAGGAGGAACCAGGCCGGAAGCTATGAGGAGCAGAGGGCTCTGGACAACATGTGGGAAAAGATTTAAGATCACCACAACATTTCGTTTCCCTTCTCTCCGGTCATTTTGTCCGACATGTTTCCTATCCGCCCAACTCAAAGCCTTTTCTGGCCTTTACAGATGTTCAAAATGTTTGTGGGGGAAGGTGAAGGCCAGGTCTAACTATTTATTTACAGCTCTGGGCACTATAAAGATGATATTACAGGATACCCATTTGATGTGAGGCTTGCTGACATCAGCATCATCATCATCAGCAGGTCATTTATTATCTGAAAATTAAAGGTTATCTGATTACAGCGTATCAAGCAACAGTTCTTTATATAATAATGTATTTGTATTGATATATATATTGTTTAAACGTTTGGAATATTTTTTTATTTTTTGAAAGAATTGATCAAAAATACAGTCAAAGCAGTAATACGGTAAAATATTTTTACAATTTAAAATGACTGTTTTCTATTTGAATATATTTTAAAACATAATTTATTTCTGTGATTGAAGGCTGAATTTTCAGCATCATCTTTCCAGTCTTTAGTGTCACATGATACTTTAGAAACCATTCTATGTGGATTTGGTGCTCTCGCAAGCATTCAAAAAAGAGTTATTTTGGCAGCTTAGCTATGTTTTTCATAGGACACCAAGCTCTATTATCAAAAATGAAGAAAACCTGTTCTCACCATCTCTCTCAAACAGACACAGTTCTACTTACAGCTGGAGTCTTTCTTAAATTTCTTGCTGGTCTGTTGCCACACAGTCTTGCAATCTTCGGACAGCCGAAAGAAGCGGGTCTTTCTCCATGAGTGAGACTTCACCTTTACTAGGTCTCCACCTCTCAGCAAAAACTGCAGGTCCGGGTCTCCCTGCAAACCTGAAGGTCAATCAAGTATCAAGTTCACGCATCAGTGCAAATGGATTTCACAAAGGTCATAAAATGCTCAAGTCCACTGTAAAGTGTACCTCCTCAATTTACGTATTTTTGGAAGTTCAAATATAATGACCATGTCGCAAGTTTCTGGGCTCAATGGCTCATGCATAGATCAAAGATTATAAAGATTATATAAATGTTTGCAAGAATGTTAATGCCTGCCCTGGACACACCTCTCTCCAGACAAAAGAAAAACAATCTTGCACAATTCACAGTTTTGCTGAAGGTCAAAACCTGCTGGGTGAGCTATAAGTAGGTTACCAAGACCATTTTCTTTTACGCTTTTTCATGCTGTATACTGTACACATTATTTTTTTGTACACATTGTGTTTTTACTTCAACGAAAGTATGTTTACCCATTCCAGTTAGGTTTGATAGTAAATTTCTTTCAAATAACACAGCATCAGCTTTCAGGTTTGAACAATATGAACTAGTTTCAGCATTAGATCTATCATTGTGCTTTGTTTATATTCAGTTCAGTATATACTGTTTTCTCTTCATTTATTAAACTATTAAGTATCCTAAATAGTACTCATAGTCTGAAAGATAACACTGACAGGTACTGACCACATGCATTCACCCACACAGCACATTTTCCATTTTGCAATGATATTGTGGTTATCTTTGTCTTGTTGAAACCACAAACACACAGTGCTGATATGCTGTATGAGCAATAAAACCACTTGCATCCCTCACAATGATTTCAACACTGTGAATATGTATACACTGTAAAAGTGAACAGTTGGATCAACCTAAAAAAATTACTTCAATTGGTAACACCTAAAAAAATTAAGTTTTCTCAACTTAAATTATCACGCTAAAACATGATAATTTAAGTTGAGAAAACTTAATTTTTTAGGTGTTACCAATTGAAGTAATTTTTTTAGGTTGATCCAACTGTTCACTTTTTACAGTGTATTTACACACACACACACTGTATACATACATACATCATCGGCCAAAAGTGATGTCCGGAGGGGAAATTTGTTTTTAATAACCCAACATATTTGATTAAACAATCAAAACATAAGGGAAATATTTTATATTCTGTTTGATTTTTTTAAATATGAGGGAAGAACAAATCACTAAACTTGGTTAAAGTAATTATTTTGACAAAATTATTTGGCAAAAAAATGCCCAGAAAAAAAAACACAAGCTTAGAAAACCAAAAAGCCTACACTGACTACAACATAATCAGTTATTAATATTTATACATTAATACATCACATTAAAACATACCCAGTTCACTTTCCAAACAGCTATACAATTTTCAGGATTGATCTTTTACACAATTCTGCAAGGATAATTGCATCAATAAAGCTAGATGAAGATAACCACAACTGCACTGCAGTGTGGGAAAAAAAATTGTATGTGCGGAGGTTGTGTGTGTAGTCAATTCATGTCAATGTTGCAAAAAAGGTCCGTCTTTCCATTAAATGTTTCTACTTCCTTTTCAGAAGTGGTTGAATTTGGAACAATGAAATATTGCACGTAATGTCTGCAACATCCTGATTAATCAGCTATCATAGTGCTAAAATTGGGCCAACGGTTGAGTTATGAATATTTCCAGCTTCTTTAAACCAAGGGTGTGGGCAATACCACAACATTGCTGACATTTTTTCACGTGCTCTTGCCACAGAGGCTGTTTATGAGGTTCTGGCTGCACTCAAGCAGAAGGCGGAGAAATTATTAAAAATCTGAGCTGATTTCAGAAAGGCCTCCGCATACTTTGAAATGGAGGTTAAAGCATTTTTTGTGCTGGTTATGGTTGCCTATGTTCACTCAGAAAACTCTGTATGTGTTTTATAACACACGTGTGGTTTCAGGCTTTTCATCTCTACATTCAAATCACACTCCAGAAATGCAAATGTAGATGTCACTAAGTTCAAATACTCTTCTGACTTCTTCTCATTACCTTGACCCTCAAAATCATGATAGAAACAGGCACGATTTGCAAAATCAGTGAATTTCAGCTGTGCCAGTGCTGGAATTAAAGCCAGAACGATCTGTAATACCTGGAGAAAGCTATCCATTAGCATTCCCATTCATTTCAATGGCGGTTTGAATAGGAATGAAGCCTTTTTATTATGATGCATTTATTCATTATTATTACTCTTTTTGGAGGATGACAGCTCCTGGAGCCCGTCCACTTTGTGCCCCAAAATCCTATCTTGTGTAAATGTGTTAGCCAACATTATTTAGTCATTTTAGGCTTGCTTCTCTTCCAATATATAGACTTCTCTGGATAAAATTTACTACACATTTAAACTTTCTGTCAATGTAGTCAGATTCAAATGTTTATATGGCGATTATTAACATGTTTTTACAAGAATTAATACGTTTTAATTAATTAATTTTAATAACGTAATGCTTTTACACAAAATCAACACAAAATGCACATAATGTGTTAAAATAACCATCACATACATTGTGTTATTAATTTAACACATCCTTTTTGAGGGTGCAGAATGCTAAAGATCTCCACCACAAGTTTAATTTTTCCTTTGGATCAAACTAAATTTAATTAAAATTTACATGAAAGCTCTACATTATGATTATTAAAATGTATGTAAACCAAGCAACTGAAGCATTCAAATACAATTAGTTTCAGGGCACAATTAAACAATGGTCTTATAATGCTGATTGTTTTGGTGCTGTATACTCTTCAAGGCTTTTTCCATTTAAATGGAGATTATTGCCATCTGGGAACAGATAGAAAAGTTTTATTCACGACTAGTCAAACTTGATGTTGCATGAAAGGAACGTAACCAACAGTTGTACGATTAAAGTGTGATAAGTCAAGCCCCAAAAACGTTCACATTCTTACTTGGAAAAGTGTTGTAATTCTACACTCAACAAAACAGATCTTCTCTGCTCCATTGGGCTGGATTCGCTGGAATGTAATTAAACACCATACCGCAAAACATCATAAAGCAGAATGGGATAATCCCCTTACTTGACCCATTCCTCATCCCAAACATGAAAGTAAATCACACAAAGCTCCTCTTTTATGAAATCTGCAATCCTGTTTGCGACTTCCCTCAAAAGCCACCTTGACTGAATCCATAATCATCCAATGCATTTCATCATCATGTGTAGCTATATTTTATAAGCTCTTAATGTTTAAATCCTTTTAATTCTTTATATTTAAAGTGCTGCTTCTTACAGCAATAAAACGTCACACCCATTAATTGTGCAAGATGTTGCAGAGATTGGTTGACATACATTATTTATCTAATAAACAGTGTGAGCGTTCCATAAACAATACTGTTTCAAAAGCTGTATGTGCGGTTATGCTATTTTATTAACCTTGCACAGCCACTTACACATTTTTGAGTTATGTTAACTTTTTACACACTGTTTAAATGAGAGCCCATTGTTATTGTTTTACAGTAACAAGTGGGGGAAAACCTATAACCATGTAATTAAGGAGAAAACTCCACTTTAGTTTCTGGAACTAGAGAGACAGAAGTTCACAGCTCTCGTGCAGTTTTAGTCCACGGAGGGATATTATTTAAAGCACGACGACCCGACATAATGCGACACCCACCTATGCGTATCCCGTTCTCGTGTGCCACGTTCTTGCACTGCTCTTGATAAATGAACTCCTGCGATTTCGTCCTTTTGCGCGGCTTACGCCCACAAGACATTGTGTTTAAATCCTTAACGGGATCCTGTAATCGACTTACTTTTGGGTAGACAAATTACACGACGGGAGAAAACCATGACGTTTGCAAGTCTCTTTCTATGGGGCGGGTTCTAAACCTGCAAAAATCATCCTATTGTTTTTGTTCCGATTCACTTTCTCTATGCGTTTAACTGAGTTTCACACTGACATGTTATGGCATGCACTATGGCATGTAAATATATAATACACAAGTAAAAATGGATACATGTCATCCGTTTAATGTATACGTCGGTCGATTGGAGTCTATTTAAAAGTTGCTGTTTTTTTTACTTTCTCCAAACAGGTTTGCGTGGTGTAACCTGATTTTGCCAGTTGCCTTCCCTTTAGTGTTTCGCTCATGGAAAATGTGGATTCAAACAAATTATTCTCGTTCACTTCCATGTTTGACTCATAAACTTCGTTGAAGTCTCTCCCTTTTAAAGAACCGGAATGCTGACCATAGCGCGAACCAATAGCAATCCAGTGCTTGGTGTAAAGAAGCATTCCATTGGCTGGACCAACTGAACGACCCCGCCCCCTTCAATGAACGAGACTCGAAACTGTCCTGACTGAGCTTCACATGTCGTTAAATACATTTTTGCTTGTCATTCTGACGGATGCAGCAGAACAATTTTGAATGAATGTGAAATTATCTGATACCAGATATTTAAAAGGACACAAAGCAGTGTGTCAAAAACTCAAAATGCAAAGCTATTGTTGTTTTTTATAGCTTTATAGCTTTTAAAGTCATATCTAGCAGTTGGCTAAATATATTTGTTGTCATTCGTGTCATTTTGATGCTTAAAAAACTATGGAATCTTAAAGGTTTCATTTTCAAATAGTGAACCGGTTCGAAAGTAGCCGATGAATCACCAGTTCAAACGTAATTTGGGGTAGGGCGCCTTCTTGTGGTTAAACCCTCGCGTAACATTAGTCATTCGCACATTCGCAGGCTGAAAAAGGTTTCAAGAAAAAGGTTATATTAGCTTCATAAACTCCAGTATTTTTTTCTATCTTGCATTGAAATGCTTTTATTGCGAACTCACACTCGTCTTAAACTGACTGCATAATAGGATACTACAAAGTTCAGAGATAATGTACAGGAGAGAAACATGTTTTAGCCTACTATAAAAAGAAGGCAAATGCAGCATAATAAGGCAACACGTCCCATGACTGCGGAAAGAACATTTTTGCGAAAACAAAAATAAGGAAAAAAATGCAGTTAAAATCACTGGTGTTTCAATAGCCATTATGAATAGCCTCTGACACGTTAACTTCTCACGCGGAATAAACATGAATGACATCAATCCAAAACTTACCGAATCTGCCAGCATTTCCATTGACTTCCATTTTTTATTGTTACTTAATTTTTTTTCTTTACTTTCTTTCCTTCTTTGAGTTGGAATAGGCTATATCCCAGTTGGACAAGACGTTTTGTGTCCTAGTCACCCAGAGCCTGACTGGGTTGAGTAAAGCCCGTGTGCTAAACCATCCACTGACGTCGAAAATTCGCCAACACCCACAACAACACCGGTCTTTCAAGTCTCGGTTTCAGTTAATGGTGCCTTTAAAATTTTCATTTGTTTTAATTCCACCCATAATAAACGACTGAATTTTAATTCAGAAACGCATCTACTTTTGGTGATTTGCAGAAGGGTATCCTCACTGGCATGTGGTTTTGATTAATTTGTTTAGATCTCCATTCTCGTCCTGCAGTTCTACTCTTGGAAGTGTTCTTCAAAGACTGAAAATGACCTAGGTGTTGCATTTATAATTTGACCCTCCATCTGTATTTGTTTCATAAGCACCCCCTTATTTTATCATTCAGGGGTATATGAAAAAAAAAAATCACAGCAAAAAAAAAAAAAAAAAAAAACAGTGGAGGTTAAATTTTCATGTGGTTTATGTGGTCTGTGTGACTTTCACGGAAAGCAATCTGTCTCATTTTGTTTTGTTTTATGTGCCATTTCAGGATTTAATTGGAAATAAATGGGTGAAATACAATTATAACATAACTACTCAAGAATTTAAAATAAAGGCTTCTTTTTTTTTTAGCAATGCAGAACAATTTTTGGTTCCCCAAAGAACCTTTCAGTGATCAGTGCATAAAATAACAATTTGTTCTTCTTTTTTTAGAAAAGATTCATGTTAAAGGTTCTTCATCTTTATTTTTAACAGTGTACAATAAAAAAAATTATTAAAATATTACTAATTATTAAATATTTATTTGTTTAGTGGTTGTTTTGGTGTTAAACAACCTTCTGCTCCTGATGGAGTTTTGGTTCCTTGCCACTGTCGCCTTTTTCACCTTTGTTGTCATTGGCTTTTGGCTTGCTTAGTTGGGGACATTAAATTTAACATTTAATTTAATATTATTCAACAATAATATTGATCTGCCTGGATTGACACCATTATATGAGAACTGAACTGAGCTGGTATATATATATATACAACAAAATTAAACATCACTGAACTTACTTAAACTGGACTGTGATGCTATATTCTTCTGGAAACAAACTTTGTTGCATTATTTTTCTGTTATCTCTGTGAAGCTGCTTTGAAACAATCTGTATTGTAAAAAGCACTATATGAATAAATGTGACTTGACGACTTAAATGTTGCATATTGATTTATTGTGAGTGATTGTGTTGCATCATGGGACAAATCAGAACACTGTCAATCTACATGCAAGCGAACAGGAGGAATCTAATTTTGTCTTGCAGGGCGTGAACCGTGAAGCAACAAAGGTGAGGTAAAGAAATATGAACTCAAGCAAGCTTTAAATACTTTAGGCAGGTGAGTCCAATGGCGTAGACTAGAGCACATACAGTACAACCTCTTTGCTTTATGATGATAGGGATTTGAAAATCATCCTGCCTGGCAGCTTTTAGCACACCCTTCAAAACCGCCAAGGCATACCTGATCTACAGGTGTTCACAGTGTGTGTATTCTTTTTTTGATGGCATAGTTAGCATGTTTTGTCATTGCCAGGTGCATATCTATACAGCAACTTTACTCTTTGGCTTTTAGGTAATTGTATGAATTATAAATTAAAAACTAGTGCTGTCAAATCGGTTAATCGCAATTAATCACATCTATCACATCACGATTATTTGGATTTAACATGAAAGTTTTTAAATGTGTGTGTGACACACACACACACACACACACACACACACTGTATATTGTGTGTGTGTCTCCATATTAATAGCCTACATCATGTTAGATGCGATTTCTCTCGATTATTCGATTTGACAGCTAACTAAAATGTAAAGATTTTCTCCATAATTTTATGATAAAAAAAGTCATATCACATTAGAAACTAAAGAAGATAAGGAAAGATGGCACACTTTTAAAAAGTGTTGGGTGTTTATAATGTAGCCTGTAGCATATAACGTTACATTATCATTCAGTCTCTTCAGCTCACCAACTCGTTCATTTAAACAAAACACACAAAAAACAGTAATAATGTGAAATATTATTAGAATTGAAAATAACTTTTCTATTGTAATAACGTAGCTGCTATATTTTAAACTGCTAGTCTTCAGTGTCACATGATCATTCAGAATTAGTTTCAATAGGCCTATGCCAGTTTGGCCTATGCTGATTGCTGTTCAAGATTTTTTTTTTTTACAATTATTTTTGATTAATAGAAAATTCAAAAGTACAGCAAAAAGGCCTATAACGTTACATCTTTTGTAACATTATTCATTTTTGTTACTTTCGATCAATTAGGTAAATTAATACTTTCTGAATAAAAGTAGCCTATTAGTTTCTTCAAAAGTCTTACTGACTTACAGTCTACATTTTGTGGCTAAAGTGTCCAAATGTTATTGTGGCCGTTTTAAATAGCTTAACTTATCTCAGTTTGGTATTTGAAATAAATCGATTTGGATGTGGAGCTTTAGTAGTAGGCATGCTGTTCCCATGGTGACGTTCTAAACAAACATGGCGTTCATGGTGTCATGTAGTGTATTTCTAATTTGTGCATTTCGTTTTATATTAGACATATTAGCATTTATGGGACGTTTGTATAAAATATCACCATAACTTAATTGCGTTTAAGTATTTACACTTCTTTTCACGACAAAATAATGGCCGATGAAACTAAACCAAACGCATTAAAGAGCTCTGAACCCTCCATGAACCGACACAAGCCAGCATCAAAGACAACCCAGGTAAGTTAAGAGACTGACTAACGTTACTGACACTGCAATTGATTATTTATTTTTAACAGTTTGACTAGTAAATCTGTCAAATAGTGTCACAATTTGTCAATCATGTTGTTTCATACATCTGCAACGTTACAACTTTATTCTATGGAACACAAAATTAGATTTTATGTAGAATTTCAGGCATTATAAAATATCATTTTCAACTTTCACTAAACAAGTCATATTTTTGAGAGTGACTGGTTTTGTGTGTACAGGACATTTCTCATCTACTGGCCAGCATATTCAACGACCTTTACACCATAGATGTGATTGGGAAAGACACTGTTTCTAACCTCAGTAAATCACGCAGAGGAGGCAACAACTGCCATGAAAAATATGTGGAAGAGCTTCAACAGGTGGGTCTGTAAGATTGTTTAATGCTTTTGAAAGATTCTCATCTTCAGCTACTTTTATTTGATTGAAAATATATTAAATCTACAGTGAGCAAAAGTGCTTAAATCGCTGCAAGCCTGCAACTGAAGAAAACACATGCAAACAGGAAAAAAAGACACTAGCAAAATAAGAAAACATCTTCATCCGTTTGACAACAAACGCTCACAACGCAACCAAATACAGAAACGTAGGCTACTGCAAATAAAAATAGTAATATTGTTAAATATTATTAATTTAAAATTGCTGTTTTCTATTTAAATATATTTTAAAAAATGTAATTGAATTTTCAGCAACCATTACTCCAGTCATCAGTGCCACATGATCCTTAAGGAATCATTCTAATATGCTAATTTGGTGTTTAAGAAAAGTATATTATTATCATCAATGCTGAATACAGTTGTACGTTACTGCTTAATACAAAGTTCTGGCATTAAACTCTAGATGGCGCTGGCTGATAGGTCTTTAACTCAATCTACTTGAAATCACATAATTCTCTGATTAGATTTGTCAAGTCGGTACTGAAATTTAAAAATTGTGACGCTTTGAGTGGTGTTGAGCGGAATTGTAAACACCTCTGATTGGCCATTGTGTTCACGCGCTCATCGGATGTGTCTGTGATTGGCTACAATGATCAACGCATGGTAGCATTTGAGAGAACACGGAAGTGTTTGAAAGTGAAAAACGGAAGTAGGAGCATTTGAAAGCACAAGCAGGCGTCTATCAGCGGACCGGTCAGCATTTGTTGTAGCAGTTGCAGTGTGCTTTCAGAAACCCTCCACCTTCCCCAGCTCCACCTGTATAGATATGCAACAGGTAATTAATGTATACTTTATTGTACAGCAGCAGCATGTCTTACTTGCTCACAGCAATGTCTTACTTGCTGGTAGAAGCTGGTAGTAGTTGGTAGTAGCAAAATCTCGTACTTGCTCTGCAGCAGCAGCAGCAATAACCAACAGAAGCAGCAGCGTAGCAGATCTATTACGCCAAGGCCAAGCATAAATAATATCAACATTGTCATATCCATTACCATGCCAATAACTCAGAGAGTTGTCATGACAGAAATATATCTTTGTGAAATTATTATTATATACTTAATTCTTATTCAACTCCTCTTTTATTTGTATTATCTAAATATTAATGATTTTTATTTTGTCAGGTGCATTCTGAATACAACAGACGGATTCAGAACGCTGATATGCTGGAGACACACATCATACAGGCCCGTCTGCAAGCTGCTGCAAAAGAGGAGCATAATCACAACAAAATCATGGAAGAAGTGGGTGAGGCCTACCATCAGCTGGGCCTCCCCCCAGGTACATTTCTCTAGTTCTGTTTATTTAAACAACCCATTGTTTTTACTATCCACAGTCAGTTAGTTAAGCTTGGAATACACTATATGACTATTAAAATCTGAGCAGATTTTAAAACACTAGGCATCATACACTTGACTTTGTAAAATGATAAAGAAAAAAATTGGACATCGTACATAAATGACTGAGGATCATCCACTACCAGACTTTCAAATCATTCCGAACACAACAAAAATAAGAAATCTGAGCAAAAGTCAGGTAATGTATTCCAGCCTTTAGTAGCATACGTAGTCTTATGACACAAAAAACCCAACAGAGCAATCTTCTATGTCTTCAAAGTACAATCCGCCTTCAAGTGGTGTGTGGACAGTGAGCTTCTCAGGAGCAACAACTTGATTTGCCCACTGGATTACACAACAGTGCACACCCCAGTTGTAAAAACCCCAAAAGGTAATATTTAACTGACCTATTAATAGAAAACTTAGTCAGATTACATGTCATGATAATATTGCCATTTTCTTATTTGTTGCAGGCAAGTTCACTCCAGCCTTTGCCCAGCCAACTTTCTCCAATAATATGCACATCAACACCGAACCGCAGGATGATGGTTACACTCCTCTCCCCCCACCTGCTCATACGGCCCAGAGCCTGCTGGAACAATCAGAGGAGACACTTACGCTCCCTTCCTCTCCAGACAGCTCCATCAAGGGCACTGAGGTTTTCCTCTAAACATTATTCTGTTTTCCACATATCAAAATGATTTTTTTGTTACGTCATCACCTTCTTTATAAGACTAGGCCCTAAATAACATGACAAACAACGTTAATGCCAGTTCACATGTATGTAGATATAACAAGCTATGCAACTATACACTACTAATTATAATGTAATGTAATTATTATGGTTACACATCACAGTAGGGTTTCTTTTGTTAACATTATTTAACTACGTTAGTTACTTAACATGAACTAAGAGTTAACAATACTTCTATAGCATTTATTAATCTTACTTAATGTTAATCTCAACATTTACTACAACATTTTTATGATCCAAAGCTGTATCTTAACATTAGTTAATGGACTGTGAACTAACATTAAAGGTTAATAAATGCTGTAAAAATGTATTGTTCTTTGTTGTTAGTTAATGCTTTAACTAATGTTAACAAACGGGACCTTGTTTTAAAGTCTTACCAATATCATAAATAATAAATATACTTTATATTAAAAGGATATAATTGTAAATTATTTTGTCACACTGCAGGATCATATAAATGAGCTACAGGCAAGAAGAGGATTTAAAAAGGAACAGTGCCCGTTCATACCAACTAAAATATGTTCCCTTATACATTCAAATACATTTTTAATTATCCGAAAATCTTGATGATAATGAATTTTTTTTTTTTTTTCAATTTTTCACCTCAAAAGCTTGGTGTGGTGCATAAGCCCTCTTGGATGGAGAAGCCCAGTGCTCAGAGTCAGGCAGAAGACAGGGCTTCCCTGAAGCAGCACAAAGACCGACATAAGTTCCTGCGCAACCCTCGCTTCCTGCTCCCAAATGCTCAACGTGGGGGAAAGTCTCTTACCATGCCAGGGAAGAGGCCGGAGTATGTAGGAAAGGGCAGGAAAAAGACTGGCAAAGAGAGGTGTGCTGCTGCTTTTGATTTTAATGTGTTTAACACAATTGTGTACAACAATATTTGAAGGCCCCCCTCATTAACAATTTCTACTCGAAAAAAAATTATTTAGAGCTTGGCATTAATAGAAAGATGTATATTAATTAACAAATTAACAATACATTTCTTGACTTTTAGTTGTTTTAGCTTATTTTCATGCTTGTTTTGTCTTATTTTAAATAATTATAATTGTTTTGTCATGTTGAGGCCCCATAGTGGGCCCCGGCCCCCGGGCTGAGAATCACTTTCTTTGAGAGACACTCGATATTGAAATGTTTGATGTATGAATTCTATAATCTTCAATAATTAGTTCTATTAATTTAATTAAATATCAATCTTCCATTGGTCAACAACAAATTGCCTCACCTTTGATTCAATACTATTCTATCAAATTCAAAACAAATTGGTTGACTTAATGGCTTTTGTTTTAATTCCTGAAAAGCTTGTTCTTTGTTATTGCGTTGTTTGCATTTTGGACAGCTTTATTTAGCCATTAATGTCACAATATTTGTGCAGCTTGGGTAGGGGACATATGATACACATAAGCACTCAAGATACCGATCACACTCCATTGTCTGGCAGATATTATAAATGCCTCCTGTATGTTTTGTGATATAGTTTTTGAAGGCTTGTTTAGACATCTGTATGTAGACAGCAAAAGCACAACATGATATTTCAAACCAGTAGAATGGATTATTCTATGATTAATATTACCAGCCATGCAGTAAATAGCTTTTTTTATTGATTGTCTTTTATTGACTTTACCGTCTCCAAGCTCTCATCAGCATGCCAGGTGGTGGGAATCAGAGAGAGCACTGAAAGCGGGATTACAAATGAATCACTCCTTTCCCTGTGTCACTTGTCTGGCCCTACTGGAATATCTCTGGCCATTTAAATGAGGTTCTTCCCTTCACAGCAACAAAAAGAATCACAAGACTGTCAAAATGCCTCTGCTGACTCATTCAGCATTTTAGTCAACGAGCTCTATGCAGTTCCTGTTTTCTGCTTCTTGGCAGTCAACAATAGAACATTGTCCACCAAGATTTGATGTTTAAATATTTATAACTGTAGTGTATATTTTAGGTTCTGTGACTGGTCACCATTTTTAAACACCATTTTTATTTAATTGTGTATTAACTTAATGTAAGCTCAAATTGTGGTCTTTCTATCTTTTTATATAAGTCCTGACGGTCTCGCTCCCATCTTCACTGCAAATCCACCTGTGATCTTCTTCACTGACTACAGAGTAGGACAAGTCTATGAGGTATAAAGCACCTTACATTGAATTAATTCCACCGTATAAACATGTTTTCACTGTATACTGCATGTTTTTAACTCTTTACTACATGACTTGTATAGTGTAAATGTTCATTAGTTTTCCCCTTCAGAGCCACTACTGAATGGCTTCCAGTTTTGTATGTTTTCAGTTCTAAATAGTGCCTTCTGTTCCCTGTAGACTGCGGTGGAGCTCAAAAACATGACTGCGACCAGCCGTCACATTCGAATGATTCCTCCAACCTCTCCACACTTCTCTGTTGGTTTGGGTGAGTCTCATTAAAAAGTACCTGCTGACCTCATGAAAGACCCTTTTATGTTGGCAGAAGGTTTCTCTGCACGGTCCCCGTTGAATCTGTTAGGAGTTTTGTAGCAGTACTTGAAGAAAATAGCAGGGATATCTCTGCCAGGTCTGGAATATCACAGGATTCTGACTGAGGAATTATTTAATAAAAATGACTTTGGTATTTACCCTGCAGCTCCATGCGGCAGGGTAGGAAAACAGTGACATCTACTGTTAAAAATGTACAAAAAAAATACCTAATGTGATTTAGCTTTTTGGGATCAAGACAAGCAATATTATAACAACAAAGCTTTATGTTCAACAGGCAGATTCCCTGGTGAGGGAGGGATTGTTGCTCCTGGAATGAGCTGCCAGTATATGGTGCGTTTTGCTCCAGACTCTCTGGCTGACTATGAAGACGCTCTGGTTGTGGAGACGCAGTTGCCGTATCCTCTGATTGTACCGATAGAGGCCCGCAGATCCCCTCCAATACTCACTTGTGAGTCAAAATAAACATAACTCTTTTAACATCTAGATCTTAAAGGGATAGTTCACCCAAAAATGAAAACTCAATGGGGTCCAATGTTGCTGACTTTCAAAGTATCTTCATCTGTTAATGATAAGTAACAAAGGATTCATTTTCTCTTTTCATGTGCCAGTGCCTGGTGTCATAGACTGTGGTTACTGCCTGGCAGGAGGGGTGAAGTTTATGGAGGTTTTATGTCGGAATGAAGGACTGAGTGCTGGAACATTCTGTGTAATGCCTAAGAAACAGTGGCCTGCCTCGAGCCTCAGGGTAAGCAAGCAAATGTCAACATGAAAACTCATAGTTTGGATTCCTTTCTTTGGCAGTATTATAATTTATTGGCTTCCTAGGGATCTCATATTTTCTTATTATACTGTATTGAAAACTATAGCAAACTCAGTTTTAGCTGTACATTTGAATTTGAATAATCAGAATGAAAGTCTATTTATTGCATGTTATTGATCTACATTGTTTTATTTTTTGAGCTCAGAATTTTTAATCAAAATGTCATAACTTGATCTTCCTGTGAAATGACAGACTTATGTCATTTGGTATATTTTTAGGTGTTTTATGTTCTTTAATAATTTAGACCACTGAAACCGCGTCCCGTTCTTACGATTAACTGCAAGCTTACATTCAGATGATGATGATGATACTTTATTTGTCTCTTTTTGGGGAAATTTGTTTTTGGCAATACATATCAGAATCAGAAAGAGCTTTATTCCCAAGTGTACTTGCATACTGAAAGGAAGTTACCTTGGTATTGAAGCTTCCAGCACACACATATAAATATAACAAGACACATAATCATAATAAACATACAGATTATGAACATAAGTACACAGTACATGAACGTATTTTCATATTTTCCATCTTACAATGTTTCATATGAAGCTGCATAACAAGATAATCACATCAACAACTATGACACACACAGTCATATCCTTCACACCAGAGTTAAACAGTTTTGCAGCCAAAGGAACAAAATAATTTTTATAGCGGTTGTATCTAGACCATGGGGTGCAAAAACGTCAACCAGATGGGTCTGCCTCCATTCAATCAAAAACTGATGGATAGAACCATTTTTTTCGATAATCCGTTTCACTTGAATGTACGTTACAATAAGGAATAAAAGATCTGTCTTTTTCTGTTACATTGTGACTTTAACCTTGATTGCTTTTGATTCGTCTTGGTATATTGTTATTTACCATCCTGAGAAATCATTTTGATTGTTTGTCTCAGTCTGCAGTGAAGTCTACTTTCGCAGAACAGCCTCCATTTGCCATCAATCCCTCTATTTTTGGTCTTCTCCCTGGACAAGCCACCGTCATGGAGGTGAGATTTTACTGACTGAAGAGCACAGATTGTGATGCTGACACTCAATCAACTCAATCAGTAGGAAAAACCATGTTTCACACATTACCTAAATATACTCTAGGTCTAGGAGATTCCATATTTTCATATATTCGTTTAATCTCTATTAATTCTCTATTTTGACTTGATTGACAGCCTTCATACATTTATGAGATAGTATAGCCCACCCGTTCTCTTATTGTAACTTATTTAGCGACTGTAATTATGATTAAAAATAAATGCTTGTGGGTGGCAGAACAGAATTTAGAAGGTTTTTAACGGATTTTGGTTTTCTGCAGATAAAAATAACTTCTTAACACTTTCATTTTAAGATGCAGATTTAGTTGTGCATCATGCCATCACCGAAGAAAGACACATTCTGAAAGACTAATAAATATGCTGATTTATGCTAATTATCATACCTTGTGAATACAGTGATGCATAAAGATTGATGTTGCTCAGATTTTAATGAAATAAAGTAATCTGCAAGTCTTTGACGTGTGTGTTTGGATTTATTTCATTGTTTAGGTTGTATTTTTCCCCACAACTGCTGAGATAGTTTCTCAGGACTTCACCATTGTCTGTGACAACTGTCAAGTGAAGGACATCACCCTCCAAGGTAGAGAGTCAATTCAACCAAACTTAAGTATGTAAATATGTTAGTAACTGATTCTATGAGATTTGAGACTACATCTACATTCGACAATAATTTTCAAAACACCCTACTTCCACACTAGCTTTTTCGAGCCTTTTCCAAAAGTTTCTCGTCAATCATCTTACTGCACATAACCAAAATGCTCATTGAGATGATACTGACATAATACAATTATGAAAAAAAAAACCCTTTTAGAATTTTTATTTTTAAGAGTGTATGACCAAAAACACAATTGCCTTTATAATTTGGTGCAGGGTATTTTTCTGTCATCTTTGCAGGAATGTACTAAAAACGTCAATTTAAAAATTAATACCATGCACAACAATGCCGGTATAACCATAGATATCTATGGGAACAATATGTGTCACATGACTAAAAGTGTCATTGTTTTCAAATACCTTCGTTACCACAGTCCACAATACAAGACAAAAACTGCATTTTCAAATAGATCCACTTAAGAGAGCGTTTTCAAAAATCTCTGCTTTTTTAAAATAAAAATGCCGTTTTAGTGTATCCAGATTAATGTAGACGTAGACTAACACAAAAACCTCAGAAAATATATATGTGTACATGTTTTAATACATTTTCTCAGGGACAGGTCAGCTGGTCACAGTGGAGCTGGTCTCACTATCAGGCGGAGAGGATCAGCCTGAATTTGGGGAGTTGTGTGATATCACAGCTGACCATTTTGTCAGATTCAACCCAACCAATCCAAATTCCACCTTGCAGAAGGCTGTGGTCATAAAAAACAATACGTGAGCTCCCTGCACACATCTGCGTAAACACAGAATACGGTAGAGACTTACTGGTGTGTTTATTAATCATTATATTGCTTCTGTGTAGACAATTGGAGCTCCCATACCACTGGCAGATCATGAAGCCCAACCTTCAATGTTTGTTGCCTGGAGAGGCTCCAAACCCTTCCAGCATTCAGCATCATCTTGATACAGACAGTGTGTTCAGCATTTGTCCAGTTATGGGCATCCTGACCCCTGCACAGGAACATGAGTTCCTGCTCACATACTGTCCCAAGGAAGTACGTATGTGCACTCAAACATATAAACACACTTAGGGATGGTTCACACAGAATGCATTTTTGCTGTTAAAAATGCGAGACGCAGGTCAGGTCTAGAGACACTTTTTTTAATATTTGAACTTTTAACTTAGCCATGTCATGACACTGCAAAAGACACAAGCTAAGCAATTAAAGACATCAATCTAGCGTGTGTTTACATTGAAAAACTATGGAAAAGTAGTGCAGGGGAATGGAAAATATGCATTCTGTGTAAACCGCCTCTTATACACATGTGCACATCTGTACATTCCTCTGAACACTTGTTTTCTCTCTGTTTCAGCTGAACGACTACCACAGTGTATGCCGCTTGGTGATCATGGATGTTCCTAATCCTCCCAGAATCAGTGACGATGGGTGAAATGAACTGATATTTGAATTTAAAATAAATTTAAGATAAATGTAACATTTCAATCAATAAGCACATGACATGCAGAAACTTCGATTTGCTGATTTGCAGGACGTGTCTCGACACAGCTCTCCAAGTAAATGATGTGACCGTTTTAGAGGTTGAAGTGAAAGGTTCAGCTGAGCCGTATAAGATCCTTCTTGAGCCGTATGCTGTTTTAATACCAGGGGAGACCTACATACACAACACAATCCGCAAGAGATTCAAGGTAGCGCTGAGTCTAGAGGTCAAAATGATTCCAATCTTCTTTCTTCATTTTTTAATTTACAACATGCTTTTATGTTTTGTGTCTGTGTGTGTGTTTTAGATGTGGAATCACAGCAAATCAATCATTCACTTTGAATGGGAGCGTATTGTTGACAGTCACGTGATTGAAGTTGAGCCCTCAACAGGAGAAATAGGTCAGAGCATTGCAGCGTATCAGCAAATTATTGTATGAACAAACAGATACACACTGCCCTTCAAAAGTTTGGGGTCTTGAAGATATTTTATCAAATAAATGACTTCTTTGAATGAGACTTCTTTCAAAAATAGATCCCAAACTTTTGAACAGTTGTATATAAATAATAGAGTATTTATACATGACTAAAAATAGAGTTAATTAATAAACAAACAAATAAATGAATAAATGAATGAATTTTAACATGACATACTGCCATACATGCTGAACCCGTTGCTTGCTTACAGAGATGAATGAGTGTTTTGACATGGAGCTGGTTCTGGTTGGAAGGAATCCTGGTCATTTTAGCTCCAACCTGCAGTGTCACATTCAGCACCATCCTAAAACTGTGGGACTGGCCATTGAGGTCACATTTAAGGTCAGAAGTGCCCTTTCTACTGATTTAAAGTCAGTAGGGTGTGTGGAGGCCACCACAAATGTTCTCCTTTGGAAATCATGTCTTACAATTTAATTCATATTCAGTATGTTTAATTTGGTGTCTCAGGGTCCGCATTGCTCAGTCAATGTTCCCAGTCTGGATTTTGGTTTGCTGGAAATGGGAAATGAGAGCATCTCTACCATCCATATCACCAACAACAGCCTGGTAGATGCTCCCTGGAGCCTAGAAGAACTGTCCCACACCCAGCCGCCCATCAAAGGACTGGTACAACACCCTATTTACACCTCGTAGAAATCAAGTGTAGGGTTTTAACAAAGCCTAATAATAATAATAATTATTAGGCTATATATACATATATAACTTATATCTAAAATATAGAAGATATTTTATAATATTTTGACATATTACGTTTATTATTTTATAAAATAAATGTAAAAGGTAAAATAATATAAAATAATAATATATAAACTGAAATATATTTTTACATATACAACTATTATACAATAAAATAACCAGAATAATAATCATAATAATATTATGTATTTTATAAAATAAATATAAAACAATATATTAATAATAATATATAAACTGAAATATATTTGTACATATATAATATTATTTTATACAGTAAAATAACCTGAATAATAATAATATGTATTTCATAAAATAATATATAAACCTAAATATATATTTGTGATGAATCAGACATGTCAGGCAGATCCATTTGCAACAATTTAATTGACTGACTTCAGGCAAACATAAAGCGTTTCAGAAAAGGTGAACACAAGGCAGATAAACTTGAAAGGTCCAGTCTGGAGCCCAGGGCGGTGGACAAACTCAGGGTCGAAGTCAGGCTTGATTCGGGACGGGCAGCAGACGGCAGGAAGGTCGGAGACAGGCTATGTTCAGGGCGGGCGGCGAGAGTCAGAGTCCGGGTACAGGCACAGGTCGTTAGGCAGGCTGCAGACAGTCAGAGTGGTTAGATACAGGCTTGAATCGGTAACACGGACAATCAGAATAACTTGAGAAGGCTCAGACATGCAACACGGGGTAAAACAATACTTCACACAGGACGCCGAGTTAATGAGGCAGATATAGTCTAGGGACAAGAGTTCATATAGAACAGGTGGAATGCAATCAGAGCATAATGATCCATACTGAGCTGAAGTATGAGACACTTAGTACTCAGGAGAGATAGCACGGGACTGAGAGTGCAGGGAATCACCAGGGCAGGACGCCGTAACAGAGCCCCCTCCCTGTGAGCGCCTCCTGGCGCGAGGAAACTGGCAACGGCGAGGTCTGCCATGAGGTCGAGGGGCCGGTCTATCAGGGTGACTGCGGTGAAAATCTTGAGTAAGTGATGGATCCAGTATGTCGTTGGCGTTGACCCAGGAACGTTCCTCTGGGCCAAAGCCCTCCCAATCTACCAAGTACTGAAGGTGCCCACCGCGACGTCTAGAGTCCAGTAGACAACGTACTTGGTAAGTCTCTTCACCCTCTAATAGGACAGGTTGGGTAGCAGCATCCTCCGAATCCTCTCTCCTCTCTACAGAACGAACAGAGGCCGGTTTGAGCAAGGAGACGTGAAACGTGGGCGAGATGCGCATGTGTCTGGGCAGATCCAGGCGAAACGATACAGGGGTGATTTGACAGACGATCTTGAATGGACCCAAGAATCTCGGACTAAGTTTCTTGCAGGGCAGTCTGAGACGTAGATCTCGTGTGGATAGCCACACCCACTGGCCGGGTTGGTAAACAGGTCCTGGCCTGCGATGACGGTCAGCCTTCTCCTTGCTACGTCTTACTGCACGCTGGAGGTGAGTATGGGCCAAGTTCCAGGTCTCCTCACTTCGCCTGAGCCAATCATCCACAGCAGGAACACTGGTGGACTCACCAGACCAGGGGAACAGGGGCGGCTGAAATCCGAGGACGCATTGGAAAGGAGTCATCCCTGTAGAGTGCTTACGAATGGAATTCTGTGCATATTCGGCCCACATGAGGTAACGATACCAATCTTCCTGATGACTATGGCAATAGGAACGAAGGAACCGGGAAATCTCCTGGTTGAGACGTTCAACCTGCCCATTGGCCTGGGGGTGATAGCCAGATGTGAGACTCACGTTGATCTGTAGTCTCTCACAGAAGCCCTTCCAGACGCGGGAAGTAAATTGAGGTCCTCTGTCAGACACAATATCTTCTGGTAACCCGTAGAACCGAAATACATAGTTACACAGATGCTCTGCCGTCTGCAGAGCTGTGGGTAGTTTGGTGAGCGGAATGAGCCGGCATGCTTTGGAGAAGCGATCAATGACGGTGAGAATGGTGGTGTAACCCTCTGAGGGAGGCAGATCCGTGATAAAGTCTACCGCAATGTGAGACCAAGGCCGTTGGGGAATAGGCAGGGGTTGAAGCAGGCCCGCTGGCAGCAGACGAGAGGATTTTTGGGTGTTACAGACCCTACAGTGGCGAATAAATTCACTCGCGTCTCGGGTGAGCGTGGGCCACCAGTACCGATTTTGAAGGAGCTGGGTCGTGGCTGTGATTCCGGGATGCCCGGAACAGGGAAGGGCATGCACGTGGTTTATCACCTTGTCACGAAGTGTTTCTGGCACAAAGATTCTTCCGGTAGGGCAGTCAGAAGGTATCTCGATGTCCGCATTGGCCTGTGCGCATTCGGTCTCAATGTCCCACTGAACTAGCCTGACTACGTCAGACTTCCTACTTCCGCTAATTTCATTTCACTCCTGTAGTCAGTCTGAGATAGCAGCCTATCTTTCTGTTTTCCACCGGCCTGAAAACAGCCGGGCCAATCAGCAAACAGAAGGCGGGATGAAAGCCGTGACGTACTCGCCAAGCGCCGAGTTTAAGAGTTAGGTCAGAGAAATCGAAAACGACCGCGGATAGTGAGACACGGATGCAATTCGCTCTGTTGTGGAGAATATTCCAAGCATTAGCAAACTGAAGCCCGAACAAGAAGAGTGTGTATTAAACATTTTGAATGGAGGTGATGTTGTGGCCCTACTCCCTTTGGGAAAAGTTTATTACCGATCGTCAGCGAGAAACTGGGGAGCCTTTTGACAGGTCAGTGTCTCCTTTCTTTTCCAGGTCTTAAATACCGTAAAACTTAAAATAATAGCCCGGGCTTTTATTTGCCCAAATCGTCGAACTGCACCGGCTTGTATTTGAGACAGGCGTCTAACGTTATATGAGACAGGCCTTTATAATTTAGTGTTGAGATGTTGTTCTTTGAGATGTTGTTCCTAGAGTCTCTAATCTCTAAAAATCTCCAAATGCGCCACGTGAAACTGCGGTGTTCCGACCTTTTACTAGTCGATTGATTTTGATTAATATTTGCGAGGGAGAGAGAGCAAGACAGCGCTCGTGTTGTTTGTTTGAAGACGTGATAGTGCGCGCGCGGCCGGGGCTCGCTCGCTCTCTCTCTCTCTCTCTCTCTCTCTCTCTCTCTCTCTCTCTGCTTGTTAGCGCCCTGTCAAGTGCAGCAGTCATTCTATTACATCACTCACCGATCAAAAAGGTCGTTTACAGCCATGTTCACTTCGGTATTTCGCTCGCATCAAGTGTTCACAGTGGAAGTTTGATCATAGATTTGAGTTCGATGCATGATGTCTGTGGTTCGATGCGGCTGTGTCAGCGCATAACATACATCATAAACAAACTTATCTGATTGGCTTACGGGTAACCAATGATTTTAAACTTCAGAAATCGCCCCCTAGCGGGAGAGAAAACACTTCTCTATTATGCTATGCCAGACTCTGTCTACGAAGCAAAGTGAAGTAGCAGAGTCTGGTATTACCAGGCTACCACTGAACCGGTCCGAGAACGAGATCAGGACAGATAATAGGTTCTGGAGCCGGAACATCTGCTTCGGAATCGAACTGACGAGACAAAGAGTCAGCCTTAATGTTCTTTGAGCCGGGACGGTAAGTAACCGTGAAGTGAAACCGGGAAAAGAAGAGAGACCATCTGGCTTGACGTGCGTTCAGTCTCTTGGCAGTACGAAGGTACTCCAGATTCTTGTGGTCTGTGTAAACTGAGAACGGGTGAGTAGCTCCCTCGAGCCAGTGGCGCCACTCTTCGAATGCTGACTTCATAGCTAACAGTTCGCGGTCTCCGACGTCGTAATTTCTCTCTGCAGAACTCAGCTTCCTGGAGTAGAAAGCGCAGGGATACAGCTTGGGAGGGTTGCCCTGACGTTGGGAAAGCACTGCTCCTAGTCCGGTGTTCGAAGCATCCACCTCCACCACGAAGGACAGCTCAGGGTTAGGATGGTGCAAAATGGGAGCAGAAGTGAAACTGTCTTTGAGTTTTTTGAAAGCCCGGGAAGCATCTTCGTTCCAGGCAAGTCGTTTCGTGCCCTTCCGAACCAGAGCTGTCAAAGGGGCCGCTACTGAGCTGAATCCTCTGATGAAACGACGGTAGAAGTTAGCAAAGCCCAGGAAGCGCTGCAACTCCTTTAAAGTGGAGGGTTGGTGCCAGTCTACGACTGCTTTTACCTTATTCTCATCCATGGCCACGCCCTCTGGGCTGATGACATATCCCAGAAAGGTTGTGGAAGTCTGATGGAAGTCACATTTCTCTATCTTGGCGTAGAGTTGGAACTGGATGAGCCTTCGAAGTACAGCTTGGACATGCTGGATGTGGGCTTCATGGGTGTCAGAATAGATCAGTATGTCGTCTATGTAGACGATTACACTTCGGTGGAGCAGATCACGGAAAACATTGTTGACGAAGGATTGGAAGACCGCTGGACTGTTTGAAAGCCCGAAAGGCATAACAAGATATTCATAGTGCCCAGTGCTTGTGGAGAAAGCAGTCTTCCATTCGTCCCCCTCTCGGATTCGAACCAGGTTATAGGCAGAGCGCAGGTCCAGCTTGGTATAATATTTGGCCGTGCGAAGAAGCTCTAGAGCGGCAGGTACCAGTGGCAGCAGGTAACGGAACTTAACTGTGCATTCGTTTAGTGATCTATAGTCGATACAAGGTCGCAGTCCCCCATCCTTCTTTTTAACGAAGAAGAAACCTGCTGACATAGGAGAAGTAGAATGACGAATGAACCCCTTTGCGAGCTCCTCCTCTATGTACTTCTGCATGGCCTCGGTCTCAGGTTGGGACAGTGGAAAGATGCGGCCTCGGGTTGGTGTGGTATTAGGTAAGAGATCAATGGCACAGTCATATTCTTGATGAGGTGGTAACTTGGTAGCTTTGTCCTTACTGAAGGCTTCGGCCAGATTGTGGTACACGGCTGGTAGACGGGATAGCACGGAGTCATCTCAGGGCTTGGAGATACTTTGGACCGTTAAGGGTTTGACGGCAGACAGACACCTTGAAAAACAGCTCTCTCCCCAGCTGACTATCTGTCCAGTAGTCCACTGCAAATGAGGGTTGTGTTTCCTTAGCCAGGGTAAGCCCAGAATCACTGGAGTGTGAGGAGCTTGGAGAACAAAGAACTGGATTTTCTCATGATGAAGCAGACCAGTACGCATGTGAAGCTCCTTTGTCATGTGTGTGATGCGACCTGTGCCGAGTGGGCGTCCATCGACAGCTTCAACTGAAAGTGGAGACGTGCAAGGAATTAGAGCTATCTCGTGAGCCTGAGCAAAAGCTTTAGATATAAAATTCCCAGCTGCCCCTGAGTCAACTAAGGCTACAGTATTGACAATTTGACCATTTACAGTGAATTCAAGAGGCACTGATATACAGGTAAGAGGATTTAAACAGTCAAGGGTCAGACTCACCGAGGTTTTATCCTTGAGTGCAGGTCGTAGAGGGCAGTGCAGACGAAAGTGACCTGAACCTCCGCAATACAGGCATAATTTCAGGGTCCTGCGGCGTTCCCTCTCCTCCTCGGATATGTGTGAGGCGTTGATTTGCATGGGCTCATAGGCGACTGCAGGAGAATTAGAAGCACGTGGTGCGGCGATGACTCGCGAAGCGCTCGTTGAACGGAAACCGGCGCGACGTGAGCGCATCAAGTTGTCAATCTGGATGGTGAGATGAACGAACTGATCTAAATCCTTTCCCTCGTCGCGACAGGCCAGCTCCGCTTGTAATTCATGGCTGAGACCCCTCCGGAAAACCACTTTGAGAGCGTTCTCCGTCCAGTTGGTTTGGGCTGCTAGAGTCCGGAATTTGAGCGCGTACTCCGAGGCGGGTGATCTCCCCTGTGAGAGTTCCAAGAGAAGATCCTCTGCTCCTTTCCCCTCCTTGGCATGTTCAAAGAAAGCTTGGAAACGTTCCAGGAATTCTCCATAAGAAAAAGCGGATCCGTCCGATCTCCAGACCGCGGTGATCCACTCCAACGCGCGTCCGGTGAGTAATGAACATACAAATGCGATTTTGCTTGCGTCTGTGGCATGTAGAGCGGTCTGCTGGGCGAAATACAGAGAACATTGTAAAATAAAGCCCTTGCATTTCCCTGGGTCACCCTCGTATCTCTCAGGACGCGCAAGGTGAGGATTAGCGCTCGCTGCATTAAATGAGTCTGTAGAAGGAGCCGCCGCGGTGGGCGTTGCAGCGGCCGCGGGTTTTGCGGTAGACTTCTGCAGGGCTCGTACTGCTGAAATTAATTCTTCCGTGAGAGTGGTCAAACGGGACAACTGGTGGTGATGGGCGGCCAGCTGGGAGGCTTGGGCTGTGATAGTCGCCGACAGAACAGTCATAGTCGCTGGATCCTCTCGTGGTGAAGTATTCTGTGATGAATCAGACATGTCAGGCAGATCCATTTGCAACAATTTAATTGACTGACTTCAGGCAAACATAAAGCGTTTCAGAAAAGGTGAACACAAGGCAGATAAACTTGAAAGGTCCAGTCTGGAGCCCAGGGCGGTGGACAAACTCAGGGTCGAAGTCAGGCTTGATTCGGGACGGGCAGCAGACGGCAGGAAGGTCGGAGACAGGCTATGTTCAGGGCGGGCGGCGAGAGTCAGAGTCCGGGTACAGGCACAGGTCGTTAGGCAGGCTGCAGACAGTCAGAGTGGTTAGATACAGGCTTGAATCGGTAACACGGACAATCAGAATAACTTGAGAAGGCTCAGACATGCAACACGGGGTAAAACAATACTTCACACAGGACGCCGAGTTAATGAGGCAGATATAGTCTAGGGACAAGAGTTCATATAGAACAGGTGGAATGCAATCAGAGCATAATGATCCATACTGAGCTGAAGTATGAGACACTTCTCAGGTACTCAGTACTCAGACACAGTACTCAGGAGAGATAGCACGGGACTAACCCCCAATTTCCACCAACTGCGGAACGGCTGCGGATCCGCTCAGGAACGGCGGCGGAGTCAATAGGTTTTCATTAAAGTCAATGTGTGTATTTTCACTGACTGCGGAACGGCTGCGTTCCGACTCCGTCCCAGCTCCGGCGACCACAGCCCTTCGGAGAAGATACGCAGAGTTTCTATTTTTGCCGGATGCCGGAGAGCGCCGCAGGAAGTCGAGCACAGAAACAAAATAAAACATCCGGTAATGTGCTTACGGCGGATCGTATTTCCCTTCACTACACCTCGAAAACGTCATAATGGGCGGAGATTTTGTTTTACATACTTTTTTCTTTTTCCACAAGAACAATAGTTAACTTTATTTACACAGCCTACTACTTTCCCAATATATTCATAAAGGAACCCAAATAAACATTTAGCATGTTATAAGTTGATTATATTTATAGATATTGTACTAGAATCACAATAATCTCCACAAAAAATGCAGATCAGCAGGTCAGCACAGAGTTGTTTCCCCTGTACTCATCTGGATGGAAACAAACTGTTGCTGGTTTTGTGGTTCTGTTTAAAGAAACTAAATCATATTGCGCGATCGTTCCGCAACAAATCCGGATCTGGTAGGTATTGAAGGACGGCGGAGCACGGATCCGACACGCAGCGGAGCCGATCCGCAGCCGTTCTGCAGTTGGTGGAAATCCGGGGTGAGAGTGCAGGGAATCACCAGGGCAGGACGCCGTAACATATTTACATATAATATTATTTTATAAAACAAGATAACATAACAATAATTATAATATAAAATTTATATAAAAGGATATAATAATAATCACCATTATTAAAAAAATATAATGTTTTTTATTTGGTTTGTATGTTATATAACACAAAGTTTTTGTATCCCATTTTCTACATGTGTGATCAGGTGTATATCAATCCAAATAAAGGTGTGCTTCCTCCCCTGGCATCCTGCAGTGTGGATGTGGTCTTCAGAGCCCTGTACTGCCATTATTTTGATTCAGTCCTACTGCTTACGGTGCTCAACGGCACTGGATGGTGAGGATTGGAAATTAATCACATCATTTGTTGTATTGTGCAGATGTCAGTAAGAACTAGAAGAGTACACTACTTTAATGTTACCTAATGAAAAAGTATCAATACTGTCTTGTGTCACATGTTTGAGTGAAGGTGTGCATTTGTGTTTGTCTTCAGTCACCTCTCTGTACGGGCGGTCGTCCAGTCTCCTCAAGTGTGCTTGCTGAGCAGCGAGCTGGTGTTTGCTGATCTGTATGTAGGTGTTCCACAGACAGGCAGCGTTACCCTGTTTAACCAAACACTACTGCCAGTCTACTTCACCTGGAGCAAGGTGAGGAACTGACCGTTTCTGTAATGTGTTTATCTCAAAATGTTTTTACATTGTTTCAAATATCTAAGCCAGTGTTACTAGTTTGGAAAGAACATGACAAAATAATATTGAACCATAAATGTGGTCATACTTTCATACTTATTTTTCGTCATTAAATAAGTTTTACAAAAAGTTGCATGGCAGACATGTTGAGATCGCATGACTAGACACTTTTTTTCATGGAATAAACATCCAATAAACATAAAAAATCCTGTTCTGCAAGTGTACTTTGCGTAATATTTAATTCACTTGGTGTACTGTATATGAAAAATTAAACCAATCTTGGAATATCTGTCAACCAATCAAAACAATTCAATATTGCTCTGGTATAATGTTGTGATATTGTACAGGTTGGTCCAAATAATATAAATCTATATCTAAAATAATATTTTAGTAATTCTCAATGTTTTCTCTCCCTCTCAGGTCCGAGGTTCACACGCTCATCTCTGCTCTGTAACCTTCAGCCCCTCTGAAGGCACTTTGGAGCCCAATGCCAAAACAGAAGTCACTGTATCATTCACTGCTCACACTGTTGTATGTACTGCTATTTAATACTCAAACACGCACAGCTTGTAAACAAAATATTTGATGAAATTCAAGCTCCAGTACAATATATTGTTCCTATCATTATTAAAAATGTGTTTTTGTTTTTGTTTTTAGGAGGAACTGACTGAAGTGGCTGCGGTTTGTGAAGTAAAAGGAATGGAGAGTCCATTATTACTGGGCTTTTTTTCTAAAGCCAAACCTCTCAGAGTTTCCTACTCACTGCCTTCTGACTGGTAAAGCAACTTTTACCTCATATTCACATTTCTTTCGTTAGTCATTTTATTAGCCTTTTTTTAAAGAAATCAAAGCATTGCAACAACCACATTGTGTTCTTCACTGTTACATATATAGTGTTAATTCAAGTGATGACAACCACCAACCAATCACACTGGACTTCACTGAGCATGAGCCAGTCATCATTGGCAAATCAATCAAACGGCATTTGCTGATAACTAATCACACTGCTATACCTGCTCCGTTCACTGTTGAGGCAGAATACTTTACTGGATACGGTCCTTCAGAATCGGATAAAAACTCTGAAAGGTACAGTACATACAGATTCTGCTTAATTGTTTTTGTGTTAATACAAACAAAAAAATGGACAAATAGACAAATTAACATATTAATATTGCGTTTGGAGTCGCTTTTTAAAATATTTAAATATTTACTTTTTTTTTAAGACTTGTGCTCATCAAGGCTGCATTTATTATAATATTGTGAAGTAATATATATTTTTAAACTCTACAATAAAAAAAAACATTTTTTTTTTTTTGCAATATATTTTAAAATTAAATGTATTCCTGTGATGACAAAGTTGAAATGTCAGCTTCATTACTCCAGTCTTCAGTGTCACATGATCCTTCAGAAATCATTCTAATGGGCTGATTTT
The DNA here is from genome assembly GCA_036326025.1 of Chrosomus eos. Lineage (NCBI taxonomy): Eukaryota > Metazoa > Chordata > Actinopteri > Cypriniformes > Leuciscidae > Chrosomus > Chrosomus eos. The sequence goes on from CM070840.1 coordinate 15,508,470, forward strand.
GTGCTCAGGAAACATTTCAGTAACACTTTATTTGAATGTGTCCTTATGTTGTTAAATGTTACATATATTTACTATAGTAATAACTATAAATTAAGCATAATTACATGCAACTAATTCTAAACCAAACCAAACCAAACCCTATTCCTACCCTAATCCTATAATGTAGTTCATTAATATTACTCAGTACTTGTATGATTACACTGAAACAGCGACACATTAAAATTAGTTGTAACCAACATTTCTTATTATTATCAATATAGAAAACAGTTGTGCTGCTTAATATTTATGTGAAAAATACATTTTTCTTTAATGAATAGGAAGTTCAAAAGAACAGCATTTATTTCAAATAGAACATTAACATTTAAAATGTTGAAAAGCATTATAATATTATATAATTTTTAATGATTTATCAATTAAGTTTAAATAATATTTCAAAGTCATTATTTTTTTAATGTAAAGAAACTCTTTTACCCGACACTTTGGTCTTTTCTTTCAGGAGCAGTGCACCTCTCCATTCCGTCCATGCCCAAAAAATACAGCAGAAAGCATACGATGGTCAGTGCAACCTAATCCTTTCTGTTCTTTAGCACCATAGAAAGTGAAACACAAACATGTCAAAGTCAAACATGCATTTTTTTTTTGCTTTCAGAATTTGTAAACTGTCTGCTTTCCCATGGAAGAGGTGCAGCGTTCTTTGTTAAACCAAACAGTGGAATGCTCAGCCCATTTGAGAGTCAAACCATCAGTATCACTGCTTTCACCAATATGTGGGGAGATTATCAGGACAATCTTATATGCAAGGTACGTATGTGTTTGACAAACAATGAAACCGTTTAATTCCACTCTACATATTTTTGCCTTTCTCAAATCAAGCAGCTGTTACAACAAATTCTTATGAATTTATGTCATTTTTTAGGTTGGAGATCTAGATCCAACTCCCATTCCTATCCAGATGTCTGTGAGGGGCTGCCCCATTTACTTTCAGATGATTGGACCACAGCCTGACAATCAGAACCAGGGTCCAATTATACGGTCAGTGTTCTTAGAGGATACTTTAGATGTTGCAGTTTACATGCAAAGATTTTTCCTTGATATTTATGATTGACAGGTTTGGAAGCCATGTTTCTGGAGGAGACACCGAGTCACGCTCTTTACGGCTCATTAACACCAGTCCGTATGGTGAGCCGTTCACCACATCAAGTTTACAAACGCTTCTCGCATTCTTGTTTGATTTGTTAACTTTTATTTCAAACCTGCATAGATCACATAATTTTCTGAAACTTCTCAGATATCCGTTTGGATTGGGTGACCTACAACCTGGAGGTCGGGGATAGTAAGTTGATAGATCTGTTGGTTGCATGCGGTGAGCCGTTTCCTCTGAAGGATGCAGATGGCAATGAGGTTGTTGGAGGGCTGGAGTCATCCGTCATGTTCCCGCCCACATGGGATGACAGCCACACCCCCAGCAGAGAAGGAACAAGCTCGACATTCATGACCAAATCTGTGAGTCTAGCCTTAGTTTTCATGAAAACATCCCAAAACAGACTCAGTTCACAATCCAAAAAGTGCATTTTTAATTCACTAATTGAAAATGTGTTAATAGGATGATTTCGAAGAGAATGAGGAAGAATGTGATGGAGAGGAGGGCAGTGGGGCTTCTGTGTCTCTGGCTCCAGCGAAGAAGCTGTTCTCTGTGTTTCTGAAGCCTCATGAAGGGAATGTCTCTGACTACCCATACTGCATCACTCCACAGCAAACCGTAGGTTATGGGGATCAGCATTGTTCCAGGTCTCCATTAGAATCTTTTTTAATGTACATAGCTGGATGTAGAACATTAATGATGAGCTTTAATACAGGTAGTTCCAGCAGGGGGCAGTAGCACCATTCACGTGTCTTTCACTCCACTGATCCTGTCATGTTCAGCCAATCAAAGATGTTTGGGTTATGCATTGGGTTACATGACTCTGGACTCTAAGGTATGTGAGTGTGTGAAATGAAATCCATATATTTTACACTACTGATCATTTCATCCAGTACCCACCCATGTTATTTATCTTGTAGCTTGCGTCACTGACTCAATACAAAGTAGAGAGAGCCCAGGGCTATGAACTAGAACCATTGAGGCTGGACATGCAGGCTAATGTAAAACCTGCCATGTGAGTTATAGATGTGTTTAATAGACATATATTTACTACATATACCGGTACATGATAAAACAGATCACTAGTAACCACTGTGTATGTGTGTGTGTGCAGTTTGTCAGTGCAGATGGCAGAGAATTCAGAGGTATTGGAATTCACTGCAGCTGCCAGTGATACACTAGATGGAAGATCTCTCACACAGGTGCAGTTAATAACAATATGTATCCAGATTAAAGACAAGCAAGTTCATTATGACAGTCCCTGTTGGTGGTGTGAGGGTTTAGCTAGATATTTTTGTCTTTCCATTTTTTAAGTGTAGAAGGAATCCATGATCACTCGGACGTTCCAGCTGAAGAACAATACTGACATGGCCTTGAGTTTCAGATTGAGCACACACCCCCCATTCTCAGTGCTGAAGCCCCGACAGGCCCTTAAACTGATCAGCAGCTCACCCTCTCACAGACATACACAAGGACTCTCTGGGCCAGGAGACGAGCAAACATCACTTCTGTTACAGCCTAAACACATCATGCAGGTCTGTGCAAACATATTATACACATTTTAACATATTTGCATAATGTATAGTCAAAAAACTGGCCAATTATGGTAACCCATCGAATACGCATTTCAGAATCTTGGCGGAAGTAGTAGGTCATCTGGGTACTTTTCGCATACTATATAGTAAGGTAGCATAAGATTTCGGATGCACTGATTGTTTTTCTACTCAGTTTGCACCATATTTACAGGTGCTAAATCCCTCAACATTTGTCAGTCTGATCCAGAAATGGTTTCAATGATCTTTTAAATTTGCAGGTTAAGGTGGCTTTCCATAATTCAGCTTCGCTTCTGACCCGTCTGAATGAACCATGTGAGGAATCAGATGCTCAGCTCTCTGCTACCATTCTGTGCAATGATGTTGGAGAAAGGACACTACAGTTTCAGCAAAGTCTGACCATTCAGTACAGCAATAACAGCATACAGGTCTCTACACAGGCTTAATTTGCTTCCTTTAAATATCTCAAATAGTTTAGTCTCAGAAAAAAATACACTTTGTGAGGTGCACAAAGCACCATCACCTCCATCTCACCCACCTCTTGTGGGAGTCATATTGTCCTAGAACAATAGCCTCATTCAAACCAGTATTAACAGCAAATAAGTCAAATTTGGACTTTTAATTTTTTAATAATAAAACATAATTAATCCTGTGGTTTCAAAAGACGAGGCTTAAACCTAGTCCCAGACTAAAATGCATGTTTGATTTGTTTTAACTGAAAGCAACTTGCACTGGCATATCTTAAAATAGGTCAATGCCATTGTTTTGTCTCAAGACTCACACCAGTATTTTTTTTCTAGGGCCCATTTATAAAAGCTACTTAAATACCCTAATTGCACTTAGGCCTAATCCTGGATTATTGTCTGTGAAACCAGGCCATAATGTCTTGATGTCAAATTCATCTACATGTAACCATGTTGTAAATACTATTGTCTTTCAGACAGTGTCCCTTCACGCTCATCTGGCATTACCGACAATGCACCTGTCCAGCACCACTGTGGATTTCGGCACCTGCTACATTGGACAAACAAGTGTCAAAGAGGTGAACCTCTACAATAGAGGTGGCTCCTTTAGCTACTGGACCGCACTTACAGGTGAAATGATTTGGCATTGGAGTGGAATGACTATGTAATAACAGATTGCACCTTTAATCCTATCTTTTATAATGTGATCTTTACGACCATGGTAATTACCTTGTATCTAGTTGAGCTTATGTTGTGTTTTGTGTCTAGATCCCGAAGGTGACAAAGTGTTCAGGGTGAGTCCAGACTCTGGTGTGTTGAAACCTCTTGGGGATCCACCGTCCTGTAAACAGCTGCTGCAGATCAGCTTCACTGCAAGGTATAGTCTACCTTACCTGATACTCGCAACCAATCACGATACTTAATTCAAGAAATGTATCATATTCTGCAATGGATGAAGTAATACCTCAGCTTAGGTTGAGTTTGAAGTTCAATGTTCAGGAATACTGTATTATATAACTGTATTTGTTTAATCAGATGCAGGCCAGTAATTGAATAAACCTAATGCAGTCTTTCTTAAACTTTATACTAACAGTATTTTCCCCATAGTGAGCTGAAAGTGTTCCAGACAATCATCACAGTGCAGGGGATTCTTGGAGAGACGCCACTTGTTCTTAAGATCATTGGAATTGGAGCATTTGATGGGAGTTTTGAATCTCTAATATCTGACACCTGACAATACAATACTGAGTTCCACATAAAAGTTACCAGATAACCAAAAAATAGCGCTTTCTTTCTGTATAGACATTCAATGGTTTGATTAGACACTGCTCTGCAGTGCTCTAGACACTGTACTTAAAATATTGTATTTGTGAATTTTTTATTCTTTTAATTATAAAACAGATTAAAGACCTACATAAGATTTTACATAAGCACATTTTCCAATGGCCTACTGTATGTTTGCAAATCAAGGATCAAAGGTCAGGTTGTTGTTAAACAGTGATTTCACACATACCGGTACATAACCATTCAAAAGTTCGGGGTCGGCAAGTTTTTGAAAAATAAGTCTCTTATTATCACTAACACTGTATTTATTTGATCATATACATTTCTTTGATTGATTAAAAACTAATATTATGAAATATTATTACAATTCAAAATAACTGTTTTCTATTTGAATATTTTAAATGTAATTTGTTCCTGTGGTGACAAAGCTGAATTTTCAGCATCAGTCTTTAATGTCACATGATCCTTCAGAAATCATTCTAATACGCTGATTTGGTGCTCAAGAAACATTTATTATTATTATCAAAATTAAAAACAGTTGTGCTGCTTAATAGTTTTGTGGAAACCATAAAACTTTTTCAGGAGTCTTTGATGAATACTGTAGAATGTTCAAAAGAACAGCATTTACTCGAAATAGCAATATTTTGAAATATTATAAATGTCTTTACTGTCACTTTTGATCAATTTAATCTATCGTTGCTGAATAAAAGTATTAATTTTTTTTTTTTAATTGGTACTAACCCCAAAATTAAACGGTAGTGTAGCTAGCTTTGGAAACAAACCTTTATACATAACAAATTGTTTTTAATTCAAATAAATGAGATGCATTACAAATCTTTATGAATTACATGGGTCCTCAACACAGATTATATAAAAAAAACATTTCTCTATAATTCTGAGTTTTCTGCTATATCCATATCAGAAGAAAAACCCATTGAATTATTGCCACAAATCAAGAGATAAAAGTTGTTATTCTGATAGATCTTACAGATAATTGCATGTCTATTTTCACGATCTGTTATCACAGTTGAAATGCGAGGCACTTTAAAGAGAGGTCTGAATGTTATCCTTAATATTCTCAAGAGTGAGGCAAACACCCACTGAAGCACACTACATAAGAAGTGTGCTCTCTCTCTCTGCTTGTGTTCTATAGTTAGTGTTCTATCATCTTGATTAAAAATAATTGGTGACTGTTAGTTTCTCTGCGTGTCATTGCATCTTGGGATTTTGCTCAAGGGCTTTCATCACGGTCCAGGGTACTCGAAAACTGCAGCCGCTCCCATTCCAGTCCCAATGCACATGGACACCACGCCATACCCTCTGCAACAGAAAACAATAGAAATGGGAAAAGGGATTGTCATCTTTTTTGTTGCTATATAGTTACTAATACTTATAGCTGTATTAGGGCCATATGATTTCCAGTGTGAAAAACGTAGATGGAATCGCGAATAGTCATAAAAATGGAATTTAATGTGTAACAGAATTTCTTTTATGGATTTTATGGGTAAAAAATGGAATTTGGAAACAAAAAATACGGAAGACATAGGTATGATGTTTTATGTCCGTTCACCTCTTGCGTCTGCGTTTGAGCTCATTGAGCAAAGTCACGACCTGTCGAGCTCCAGTGCAGCCCAGTGGATGACCAAGAGCAATGGCCCCTCCATTAGGATTCACTTTCTCCATAGGAATGCCCAGCTTTTCCACACAATACACAGCCTAGGATAATTGTGAAAGTCGCTGATATTAATAAATGGAAAATACTGGAAAAACTGGGGGTAATCCAAGAAAATGTATCAGTCACCTGACTGGCAAATGCTTCGTTGATCTCGAACACATCAATATCATCCACAGTTAGCCCTGCACAAGCAAATGCAATACCACGGCTCATTTACAACCATTATTTTGGAATAATGAAAATGGAAAATCGATTCCAATAAATTTTTCAAGCATGATTACTACTGGTATATAAATGGCTCAAATGAACGTAGAGGTACAGTAAGAGCAGCTGTACTCTCACCAGCCTGGTTGAGGGCTTCTGGGATAGCATAGGCTGGGCCGATGCCCATTACGTCCGGTGGAACACCCACCACAGCACTCGCCCTCAGCACCCCAAAAACAGGAAGTCCCAGTTTCTCCACCGTAGATCTCCGCCCAATGAGCACTGCCGCAGCACCGTCACTCACCTGACTGGCATTACCTGCAATGGGAATCGAAGACTTGAGTAATGGAATTTACCATACTTTTTTTCCCCACAAATAATTCAGCATGCAAACCAGCTGTGGTGCTGCCGGTTTCCTTGAATGCTGGTCGCAGTTTGGCAAGGCCTCCTAAAGTAGTCCCAGGCCGGATCCCATCATCCTTTGTGACAGTAATTCTGCGCTCAGTGCCATTGTCTTCCACAAATTTAGTAGTGACTGGTGTGATCTCTTGATCAAATAAGCCCTTTTTCTGCGCCATGGCTGCCCTAGTGTTATAAAAGTCCACAAACAATTAGTACTTTAATTGAGTTCCTTTGAGTGCATTTTGTTTGTGTGCAAAATACTAATAGCTAATATAAACCATTCATAAATATCATGGGAGCACCTACTTTTGTTGGGAACTGAGTGCAAAGCTGTCCTGTTTTTCTCTAGTGATGCCATATCTCTCGGCAACATTCTCTGAGGTTATTCTGAAAGCAAACATACAGAAAACAGGAAATAATGTTTATTTTAATGTAAAGACTAATACAGTATAAAAGAATAACATCTATACCCCATGGGAATGATGCAGTCACTGGCTTTCTCATTGTCCATCAGTCGAGGGCTGATGTCTCCTGGGTCCCCTGGCGAACGAAGGGACATGCTCTCCACACTGTCATGAAAGAGCAAGAAGAAAGAGATGAGCTATAAGATTCAGATTCAATCATTTAAAGGCATGAACTCTACACAGTCTAAAGTTTGGAATAATTTATATTTTTGTGAAAGAAGTCTCTTATACTAACCAAGGCAGCATTTATTTGATCAAAAATGCAATAAAAACAGTAATTGAATTGTTAATAAAATTTAAAAGAACTGTTTTCTATTTTATTATAGTGTAAAATGTCATTATTCCTGTGACGTCAAAGCTGAATTTTCAGCATCATTACTCTAAAATGCTGATTTGCTGCTCTTTTTTTATTATAAATCATGAAAACAGTTTTTGCTTCTAAATATTTGTTTAGAAACTGTGATACACTACCAATCAAAAGTTTGGGGACAGTGAGATAAAAAAAATATATTCAGCAAGGATGCATTTAATTGATCAAAAGTAATAGTAAAAGCATTTATAATGTTACAAAATATGTTATGTTTCCACAAAATTTTAAGCCGCAAAAGCTGTATTCAACATTGATAATAATATAAACTGTTAATAATATATGAGCACCAATGATAATTGATAATCATTTAAATAGCAAATTAGCATATTAAAATGATTTTTGGAGGATCATGTGACACTGAAGACTGGAGTAATAATGCTGAAAATTCAGCTTTACCATCACAGAAATAGATTACATTTTATAATATATTAAAATAGAAACCAGTTATTTTAAAATGTAATACGATTTCATAATATTTGATTAAATAAATGATCTTGGTGAGGTGAGCATAAGAGACTTCTTTCAAAAACATAAAAAAACCTTTAATTATTCCAACTTTTTGACCGGTCGTGTACTTTATACATTCACACAATTAAATAAAATAACATTTGATAACACTAAAAAACAACAACCACAACAATAAATAGACAAATAAGGATCCTACACAATGATTAATACTATAGTACTGAAATCAACAATTAGGCATACTAACCCACAGGCAAGTCCCAGGTCATACGAACCTCCTCTGATTCCACCTTAAAAGGCAGAAAAAAGCCTGTTTTAACTGTAATCTTGTATTTTCTTTTGCTACAGCCCAAAATGTGTCATTTCTACTGTTTAAATGTAATTCCTACCCGCAACATTAAAAAGTGCTTGTAGTCCAGAAGAGCACTGCCTGTTTACAGTGTAGACCGGTACAGACTCAGGGAAGCCACTGAAAGTTGAACAAACTCTTGAATTTTACAGTCAATATAGCAATATCTTGATTTATTAGGAATTCTTTGCTCATTTTACCTTAGAAATTGTCCGATTCGAGCCATAAGTGCACCTGCCCCTGGTTGTAGAACATTACCTGAAAAACAGCAGTCAGTAAGTGCAAGTTACTCTTCATATATGATGTAATATACTGTCCCGGGCCATCAGAGAGGCTAAGCGTGCACACGCCCAGAGAATCCACAGCCACTTCAAAGACAGCGGTGATACACGGTGCATGTGGCAGGGCATCCAGGCCATCACAAATAACAGGACAACACCCATTGCCTGTGACAATGATGCCTCTCTTCCAGATGCGCTGAACGACTTCTATGCTCGGTTTGAAGCACAGAACAACGTGTTGGCAAGGAAGTCCACTCCTTCTCCCAACGACCAGGTGCTGTGTCTCAGCATAGCTGATGTGAGGAAAACTCTACGCAGAGTAATCCCACGGAAGGCCGCTGGACCAGATAACATACCTGGCAGTGTGCTCAGAGGATGCGCAGACCAGCTGGCAGATGTTCTTACAGACATCTTCAACATCTCTCTGAGCAGCGCCGTTGTTCCAGCGTGCTTCAAGGCCACCACCATCGTCCCCGTGCCAAAGAAGTCCTCAGTGTCCTGCCTCAATGACTACCGTCCCGTCGCACTTACACCCATTATCATGAAGTGCTTCGAAAGGCTCGTCATGAAGCACATCAAGACCCAGTTACCCCCCTCACTAGACCCACTGCAGTTCGCGTATCGTCCAAACCGTTCAACGGATGACGCCATCGCCACCACCCTCCATCTGGCCCTCTCCCACCTGGACAAAAAGGACTCATACGTTCGAATGCTATTCATAGATTTCAGCTCAGCATTCAACACAATCATTCCCCAGCACCTGATTGGAAAGCTGGACCTGCTGGGCCTGGACACCCCCCTCTGTAACTGGATCCTGGACTTTCTGACTGGGAGACCTCAGTCAGTCCGGATGGGGAACAGCATTTCCACCACCACCACACTGAGCACTGGGGCCCCCCAGGGCTGTGTGCTCAGTCCACTACTGTTCACTCTGCTGACTCACGACTGTGCAGCTATGCACAGCTCGAACCACATCATCAAGTTCGCCGACGACACGACCGTGGTGGGTCTCATCAGCAAGAACGACGAGTCAGCATACAGAGAGGAGGTGCAGCGGCTAACGGACTGGTGCAGAGTGAACAACCTGTCTCTGAATGTTGACAAAACAAAAGAGATGGTTGTTGACTTCAGGAGAGCACAAGGCGAACACACTCCACTGAACATCGACGGCTCATCTGTGGAGATCGTTAAGAGCACCAAATTCCTTGGTGTTCACCTGGCGGAGAACCTTACCTGGTCCCTTAACACCAAGTCCATTACCAAAAAAGCCCAGCAGCGCCTATACTTCCTTCGAAGGATGAGGAAAGCACATCTTCCATCCCCCATCCTCACTTTGTTCTATAGAGGGACTATTGAGAGCATCCTGAGCAGCTGTATCACTGCCTGGTTTGGGTCTTGCACCAGTTCGGACCACAAAGCCCTACATAAGATAGTGAGAACAGCTGAGAAGATCGTTGGGGTCTCTCTTCCCTCCATCAAAGACTTATGTAAAACATTGTATGCGCAAAGCAATCAGCATTGTGGATGACCCCACCCACCCCTCACATAAACTTTTTATCCTCCTGCCGTCTGGAAAGAGGTACCGAAGCATTCGGGCCCACACAACCAGATACACTATCCCATAGTATGTTGAATACACAGATACACTATCCCATAGTATGTTACACATAGAACACTATCCCATAGTATGTTGTTTACATTGTAGTATTTGTTTGCACTACTCTGCATTGGTCGGCCCTGCACTGTCCCAGTGTCACTTCTGTTATGACCACTGTTTAAAAATGTTTTGTACTGTCCCATACTCTGCACACGCCTCTGCACGTGCACTTTATATAGAAATTTTTATTTTTATATTTGATATAATATTTATTTCTTAATTAGTTCTATGTGTTTTTACATAGCACCATGGCTCCGGAGGAACGTTGTCTCGTTCCACTGTGTACTGTACCGTATATGGTTGAAATGACAAATAAAACTCTTTGACTTTGACTTTGACTAATGTTAATGCTACAAAGATATAATGTTTTGCTCAAACTGGCTGTCATCTGACTTACCAACACAAACATCCCCTAGTAAAGAGGGTCGCAGTCCCACATCCTTAAGAACTGCACTCATCACTGCACTGAGCAGCTCATCTGGGGTAGTGTCCTAAAATATAGAAATATTATGTAGACGCACTTTAAGAGAATGCAGTGAATGTCACTGTCAAGCAGTCACACGGGCCCACCTTAAAAGATCCTCTCTTCGCCCGGCCGATGGCTGTTCGGACCCCATGAACCACAACGATATCATTTGGATCAGCAGCTGATGCGCTGCACTGCCTCAATCCAACGCGTTTATTTGACGACAGATGTCCCGACAAAACCTGCACTCTGTGCATTTTTAATAAAGAAAATGTGGACACGAAGAAAATATAAGGATTACCGTTTATTGAGATAAACACATATGACAAACAGTCTCTGATGTGTGAACTATGCTCTACATTTCTGATGATGTTTCCTGTGAACCTTGCTTCTCTGGTCACTGGATATCATTGGCTAATGCGTTCTGACGTCATCGTGTGGAATTATGGGTGATGAAGTACACATGCGGAGTTCCTCAAACATCTAGTCTGCCTGTTTATCTCCTCACCAAAGCATTTAGCAGCATTCAAGAAATGTATTCTTAACCCATTTGTACCCAAATTTTTCTGAATGCATATAGTTGTGTTAATAGTGTCCTCTGTGAACATGTTCTGCATTTATTTACTCCAAGTTTTTTTTTTTTTCATGAAAATTGTATTTGAATGTGCGGCAACTATGTTGCGGCAAATATGTTGTATGCACCCCTTCAATTTCAAATTTGAATAGGAGAACATTTGACATCTAACTCAAAATAACTGCTTTCAACAGATCAATCTTTATTCATAAACACATTTATTATGTATAACAGTCAAAGAACATTTGATGCAAACCCAAAAAAGCTGCATCTAGCTTATAATCTCTTGTGTATGATAAACTTAACAAACAACAAATACATTTGTCTTAAAGTGGAACATAGTGCAGAACAAAGTGCAGCCATTAAATTGCCCCAACAGGGCATTGTGTGTCAAAAAACAAAATTAATGAAAAAAAATGATAATAAATCAATAAAAATCAATAGAATGAAGAAAAAATACTTTGTATAACAAAAAACAAAATGCCAAACAAAAATATTTTTGTTTAAATTATCAAAATGTATCAAATTAAGGTGGACAGTAGAGATAGTTAAAGGGTGGTAGGATATTCTGAAAGCAAAAAGCACTAAACCTTGATTTATTAACCCGCTGCTTTCACTTTAATACACAGATCTAATATACACATTTGATTTCTTTACCTGCTGTTTACGTTCACAGACATAAGAAACCTGTGTTCATGGGAACTTTGTTTAACATAACCTTGTACTTGACAGTTTAAGCACAATAAGATGTAAAAGAGAACTTATTCCCTGGATGGGCCGTTCTGTGCACGTGCTTTGGATGTGTGCGCTCAGAAAAACATATATCAGAAGTTTAGACTTGCACATGCAGATAAAAAACTTTCATGATGATGAATTGCTGCAATGTCATGTGAGCGTGTAAAGGTGATATGATACATGATAGAGATGATGGTATTGAGGCTCTGCTCTCTTCTGGATAGGGGGGTCGGGAGCAGGTCATTGTTTTCCCCGTTTTTCCTTCCACTCAAAATTGGGCATTTACAACATGGTATAGTAAATGATCTGTCAGGTATTTTAAGCTGAAACTTCACACATTCTAGGGACACATTAGACTTATATTACATCTTGTAAACAGGGCCATAATGGGTTCCCTTTAAACGTGCTACAAATCAGGGTTTGAAACTGTTTCGACATGCCACAAATGTTTGACATATTTTCTAACCTCATACAATTATTCTAAAATTAGTCGAAAATAACATTGGAAACATCATGCAATTACAGTAGGCTAATAGGCTAGGCCTACTATTAGCCTATTACTGTTTTGTTTTGTATATGATGCTTTCCAATAATATATGCAGTCGTAATTTAGTTTGAACTCCTGATTAACATTATCTGCACCCACTTTTACTGTCCATTTGTTGAAAAAGAAAAGCACTTAATTTTTTCAGACCTATTTTCATTTCGTAAATGATGTTCAGCACAGTCGGCCGAGGGCGCCAGAATCTCGTGCAGCGGCAGCGAGTCTGAAGCAGCACGCGCGTCATCGCTTCCTGAGGCTGACATTACACTCACTCGACTCCTCCGTGGAAAACTCGGCGTCAGTCAATGTTTGCGGAGAGGAAACTTTCTTCTTTTGACGGCGCGCAGTCGACGAGATTTGCAGCTTTCCCGAGCACACACCGCTCCATCTGTTTGGATTACTGGCATCTGCGACTTCAAAAAACATAAACCGGGAAGCTTTTCAGAAGGTGGATTTGCGAGGTTCCCTTCAATTTGTGCGTTGCAACTGTATTCAAGTGCGCGCGGCTTCCGGATATATCACTGTTTTTACTGTATCTTTTGGAGAAGAGCTCAGTTTGCGGAATTTTCCTCTTCACTGCGTTTAAAACCAGAAAACTGCTCGCTTTGAATCGCAGCTTGGTTTAATTTGTCTTTAAGTGTCAGCTCCAGTATGAAGATACGCATGTAAGGTGAGTTAACTTATATGTAGAATAATAATAACAACTGCATTTATATTAACGGTGGTGTGCAAATATTTGCTATAGAGAGTCAAATGCAATGTGCTAGTTACACATAAGGTATTAGACACCAATTCAAAGAGTACTGCTATTAAAGAAAAACCTATTCTGAGTTTCTGTTGTGTTTTGTTTAGGCAGAACTTTAACACTGTGTAACGAATGCATGCTATATGACATTTGCTAATGCGACCTCCTGAACCTACTTGGATAACACTGTATAGCGTTATGAATTATATAAAACTCTGTCTTTAAATATTTGTTTCTATAGTTGTGTATAGTCTATGAGTCATTACATGGACTGGGACAATTTTCTTGAAATCTCAAAATAATAACGTCTTAATATTTGTTGGATATAATTAATATTTCTTCATCTAGCTACAAGATGTTTATTAGAAAGAATTTGATTATATATATATCTCAGTTATAATTTGTTTACTGTACAAATTTAATGGTAACAGAGTTGACTGATTATTAAGTCCATTACTGACAAATTATTTAAAAAAAAAAAAAAATTAGAAGATAAAGTGTGTTTAATGTTCTTAAAGAGCATGATTTTTGGAATTTAACATTGTTTTTAACAAGGGGGAATAATGATTTTAACAGGGTTGATGCGTAACCTGAGTACACAATTATGGTAACAGTGTTGACTGTTTAAGATCTCCTCTTACTGACAAACGTGAATTCTAAAATGAAATGATTTAAAAAAGACCTTGAAGAGCTCAGATAAAGGAGAATTATGATGTCAACAGGGTGGATGCATAACCTTAGTACACATCATAACTTTTTAATAAAAATATTTGTCAACTAAAGCCTAAAATGAAACATTGAGTGAACAAATATTAAATACTAGTTTTCTTTTCTTATTTGCAATCAAATTGTTCATAACTCTTAGATAAAATAAGACATAAATATAATAAAGTTAATGGCAGCACAACTATTATGTCAATTAAATATTAACGAGGGGCACAAAAGGCACCCCTTTCATATAAAGCTATGGTTTAACTATAGTTAAATATATCTGAAGCCATATATAATACTGATATTAATAGGGATACTAATGTAAACATACAGACGCTATAGGAGATCGATGGAATGTGCTGGCCTGCTTTTTCTTCTTGCACGCTTCCTTCAGTCACTCTGAAATACTTTTCTTTTAATATTCTACTTCTGTTTGTTTACTAAAGATCCCCCTACTTAATGAGTCATTGAATATTTTTGCAATGTGCTCAGATCTGTCTCAGCCAAGCCTATGTTCAAGAATGTTTCTCACGGCATGAGGAAGAAATAGATGAACTTTGTACCTCCATTGCAATGTTGACGGAGTTTCTTTTAAGACACCAACCATACTACTCACCTTAGACTCAGGTGCAGATCCACATGCATAAATAGCCTAGCCTATTATTGATATCACATTTTGAGGAAAACATCCCAGCAGACTGCTGGAGATATATTCCATAGAAATGCAAGATGAGTGGGATCATCTGAGTTATCTGACCTTAAAGTTTATCATCTTTAGACAGGCCTGCTGCACACTCTAGTAGCCAAATTCTCAGGGTTCATGTTTATACGCTCTGGTTTAGGAGCATCTGGACAGGATATTGAATTCAGCCTCCCTAGTAATGCAAAAAAAAACAAATTATTAGTCTGTCAGTTTGATCATTAGACCCCTACAGATTCAAGTATTCAGAAAATGTGTTCACTTGCCATCACACACAAGTCTTCTTCATGTCCGATGGAAGATCTGTCCAGCACAGACAGGTCGCAGGAACATTTCGAGGCAAATATGTTGACTTAATTTCACCCTGACTCATATTTTTGGGAATCCCTAAAGGACTTTTTTGGCAGAGAGACATTGAAACCTGTGATGAACGACCACCTTAGATTAAGATGTCGGATAAATGTGGTATTTTATCCTGTTCCCTTAGAATGTCTGTTTCATGGCTGTAAGTCAAAGTGTTGTCTGGTCAGCCACAGATCTTCATGATGGATCATTAGTTTTGGGCCTAATCTCAGCGCTAGCCGACTAGACACGGAGGAAATCGCAGCGGTCTTATCACTTGCTTGAGTGATTGGACACGCGCACGTCAAAGAGCCAAGGGCCAGGGGTCAGTGTGATTTGAGCGGCTCCTGCGGGCTCTGTCTCTAAAGCTGTGGAAAGAACAGAGTTGGTGCTTCACCTCGAGTTCAATTTTGATAAAGAAAGAAAATCTGTTTTAGTGTAAGACATCAAAGTGTCTAAATTTGGGTCAGGGTTTTCCAGTTCAGAACTGGTCCATTATCCGTAAAGTGTTCATCAAAGATACCATCCAGTTAGTGTGGTAATTAGAAATAGTTTTCTTGGATAGCGATAACACGAGTTGCATTCGAGGGTTTCTTATCTAACTTCATCCCGTTAAGCACTTTGGTAGTTCCCTGTTTTAATGAGATGAAAGGAAGCCCTTTAATTAGGTCCTGTGTGTCTGACAAATTGAAGTGCAGGTGAATTGCCCTTATCAGAAAGAGTGGGAGAAGCACTTACCAAGATTCGATATTGAACAATATTGCCTTGTAACCAACAAAACGCAGATTATTTAGAATACAGACCTTTTTGTTTCACCAAAATATTATTTTGCTTAGCTGTCCTATTTCTGCTTTTTAACACAGTAATAATTAACAATGAAAACATGATTTTTGTTTTTTAATAACTTAAATGATATATTGCTACATATTATATTACATTGTATTCATTTTAATGTATTATTATTATTAATGTTGTTATTTATGAAAAGTTTTTTGCAATCTGGATGGTCATAATTTTATTTTCTCAAGTCATTTTTTATTTATAAAGCCTTTTTCACAATACATATTGTTTCAAAGCAGCTTTGCAGAAATGCATGGTTACTGTTTTTACATTATCTTAATGTATTTGTCCACATTTAGCAGTTTATAGATGGGCATCATGATGGTTTGCATATGGCGATGATATAACATAACAATCAAATAATTTTCCATATTTTTTTATCGCTTTATGTAGCTGCACTGTGTATGCCGATAGCGTTCGGTACATTTGTAGTACTTGTTGAAGTTATTAAAGGGGTCATGACATGGATTTTATTATTATTTGAATATGTTCCTTGAGGTTAACTTAAATGTTAACAACGTTTTTTATTAAAAAAAACTAATGTAAATACAGAAAAATGATTATTTTCAACCCTCATTCTGACCCTCTGTCTGAAATGATCCGTTTATAAGGAGTGGCTCCTTTAAGGCTTGTCAAGTTGTCAGTAAAAGGCCACTGTTATGATTGGCTGATGTCATTGTATAGGAAATGGTATCAACGCCCACTTACTATTGCAAGTGTTTTGAAAACTCATAAACCGTCATTTACAGACCTACCATTATTCATCGTTTAACAAAAGTTTCTTATCAAATCTCTATTACAATTTGCCTCGTTTACCAAACAAAATGCTCCGATAAAACATATAATTGTCCGACGTGATCCGGGACGTCATTAAAATAAACCATCCACTTGCTTCTGACACTAGGATCCTTCTGAAGTCTGTACAGAGACGCAAACAAGCTGTTTAAATTGGACACGTCAAAGCGAACATTATTTCACTCTTTCATTTGTCCTGTTGTCGACAGACTCAAGCGTGTGAAGTATGTCAGAATCTAAACGCACATCTGTATACTATATCCAGTGTTGACAGGGATTAAAATAGGTTATATTTGTTTTTGATGCTGCGCTCACATCCAGTGTAAGCAAATGTCAGCCATTAAGCTACTGAATGCCAGTGGACGGGGCCTATGGTGAGATGATGTATAACTATTTGTTGATGTCTTGCTCTGGACTGGAGGTAGTCATATTTAAATGTATTTGCCAGTGTGAAATCACAGGTCCCGCAATATTTAAACAAGCCATTTTTGAAGCTCGAATAAATAATTGCTTTGTTTAAAATGAGATAGGCGTTTAAAGCTATGAAACTGGCAGGATGTTTTAATGGTACAAAGACCTGTTATGTGACAAAAGAGCAAGGCAAATTTGATTTCTTATGTCATGATCCCTTTATGATCCTTCATGTTTTTAATACATTTTGTAGTGATATGGAAATCTGAAAAGTTTTAATGGTATGAAATCTGTAAGGTTTTGTTCAATTTATAACAATTTGGTAAATTGACGAGTCTAATTATGTGTATATACAGAGATGGATATAGTTGCAAAAGTGATGAAAAATCACCATGATGCTAGAGTGTTGCTCTGCTGTTTCTAAGGTGTTCTGAGTGTTTTTTTAGTGCATTGCTATTGCTATGTGATGACTAGGGTGTTCTAAAGATCCTATCTCCAAGTCTATGATATTCTGGTTCCAAGCAGTTTATTTAAGTCCAATGAAATTCAACAGTGCTTCTCTCCTCAGTCCTCAACAAGTCACACGATTTGAGGTATCATTCATAGCATAAATGATGCTGGATGTGTAATGTGTTAAAAACCCACCCTTTAAGTAAATGCAATAGTGATGCTTGCCTTCCATTATATAAGAGATCACTGTAATCACCCTGAATGTTGCGTCTTATTTTTGTTCAGTGTCAGGTGTAGCCTAACTTCGGCAGTTTAATTTGATCTAACAGCAGTTATGTCGTATAGTTATTGACTCGCAGTTAAAACCTCTAACGCGTTAAAGCATCAATCACCTCCTAAACTGAGTGATACGTGTCAGATCCCCTTTTTAACCTGTCATGCAGCGCTGAAACCTAAAGTGGTCTCACTGCAGGCACAGTGAAGGGTAATAATTGAAATTCCACTGACGTTCAGAGCAGATTTCTGCCGTTGTAATGATTTCAGCTGCCCTGGAGACATCTGCTACCATATATTAACACAAATGAGCAGAAAAACTAAAAATTGTTTGCATGTGCGCGGGTGTTTGTGAGCGAGAGGCGGTATACAATGATAACAGCATATTATTGTGCAGATGGTGCTTGTTTTCTGTGTCTCAAAATATACTCATTGTGTGAAAATAATCAATGATTGCCGTAGGACAACAATTCCATCATGATGCCTTTTTGTGAGTTGAGCTCGCTGTGTCTAATTTAATTTTTCAGGTTGGCCTCTATTACATGCAGTTGGTCAGACCTCTATTTATTTTTATCACCAGGACTACAAGGGATAGGACTTGATCACCCTACGTATTTTTGGTCATTTGACTAATACTGTAATGAAGAAAAAGGCCTCATTAAAAGAAAAAGTTAATGAGAAGAAAACCTTATTAAGTAATAACTTTATATGTTTTTCATTGTTGTTTCTTAGAAAAAAATATTTTGACGAAACTGCTTATTAATATTTGAAATGTTCTGTTCACCAAAATTAAGGTCAAGTGATGCAACCAACACGCAGAAAAACAGAAGATGATATCATAGTGAGAATCTAAAAATGACTGTGTCAATATCATTACTTCTTTTAAAACATCAATAAAATTGACATATTTTATGGCAAGGCAAGATTATTTCAGGCTGTTAAAATGTCTTGTGATTAGTGCTGTGACTGTTAATCGATTAAAATTGTATAATTTCACATTGACGTGTATAAACAGCATAAAGAATGTATATTTTAAATATTTGCTTAATGGCATCTCTTTACTAAGTTCTATGAATGATGGCCAGTATCACCGATACCAATATATACACTTTTTCTCATTTGCTGGGGTAATTATAGCCATTCAACAATACAGTATGATTGAGAGCTGTCATTTTTAACCTTTAATAGGCTTTAAAAAAATATTACAACTTTTAATTTATGTGAACTTCACATAAAACTATATTATAATAAATTTCACATTTAGCTGTGCCTTAAATATAGCAGGGCTTAAAGGAACACTCTACCGTTTTTTGAAATAGGGCTTATTCACATTCTTTCCTACATTTAGATAGGTGTGCAAAGGCATTTTTGTCTCAGTGCATGCATTGTTTTAGTTTGACAGGGTCGGCGCTAGCTTAGCTTAGCTTAGCACAATGAATGGAATCCTTTGTTGCCAGCTAGCATGTCCTGAGTAAAAGTCATAATTTTTTTTAAAAAAAACACGTAATTACATCTTGTGGCCTGTGTATTCACAACGAGTACAAATAGTGCTGCAGATTAACACTAGGCGATTTCCTAGGCAGATATTGACTTGGGACAGGCGGAAGGGGGAAGCACAGGCGAAGCACTGCTACTTGGGCGCAGAGATATCATGCAACACATGAAATCCCAAGTAGCAGTGCTTCGCCTGTGCTTCCCCCTAATATAGTCCCAAGTCAATATCTGCCTAGGAAATTGCCTAGTGTTAATCTGTAGCGCTATTTGTACTCGTTGTGAATACACAGGCCACAAGAAGTAATTACGTGTTTTAAAAAAATATATATCACTTTTACTCAGGCCATGCTAGCTGGCAACAAAGGATTCCATTCATTGTGCTAAGCTAAGCTAGCGCCGACCCTGTCAAACTAAAACAATGCATGCACTGAGACAAAAATGCATTTGCACACCTATCTAAATGTAGGAAAGAATGTGAATAAGCCCTATTTCAAAAAACGGTGGAGTGTTCCTTTAATGCTAAGGATTTTTTCTACTGGACCAGTCAGGCCAGTTCTGATTTTTATCTGCTCTGCCAAAATAAATAGATTAACCCTTATTAAAGCTACAAAAGTTATTCAATCAAGAGCTGTGAGTTATTTTATCTTAGTCTTTTGTTGTTTGATTAACAGTTTGATTGTTGTTTAATTAATGACAGACAGCAGCAGGTTTATTAGGCTGCGGTCAATTTAAGACCGGATGCGAATCTGGTCTCTTTATGGTCATTTAAGACATTTGAACTCCTTTAAGACTCTGCTTACGAGGATACTCGCCAATAACGGGTTTTTTGACATACTTTTGTCTGTTTCTGTCCATTCAAGCACGAATTAAAACTCAATGCGTTACTGGTGCGCTGTCTGGAGCGGCTTTCTGTGCGTGCGTTTCGGGTGAGTGAACACAAAGAGCCGCTTCACATAAATCGCGCCAATATCTTTAAATTCTCTTTTGCGTCTTATCGCACTTGAATGGTTTAAAAGCACTTGAATGGATGATAGCATTATCATATAATGTAATGCTAGCCAAAGGACGACATGGGAAGAAATGGATGATGTGATAATTGTGTTAAGTATTTTTAAAAATGAGTCGCAAAATTAACTTTTTACTTAATGATTACTAATGGTTAATAATTGTAATTTTTTTTTTAAAATTATATATTCAAAAGTATATGAAACCCAAAGAAATACAAATAGCGCATTTATAAAAACAAAGTTTTTTTCTTTATCATGAATATTCTTATTTGTTATTATGCATTTGCTTGTATATCACTTTGTTCCTTTAGCTGCATGACAGTCATCCTGCTTCTTTGAAATGGATGTAAACTTTGTGTCTGCCTCGGGTGCCGGGTCTATCTGCTTTTTTGTGCCCTACAGATAGGGTTCCTGACCGAGTTGTGTATATTGGCAAGGAATCTATACTGCAGAATGTATTGTCTGCTAAGGGAGTGTGTTGTCGAAGCCTGTGTGTCAGTGGTTTATACGTGTGAGTGTGTATGCAGGCAAGCTGGTGCACCTCACCCGTGAAAAAAACCTAATGCAGAAAAGTAGATTAGGAGCTCAAAGTGTGAGATTGGCTTGGCTTTATACAAGTAAGTCTCTCCTCGGCGGTCCCAAGGTGGGATTGGCTTTAGCAAAGCTGATGTTGTGTCATTTCCCAGAAAAGCTGCCGCCACCACCTGTGAGTCACTGAGTTGCTGACAAAAGAGGACCGTTGTCCTTGTCGATGAGAGCTGACCTGTTTGGTTTACTCATTGCAGGAACTGTGATTCTAACCACACTTGCTGACAACAAATGAATGAAGAAATCCAGCCTTTTGTCATTTAGATCATGTGTGTGGGTGTTTGGATGGCGAGAAAAGTCTAGAACTCTAGAACTCTAGTCTAGAAAGGTTATATTTTATTTTTAAAAGGTGCTTAATAAACTATTATTAGTCAACCATAATTTTTTGTTGCCGACTCGGTTCATCTACATTTTTAACTTAATGCATGCAGACATAACATTATTCTTTGGCAAATAAATGTTGATGTTCTGTTCTATTTCCTGAATTGCATTGAATAGCAGGATCCCTCACACTTCTCATTTTCTTACCGGTACTAATTGTTAGCGGTGCACTAATATTAAAAGTCTGGGCCATATCGATAAACTGTTAATTATTTAACTAATAAATAATGAATAAATGGCTTTTAAATATAGGTATCACAGCCTTGTAATATGCAATATTAAATTGCATATTATTTTGAGGTTTGCTAAAGATTACTTTAATATTACTTTGTGAAATTATCAGTGTTTTTAAAGAAACTTTAAGTGAGAGTTATGATGGCAAAGGTAATATGAATGAAAAAACAAGTAATAAGCATGCAGAGTTAAATATCCACTTTTGAATAATTTTATTCAGCAAGAATAATTATATTGGTCAATTTTGACAGTAAAGACTTTTACGTTGTTTCGTGAGAGCTCAGCATATTAGAGTAATTTCTGAAGGATCATGTGAAGCTGAAGACTGCATACCTGATCAAATTTAATAAAATAGAAAATAGTTATTTACACTATAAACTGTAAGTGTACTAATATTTCCCTAAATTGCTGTTTTTTGCAGAATTGTACTCAAATAAATGTAGCCTTAGTGAGCATAAGAGAGACCGCCCAGCCTTGCTCCATATTAACTCTGTAATAAGATACATGTGTGATTATTGTAAAACGTCACATGGGCCTCAAAATTACTGGTATTGAGTTTCGCTGTGCCATTCCTAACCCTTTTACAAATAGATGCAGTTTCACATTAGTGCTGCTTATGCGTTCAGTTACAATCAATGACTTTTTTCTGCTCAACACTGTGAAAGGGAAAAGCTTTCCACAACAAGAGCTGCAGCTGGTGAACCGACATCAAAATTCATGCAAAGCGGGAAATACCCTACAATCCGGCTCACCTTGAGTTGACTTTATTTGAAGAGGTGATGTAATGTGTTGAAAAGAATGTACCATAAAAGATGACTTCATTCCTGCCAAATTCCACCCTTGAAGATAGCGGTGAATGTCAGATGACCTAAATCTGGTACATTAATGATAGTCACTAAACTGAACTAATTTAACTACATGCTTATTTTCCCATTTGCTTAATTATTTGATTCCCACATGCTGTGGCTTTAAAAAAAAAAACGTAGATTGTTGTCGAGTCAAGCCAAGCTGCACAGGCCTCAGCAAGCGGCAGTTTGACAGAACGTCAGAGAGATCTCGAGAGTTGGCGATAAGCGTGTGTGGCATGAATGGCAAGTTGTGTGGTGGGTGCTCGGGTAAGCGGGCCGCTCTCGTGCTGTGTGGAGTGACCGAGCAGATGGGCTGGAGAGCTGGCGGTTGGTGCCAGACGCAGTGAGGGCAGAGGGGTTTAGCGAGATGCTCGCCGCCATGTTGGAGGGCCACCTGCTTTTTGGCAGCACGTCAGTCCCTTGGTGCTTAAATGTGTTTACAGCAGCCGCAAGGTCAATGTGTATGTGTGCGTTCCTTTTTAAATGGATTTTGAGGTGCCAAGTTGGAGATGTGACGGTACATATCCCTCAGATATAAAGAGGTGCCCACAATGCAATGATCTTACATTGAAAAGAAGCACTAGTTCTTGTAGTCAATTTTGTTGTGAGTTCTATTAGATATATTAGATAAATTGTTATGTATTATAAAGTAAGTCGAACATGAAAAGTAAAACATCAAAAGTCTGTATCCTGTATTTAATGGGAATTTTGGCCTGTCCCAACAATTTAGAGGTCAGTATCCCAATTTATACAAAATCAGTATATGCTGAGTTTTGGTTCATTTTCGTGACACGCTCCACAAACAGGTTCACAGAAAGGAAACTGAGATGGCAGAAGCGGGATTCTGTATGTTTTCCTTGTTACAAAGGCCTAATGTTTTGTTTTTATTGTGAGTGTATAAAAGAAAACCTTTTACAGTTTGGAATCATATCTTACTCTTATGTAAATGACCGCTGTTATAAGAAAACACTTCAAGTGATCACACACACACACCACACACACACACACACACACACACACACCACACACACACACACACACACACACCACACACACACACACACACACACACACACACACACACACACACACACACACACACACACACACACACACACAACACACACACACACACACACACACACACACACACACACACAACATATCAGTTCTAGCATTGCTAACTTGACATCACATTCTGTTCATTATCAAAATAAAATACAGTCAACCAAACTTAAACTTAAAGATACACTACTCAATTTAAATAGTTCGTAGTACAGTCTGTGCTGTTCAGCGTGAGCACTGCCTCACTGGTGTTATGCCAACGACATTTTTGTGCATGCGAAGGATGATGTTTTACGTGGATATTAGAACGCGAGTGAGGTACAAAGCCTACTTTACATAATAATAATAGTTTAGGATCCGAATACATTTGTGATCCGCATGATAGTGAGCCCAACACTGGTTTCTGTTTCAGTTTCTTTTTAAATTATTATTTTTTGGCTTAACGTTTAGCTGCTTATATCTTTCATTCTTGTTCTATTCTGAATACCGTTAAATAAAGGATTTGTTGTGGAGTGAGGTGAACTAAAATAGCCCATCTATTTACATATATTTTACATTATTTTTTAATATAATAATAAAATGCGACTTATATACAACTTGTTTTTTCCCCTCAAAAATGCAATTTTATATGTGTAGTATATTTTTAACCACTTAGCAAATGTTTCAAAATATCTTTAAAAATTCCATAAAAAAATCTTTAAAAACTCTTTAAAAATTCTTTAATTAATATCAGTTAAACAGGAATTTAAGTAATTTTTAGTCAAAATTCTGACTGTCGGTCTACTGTTAACCAGTTAATTATGAGAATCCGTAGTTTGTTTATGACTTAATATATTTATTTTTAAATTTGAAATATATATTTTTTTTACTTATTTAGGAATATCAGGCCATATTCGATTTTTTTATTCTGTATCATATAGGACATTTAATTGTTCATGCTCATTTTCCAATTTTTACCTTTTTTTACGCTCATTTAAAGTTCATATTTTGAAACATACTCTAATAACAATGTTAAAACGTAACCTTTAGAAATTCTTAAAATAAATATCAATTTTTTATACTGTACATTATACTGTAGTGATGCCTAATTTCACTTTTTATTTTGCATTTAAAACAAGTTTTTTTTTTTTAGAAAAACAACCTTTTTCTTTTATCTACTGTTTAAAAAGTAAAATTTAATGTTTTTTTTTTTGTACAGGATCAAGAAGTGCAAAACCGACAAATTGTTGTTTTTTAGAGTTCTTCCACCAAAAATCCTTTCTCAAATGTGCTCCGAGATCTTTGGTATCTTGTGACTTGTGTGTTTTGTGTGCTCTGCCCTGCTAGTGTGCACTGAGCATACGCCTTGGCTTGAGCTATGGAAACTTTTGTGTTTCTGTCAGGAGCCCAGACATTTTTCTGTGCTGACTGTTTCTTCAGAAACTCAGGGACCATGCAAGCCTTAGAAACAAAGAGGGAAAAATAAAGAGCAATGAATGAGGCTTAGAGACAGAAAAGGACGCTTTAAGATATGCCAGGGAGAGGAGGTGTGGTGGAGTTTAGATTCCCAGAGCCAAACTCCAGTAGTAACTGGTAACTGTGTATCATTGTAAAGGAATGTCTGTGAAGAGATTACCTTTTTTTAGTTTGCACTATTAAAAGAGTCTTTTATCAGATACTTTTTAGTAATTAAACAGTGCGCAAAGTTCACCATAGATTCGCTGCTATTTAGTGTTTTCAATTTTAGCCATTTGCTGTTTTTTTTGTTGTTGCTGGTTTTGGATACAAGACATCATCTTTAGTCTCAGTTTTCCATCATTGAAAAGCATATGTGACAGTCAGATACAGTTGCATTTAAATAACAATCTTAGAAAACAAGATGTATTTTATAGAATGACAGCTAAAGCAAATGTGAGTGGTGCTGCTATCTGTCCTTAGCCAGACGAAAAAACTCAGTTTACTTAGAAAAGTAGTAACGTCTCTGCAACAAGTGACATGTCATTGGTCAATGACATGGTCATTTGCCAGCATTGACAACCCTAAAGCTGATTATTGCAATATAATTTGACTGGAAGGGTAAAAAATGGTTATTTTCGTCAGTTATGGTTTGTTAGATCTAGCATTGTGTCGGCTTTAAATCAGACACTGAGATGAAGTTGTGCATAAGATTACATTTGTTTATGTAGAGAGAAGAGAGATGAAGAGAGAGAGAGAGAGAGAGAGAAGGAGAGAGAGAGAGAGAGAGAGAGAGAGAGAGAGATGCGTGTGTAAATTACCTGCATCTGTTCAGTGTCTCTCTATTACAACAAAGCTGTGAGTTTAATTACTTCAAAACCAGTAATGTTACCCCCTCGTTGCTGAGAAATAGAATGAAGCGGTTCAGTAGCTAAGCTATTTTATGAATAAAATATGAAGTCATGGGGCAGGGTTGACAAGTTTCTGATATACTGAATGTTTCTGTGTGCATGCGCAATCTCTGAGTGACGTATGCATCTGTGTGCTTCAATGAAAACATTGGATTAATATAGAACGGTGATGATTAAACTGACTTGGAACTACCTGTTCATGAAATGGTTTTGTTGCACACTTTCCAACCATTCTGAATTGAGTTTTCAATATTTACCTACATGAGTCGTGCATCAATGAATCAATGAGTTTTAAATCAATAGCAATAAGACACCATAGACAAAACATTAACAATAAGACGCACCATAGACAAAAGCTTGTCATGTCAACCACTTTTAACTTTTGAAATCACATCCCATCAGCAGCAGAAAGTGCTATTTACTCAAGACTCACTCATCGTTTCCAGCCAAGTCATTTGGCATAATAACCACAAGAGCCATGAAGAGAGAATCAGCCTCTCCGCTGCACCGCCGCTATATTTGGCTCATTTTTTATTTTACAGGCAGACAAAGATTGCTCCAATTTGTTTAGCTATTTCCGAGCAAATGTTCGTAACCGTTTCCCTGGCACTCTTGTACTTTGAGCCTGAGTTCAGGGCTCTTTCGCGCTTTGCTGACGACTGTAATGCTCTTCTTCTGCAGCATCTCCAGGCGACTCGTCGATAATATTGTTGCGCGAAGCTGACAATTATAAATGAAGAAAAAAATAGATCTCATTGTCTTGCCTTTCGTGTGTCAGGATATGAATTACTGCTCTCAGATCAGCCTGTGGCTGCTGGTGACAGATTCTCAAACGCAAGATGCCTGGCATTAAAAGCGCTCTGACTCATCTTTGAAGAGCACTGTGGTCGCTACCTTTAGCGCTCCCTCCACTTTTATCCCGCTCGATGTGGCTTAACAATGTCTCAAGGGCAACAGGGCACTTTCTGTCTTCAAAGACAAGTGTCTCTCTCATCTGAAGAATGGCAGCGACTGGGAAAGAAGGCTGTATTTGCTGTTGGCAGTCAGACACACTGTTTATGGACAGTTATGATTTACTTACAGTACAGTTGGCTGTTATGAAGAGAATTGCATTGTGACATAATGTGACAAATGAGTTATTTAAAGGGGTCATATAAAATGTTCTTTGTTTTCTAAAAAGTTCACTGTGCTACGAAGTCAGCTGATTTAAAAAAACTTCAGACAGATGAATAATAGTACAGATATTTTTGATTCACAGACTTTACTTTCAAAAATGTTGTTTATAACCACAAAGTAAAAATAACATATTTTCCATACATCTCTAATGCATATGAGTGTACACATCTTAATCATTGGTTTCAAAATAAATAACTTTATTTATTATTTATTTATAATAAATACTTTTAAAATATATATATATTCCTAAATATTAAAAAGTATTGATTTTAATTTGTAATATTTGTAGAGCTCTCTCTATGACTCTTCTCGATGTCTCTCTATACTCATGCATTTTTTGGAAAATATATTTTAATTAAAAATAGAGATTGATTACACTAAACAAAAAAACATTTGATTGTTTTTAAATATTTTAATCAGGCTTTTTTCTTTATAATAATATAATAATATCAGGACAGTTGTATCAGCCTGACATTTTGACTTGCCTCCCAGAAATATCAAAATGAATTTTAATACAGAGATAAAAATAGAAGAGGTGTATTCAAGTCATTGCATCTGAATTGTATTCTTTATGCATTTTTCATTTAATGTTTAGCACAGAAACACAATAATCATTACTGTCATTTTCTGTAAATGTTGCAATTGGGTGGAGACACTAAAACAAGAATGTTACGTAAATCCTTTGTGACGTTTAAGCGTTGGAACGTGTAAGGGGTTTTTGGCTCTCTTTATTACTATTTGTGTCTGTTTGTTGGTATCACAAGTTAATTATGTCTCTAATTCACTCTGTTTATGTTGCGTTTGCAGAGTGAAGATTTTCCCTGATGAAAGGAGTCGAGTGTTCAGCTCGAGTTCACTAGGGTCACTTCCTGATGATGACAGTAAACATGGGTAAGCTTCCTCCCTCCTCTCTCTCTCTCTCTCTCTCTCCTCTCTCTCTCTCTCTCTCTCTCTCTCTCTCTCTCTCTCTCTCTCTCTCTCTCTCTCTCTCTCTCTCTCTCTCTCTCTCCTCTCTCTCTCTCTCTCTCTCTCTCTCTCTCTCTCTCTCTCTCTCTCTCTCTCTCTCTCTCTCCTCTCCCTGGTCTTCTTCCCCTTCATAGCTTACACACTTCCTGTAAACAGTTCCTCTGAGTATAGCAAAAAAAAAAGAAAGATGCAGCAATAGAAACATGTTTAAACCTATTCGTAACTTGGCCCGTCTTGGGATCATTTGTTTCTAAAGCTCTGTTTTGTTAAAACGCCTCAGCAGTTCTCATAGGCATTAAACATCAATATATAAACATCAAAAGAATATTTCTACATAAATTACCTGTTTTTGTTTTTAAAAGCCAGTGCATTGCACCAAAAAAAGGTAGAAATGGCAACATCTGCTCTAACCATCGTATATAAATTATTACAGATTCAAAGGAAGCTAAGTAACATTTAAAATTTGTGCTTATAATATTTTGTCTGATATATTAATAAATACATGAAACTGCACTGCAGTCAAAGCCATGCTAGAAATGGACAGGTTCATACTGACCTGAAAAGGACATTATCATAAGTGATTATGTCGCTTAGTTCCGCATAATTGACTCTGCAACATGCCAGAGCACTTTTAATACATGCCGCATTATGAGAACAAAGAGAAGGAACAAATAAATCCTGAGGAAATGTTGCATTATTGTTGTTGTATGACAACGCTGACTGTAGTGTCATTTAATCTTGAGGATTACATGAAGTTTATCAGTGAGTGTGGGTTTGTTTTCAATGCCACTCTTTGAATAATACAGTTCAAGACAACTGATTACATGCTTGTCATTAAAAATCACATTTGATAACAACTTGAACAACCTATAAACACAGCTTTGTGATTATAAATGTCATACAAACTGTCACTTTGTCACTGTGGAACTCTTTTGTGCCTGTTTTGACAGATGGCGGTCTCCAAAATGGACCTGGACAGCACAGGAACTCACAAGGTTTGTCTTTTTTTTAGGCTCATTTTAGATTCATTAATATGTACTACTGAAATCTGAGACTTTCAATCAGGCGTCAATGTCAGTGCGAAGTGTGCAGTGTTCTTGTTACTAATGCCACAATAATGAGATGGTACAGTTAGCAGAGGAAAAAGCAAACACGGACACGCCTCTGAAACTGTTACATCATCTGCATTATTCTCCCGTTGAACATTAATGCTTCAGAAGGGCACAGAGCCTTACTAGATCACATATTACTTCAAAATGAAAAGTGAAAAATTAAGAAATTATATTTGCACAAAAAAAAAAAACGTTTTGCATTGTACATTTCACCCGTAATGATAATCTCATTATCATTGCCTTAATTCAGAAAAATAATTATATATTATTTATATTGTAAAGTATTTAAATATCACTATTGTTATGCTGTATTTTAATATATATGCATAGTAAAATAAAAATATTATGTTAAGATTATGTGATTTTTATTACAGTAATAAGAATCATAATTGAGAATGAGAATTACAGACAAACATAAAAGTAAAACATCTTGACATGGTGAATATTATGAAAATATCACAATAAAAGAAAAATGACCCTTTGCATTTTCTTCCCTGTGTATTTTGGGGCGAAATATGACCAGACATGTTTTTCACCGACTTCTGAGTTTGGTGAGATGGAGGAGCGCCTGTGGCTCTAATCTTGCTGAACGCTTTAGTGGTGACGTGTTTTGTAGCACTGGGGAAATCCCCTCTATGTCTTCATTTATTAAACTCCGATCACATCAGTGGCTTCTTCCAGCTCGTCCTGCCAGCAGCACATCAGTATAAATACACAATCACACAACAGCCCTGAGAAACCTTTTGATTCAGCACGTCAAAGACAGATGAAGTTACATTACATCGAATCCTGTTAGTAGATGAAGTTTATATTTACTGTTGGAGCTGTAATGCTTCATGTTCGTGTTAATTGGAAGTTTCAGTCGAGAGACCTTGAAGTGGGAGGATGAGGTATGCAAATGGCTGGTTTTAGCATCTGTGGTTTTTGTCCACCAAATATGTGCGTACATCAGTTTTTGTGAAAGGGTGGCTTTGGATTAAATTTACACTTCTGTGTTATTGTTGTATCAAATGCTGTATGTTTAGATAGATGCGGTTTTCTCTCACAGCTGGCCTTGCATCTCTTTTCTTTGCTTACTTTTGCGTTTGTTCATAGTTTTGCTTCCTTTATCTTCTTGATATGATCATCTGTCTTCATGTCAAGTGAAATGCTCTTAGAGGAAGGTAATGAAAACATTGTCATTCAACCATTCGCAAGGAATTCCACCAGACTGCCATAGTGTTATCAGAGTAAATCATCTTATCTTCACATCAGTGTGAGGTGATAGTGTGAGGTAATCCTCTTACAATAGCATCAGTCCCATTGCAGCTTCGCTTTATGGTGTGTACAGATGTTATAAAAGCTCAAACAAGCAGCAAAGTTTTTGTGCTTCTGTTATACTCACTGCTCTCATGTAATGGCGTATGTATGACACGCCAATTCGTATTTCCATTTTTGGCGTGCTATCAACACGCATAATCGCTTTTCAGCGTGTTTATGAACGCCGTTGACTTAACGTTACATTACTGTCAGGGTGGGAAATTAGCACCAGCCACCAGCCAATGGCTGGTACTTTTTCAAAGTGGCTGGTGACTTTGCCTTGTATACCAGCCACAGTGGCTGGTAGATTGTAAAACATATTTTTATTGGTTACTACTTAAAGGATAACTCCGGTATTTAAAACTTTGAGTCTATTTTCTAGTTTGTTTTGGATGAACTAGAGTGGTGGACTTAGAAATTTTGACGATGGGTCCTGTCTCGAGTTTTTGACTGTGGCATAAGTCTCTTTATTAGACATTCTCTGGTTGTAGTCTTTTCGCTCGGTTCGCCGTCTCTCAGAAGGCTAGCAGAGCAACTGATCACCATCAAGTGGTCGGGAGTGTGCTAACGCTTCAGACTCAAATATCGAGCGGAAGTTTATACGCGGTTGTGAGGTATCTGAAAATATAGTTCTACTATAGTAAATAACACGGATTGAAAGCATACATTGCGCCGATATATATTTGTTTTTAATCATCAACGAACACCACTAACCACTCGGTGAGTTGCACAGTTTTGAGAGCTAATGTTAAGTGTTGTTTTAAGCACATGTTTCAGTATGCCCATAGACAGCCACTCTGAAGCGCTCAGAGGCGATTCTAAAATAGTCAAAAAGTCGAGACAGGACCCATCGTCAAAATTTCTAAGTCCACCACTCTAGTTCATCCAAAACAAACTAGAAAATAGACTCAAAGTGTTAAATACCGGAATTATCCTTTAAAACATTCCTTGTAACAGATTGGACGTCTTTTGTCAAAGAATGCTGTTGCTAAGTAACAATAATGCACTTTTGTCGAGTAACTAATTTGATTGGTTTTTCAATGGACCGTGACACATATAGCTGAGCTGAGGTACAGACGAAAGGAAAATTTTAAAAATGTGGCGACATATACCCGGTGTTAAAGGGATAGTTCACCCAAAAATGAAAATTCTGTCAGTAATTACTCACCCTCATGTCGTTCCAACCCCTAAGACCTTCGTTCATCTTCGGAACACAAATTAAGATATTTGTGATTAAATCTGAGAGCTGGATCACTCCTCCATAGGCTTCTAAGGGATTGAAACTTGCCCCGAAAAGTTATTAAAGAAATCGTTAAAAGAGTCGAAGTGACTACAGCGGCTAGATCTTAAGTTTATCGAGCTATGAGAATACTTTTTGAGCGCAAAAAAAACAAAAACAAAAATAGCGACTTTATTCAAGAATTCTCTTTGGGCCTCGAGATTTCACGGAGTGTTATTGCGCAACACTTCTGGTTGAATCACACATGACCAGCGTCGGCCAATAGTGAGCCTACGTGTGACGTATAACACAGAAGCGCTGCGCAGTTACACTACGTCAACAGCTTAGGAGAAAAACATGGAAGAGAAGAGATGGTTCAATAAAGTCGTTATTTTTGTGTTTTTTTTTGCACGCAAAAAGTATTCTCGTCGTTTTATAAACTTAAGATCTCGCCACTGTAGTCACTTGGACTCTTTTGACGATTTCTTTAAGAACTTTTCGGGGCTGTCAAGTTTCAATCATTTAGAAGCCTATGGAGGAGTGATCCAGCTCTCAGATTTAATCACAAATATCTTAATTTGTGTTCCGAAGATGAACGAAGGTCTTAGGGGTTGGAACGACATGAGGGTGAGTAATTACTGACAGAATTTTCATTTTTGGGTGAACTATCCCTTTAAGAGGCCCGCCGTGGAGTCAGCAGTAGCTATGAATGTACAAACTGTTGAGGGCGAAGTAAATAAAAAGAGAAGGTACTTTTCGAAAAAGTGGCACATTAATGACGAAGGGAAAAGAGGGAATGGTTAGCCTACCTTCCCGTCGAACAGTCCATGCACTGTACTTACTGTGTATAATAATACTTTGTAAATTTGAATTCCGGGAAAAGTGGCTGGTAAAAAATATAAGTGGCTGGTAAAATTGGGCATCCACCAGCCACTGTGGCTGGTGGGCAAAAAAGTTAATTTCCCACCCTGATTACTGTATATATAAATATATGACCTACCCCAACCCCGTCCCTAAACCTACCCGTCACTGGGGTTAATACCATTTATGAGTCTTCCCCTACCATCCTAGGAAAACAAATATCGCTCCCCAGATGTAGATCTACATTTTGCTTCGTTTTGCTCGGACATTTAATGGCGTAGACATACACGCTGATAGCTCAAATGCGTATAGATAACACGCCACTTGACATGAAAGTGGCGTGTATGTTTACGCAAAAGTCATGATGTCATGTTGATACTCAAGTCAATTAGATTCTATTCAATCTAGTAAAGATTTTGATCAATTCATTTACATTGTAGTCACTTACATTCTATTCCAAACTATTTGATTGCACAAGATTCTGTTCAGTTTAGTAAAGATTATGTTCGATTCCTTTACATTCTAGTCAATTACACTCTTTTGAAGATAATACTATTTAATATTGTAGTCAGTTTAGTAAAAATTCTGTTCAATTCATTTATATTTTATTCAGGACAATTTAATCAGATTCAATTCAGTTTAGTAAAGATTCTGTTACATTCTATTCAAGTAGTTTGTTCTGTTTTTATATGCTGTTTAACCCTTAAACCTGAAGTGTACCACCGGTGTACCTCCCACACCAAAAAAAAAAAATCATAATCAAATCACTAAGCAACCACTGAATGGAATAATACGAAATAGGTATCATTTAATGCGTAGAAACTCAGCTTTTAAAGAAATAAAATACTTGCTCAGTCATTAATAGACCATAAAGTGACTTAACTTGCATCATACTCTAAACTTTCTTTCGTACACAGGTGTGGTTGAGCAAAGGCAGAGATTCTAGCTTATCACTCTTCCTTGTACTTAATGAAGTGAGCATGCCGTTGTGTAATACACAGCTCTGGGTTTGACATTTATGCATGACTTGGTGTTTCTAACCGGAGTGTGAAATGCATGTCAGATATTGACTGAAGCCAGTGCTCAGAAAGTCATAACTAACAGAGGTCAGTAGAGCTGCAATTGAGGCTCTTTAGGGTACAGTAAATTGTGAGATCATTTCAAGAATGAATTATGCCTCCTGAATGTGCCGGTATTTGGCACACATTAGCCCGGAATTTTCAGCATGGTTTAGCTAAACGTTAGTTAAAGTAACGTCGCAATTCAGGATTGATCACTTGTCTGTTGCCTGGCTACCACTTTTTCTGTACAGTAGCTGGCTAACAAATTAATAATAAAATTAAAAGGAATATCTGATCATCCTCCATAACACGTTCACAATTTACATCTCATATTGTTTGAAAACTCTTGTGTTTCTAAGATGCGAGATCTAAATTCATGGCTACTTGCCATGAAAGCAAGAGGCAGACAGCTGGAACGTCTCTCTCGGAAAACCAATCTGACAGTACACTATCAAGCATTTTCGGACCATATTAAGCTTTACAAAACCGCCTTAAATACAGCTCACTCTTCCTATATTGCTAAAATCATCAATAACGCAAACAACAGGCCAAAAACAATATTTAGCATTGTAAATAAGCTTGTTCAGGCACCAGCGCACAATGCCTGTCTACAAGAATCTGACGACTTGTGCTGTTCTTTTCTGCAACACTTTCAGGGAAAGCTGGAGGCTCTATGTGGGACTTTTAGTGGTGAGCCGACCACTTCTAGTTGTAAGCATGCTCAGATACAAACACTTAATAACTTTATGTTGACCAACCTCATCCTGATTAGTAAAATGATACAGAAGAAATCCAGTTCTTCTTCTTGCCGGCTGGATCCTGCACCTACAACCCTTCTGAAACTCTGTGCCTCTGCCATTTCTGCACCTATCTCACATCTTGTAAACATGTCTCTTCTCTCTGCCTCTGTTCCAGTCTCACTAAAGACGGCTGCAGTTACTCCTATTCTTAAAAGAACTAATCTGGACCCAACTGACTACACTAACTATCGCCCAATCTCCAATTTACCGTATGTCTCAAAAATCATGGAAAAGGTTGTCGCCACCCATTTACAGTCATATTTATCGCTCAACAATAGTTTCGATTTATTTCAGTCTGGTTTCCGCAAAAACCACAGTACTGAAACCGCATTAGCAAGGGTTATCAATTGACCTTTTACTCTCTGGTGACTCTGGAAACCTTTCCTTACTTTTACTACTCGACCTCAGCTCAGCTTTCGATACTGTCTGCCATAAAGTCCTACTCATGCGCCTCTCAGAGACTGGTATCTCAGGAGCCGCGTTATCCTGGTTTTCCTCCTATCTGACAGATAGGAAATACTACATCACTATGCACAATCACAAATCTCCAACTGTCACTCTCAAACAAGGTGTTCCACAGGGATCAGTTCTTGGCCCATTACTATTTATTATTTACATTTTGCCTCTCGGACAAATTATTCGCCGCCACGGTTTTCAATACCACTGCTACGCCGATGATATCCAAATATATACTGCTTGTCGACCGGATTCTATTCTCCAGACCACATTACTATCATCATGTATTAATGAATTAAAATTTCTGTCCTTCGGATGAGACGTTAAACCGAGGTCCTGACTCTCTGTGGTCACAAAAAATCCCAGGATGTCTTTCGAAAGAGTAGGGGTGTAACCCGGCTGATTGGCTATTACTGGATTATATATTGGATATACTGATTGGCTTCATCACTGTCTCCTCTCCACCAGTAAGCTGGTGTGTGGTGGGCGTTCTGGCGCAATATGGCTGCCGTCGCATCATCCAAGTGGATGCTGCACATTGGTGGTGGTTGAGGAGATTCCCCCCCCCTTCTATGTAAAGCGCTTTGAGTGTCCAGAAAAGCGCTATATAAATGTAATGAATTATTATTATTGTTATTATTATTATTATTATTATTAAAAACCTGGCTCAACTTCAATTTTCTCAGTCTGAATCTGACTAAAACAGAAATATTAATTACTGGCCCTCCATCTCTAACAAAAAAATTAAGTAATATTCCCAGACTTGACCTTGACGCTATATTAATAATTCCATCTGCCACTGTTAAAAACTTGGGCATCATTCTTGACCCTGCACTGACGTTCGACACCTACATTAGTCAACTTTGTAAAGTGTCCTTTTTTCATCTGCGCCGTATTGCAAAACTCCGTTCCTATGTCAGCCCAAAAGACGCTAAAGCACTAGTTCACGTGTTCATCACATCTCGCCTCGACTATTGTAATGTTCTTTTTTCTGGACTACCACCACACTCTTTTCTCACGTTTACAATATATTCAAAACTCAGCCGCAAGACTACTAACTTACACTAAAAAAACTGCCCATATCACTCCAATTCTGTTTAAGCTGCACTGGCTACCCGTGTCATCCCGTATCACTTACAAAATTCTTCTGCTTACCTTTAAGTCACTCAATGGTCTTGCTCCACCATATCTCTCTGACTTATTTTCTCCTTATATTCCCCCTCGAACTCTCCGATCTTCTGGCTGTGATCTCCTATGTGAGCAGAGATTTCGTCTTTCGTCTATGGGTGGCAGGTCTTTCTCTGTTATAGCCCCTAAGCTATGGAACTCTCTTCCACTGACTCTCAGGACAACAACCACGTTGTACGAATTTAAATGTAAACTCAAAACACATTTGTTCAACCAGTATTTCAGTCATGAAAATGTTAATTTGACATAACACAGTCACAATGTTAACTTAGGCTCCAATAATTTCTGCATCTTTACTCCAACTGTACACTAGGTTGTCTGTAATTTATGTTTGTTGTCTCTGTTTCTATGTTTGTATTGCAAATGTAAATGCGACTTGCAACTGCAACCGCTCATTGCTTGGACCGGGCAAATGTCCGTTGGCCATTTATGT
The DNA here is from genome assembly GCA_036326025.1 of Chrosomus eos. NCBI lineage: Eukaryota > Metazoa > Chordata > Actinopteri > Cypriniformes > Leuciscidae > Chrosomus > Chrosomus eos. The sequence continues at coordinate 15,544,898 of CM070840.1, forward strand.
GTAAACTGCTTGTATTTAATGTCATTGTGAAGCGTCCTTGAGCTTGGGAAAGGCGCTATATAAATTAAACTTATTATTATTATTAAATTTTAAAATTTATAAATAAGGTATCTAAATTGTGATCAAAAATTGTTATTATATTCCGGAGAGATATCAGCCCCACGGTAGAAAATGCAACCATATCTGTGCGGCACGGAATGGAAAAGTTAGGCAAAAAAAAAAAAAAAAACGGTTTGGGAAAAGTGACTCTTTTAATGCCTGTGTTATTTTCGGAATTTTACAAATGTAAAGGAAAAATGCAACTGATAACTTTTGTTTTGCATTTATATTGCATCTATATTCAATGTATTTCTTCACTTCTACATTCATTTATATTTGTATTATAGTTTTTATCTTGTTTTGGTCTGGATGTAGAATACATTTTTAAAATTTTCAAATTCATATTTTGCTATATATCTAAATAATTACATTATTTAATAAACAATATAATTTTGGTTATTTGCAGCCCTTATTTAATTAAAATATGGTGCAGCACTGTTTAAGTGTATTTAGCACCTGTTTAAAGTGGATTGTGGGTGTTTAGTGGATAAGATGTTGTGTTTTGCACTGAAATATTGCATGCAAAAGTGGCACAAGCGTTTAGTGAATTCCCCTCAGTGTTTTAAGATCAATAGCTTTAGAAAAAGGTATTTTTCTGAGGTTGTTTTGCAGAAGATGAAGCACTACAGTATGGCAATTCTGACTATATTAAAATAGAAATGAGGTCAGATGGAGATAGAAAGTGTGTGTGTTGTGAACCCTCTGCGAACCCTGTCTAATGGTGGATGCCACTGTGGAAGAACAGCTGTGGAGTGAGACTTACGCTGGTGTCAGAATCAAAGATCACCCCAGACTCCATCTGCCTCAGCAGTGTCGCCACTGTCTCGCCCAGCACTCCACTGCCCCACAATGCCCTTCTGCGTCCCCTGGGATGCAATAAAACCCCTTCAAATACACCACTGCCGTTTGCTGCACATGACCCACCCTTCTGGGTTCAGCACCAGCCATTATTAATGTTGTTAGCTTGTTTAATGGAAGAGTTGGCCGGAAATATAAATCGCCTTATAATTTCAGAATAAAATATATTACAGAATTCTGTTCTTCAGTAAAAATACATTTCTCCAATATTACAAAGAACCATTAAAGTATCACAGAAGTGGTCCAAACTTGTCTTTTAATTATATCTGTTTCTCACTCAATTATCATATTAGTTCAAGACTAGAATTTTCATGATAGTCATACTTATATATATATATATATTATATATATTATATATATATATATTATATATATATATATATATATATAAGTCATTTTTACAGCTTGATGTCCATTACAGCCATTATCAAAAGCAGCATGGACATTCTGCAAAATATCTTCTTTGATCTTCATTTTTTGTATAAACTAATGATTTAAAGTTGACATGAAATAAAAACAAACTATCACTATCAGACAAAATGGGCAAATTTGTACCTTTAAGGGTAAAACAGCTTCTCACTGATGCAGTACCATTTACGTACAGTACCAGTACCATACGTTTTTCACTTTATCGAAAAGGGTGAACTATGAATAGCCTATAAGAATGACAGTGTGACAAACAATGGTACATTCATTCATAAATTCAGTTTACTGTACATGAAACACTGTAAGTCATCCTTTGTCAATTATATTATAACTGTGTTAACTCCAAGTTACTTATTATAATATGCTAAATTGTTACCCAATCATAGCAGAGGGCATTTACTTCCAAATCTTGAATGTGGCACGTCTATCAAAACAGTATTTGAACGTGATGTCTGTCGAGTAAAACAGGTACAGGTAAAACCAAAGAAACTGAGGCAGTTTCTCATCATCATGTTGTAGGATGAATCCAATCAGACTTACTGTACCAAGTTTAAACCGACCCAGAAATGACTTCATTTCTAAGATCTGTGGATAAATGGAGCAAAAAAATTGGCACATAGGCACCCGAGATTAACAAGAGCTCACGTCTCTCTTTCACTATCTCCTCCCCATGATAGCAGAGGTGTATGACCTTCCACTCAGACTGTAATTACAAGACTTGCTTAATTGGCCCCATTAGGGCCTCTTGATATGTTAATGCATGACACACTCATTTGCATGATTGCTCCCATTTCACTTTTAATGATGGCTGAGTTTGTGGATTTGAATGTTTCAGGCTGCTGCTAGTGTTCATATTCTTGTGTTTTTCGTGCACAAAGGGTTGCCGCATTCATTCTTCATGTGGTCCAGTTATGAATTCAAGACACACATGAGACGCTCCGATATGTTCTCTGCAAAAACCTTCCTGTGTTCGCTGATAAAGGATTGAAGCTTTTATCCGACGTATTGTAATAAAAGTTTCCAATTAATTGTTTAGGGGAAAGAAAGCCTATTAGTTTTTGCTTTGTAAAGGGAATGTTAAAACAAAACCACATTGTGTTCTGAATTTCTTGGTTGATTCGGTGCTTAGCTTTTTTTTAGTTGAATGGCTCTTTGAAGCGCAGACTTGCTGTAATGCTTATCTTGTTTAGTGTATGTTGCATTATTAAAATTCTCTCTCTCACTAAAGCTGTGCTCGTCATGCCCAGAGTTTAATGCATCGGAGCAGAACAAGCCCATCAATGGGACCAAACCTTTAATGCTAATATAATGTGATCTCTTGCGTCTGGCCACGTGCCCTTCCCTGTGTGCTCTCTCTCTCTCTCTCTGTGGCCGGATGGTTTACATCAGTGGGCCACACTACAGAAAAAGGAGCACATCAGTGCTGTTATGGAAATATGTCAGGGGTGTGTCTGTGTCTGCAGCTATGGAAAAAATCCTGATAGAAGCTCAAAAGGAAATACAACGGGGCTGGTTTAGGGCTTTTCATACTGCACTTAACTCCAGGTTATTGTCGTTCTAAGACCTGCTTTTAACCCTGGGTTGAGGAACGTTTCACACTTGCGCCTGGACATGACCACAACGCAGTCCTGAAGTGTCAACTAGTCTCTCCCTTGTGAAGGCCTCCTTCCCTTTACCTCTGTACTGATAAAACGTCGGGATAATTCGCACGAGGAGAAAAATGTCAAAAATGTACACAAATACCTTTACAGTCCAAAAACTTGATAGCAGTCGGCAGTATATAATACGAGGATACACAATGCTAGAGTCTTTAAAAACAGGTCACATGCTGCGTTCGTTTAATCAATGAGACTGACACCACAAATATGCAAATAATAACATTAACCCAGGGTTTACAAATTTAATACAGGATTAATTGCTAACGCTTGGTAAATTATGAGCAGTGTGAAATGTAAAGCTAGATGAATCAGGATTCCGTTTACCTGGGGCTAAAGGCTGACGTCAAAGATCTCTAGCGGCAATGAAAGATGACTGTGTTGTCGCCTCTCGTTGGCTGCGCCTTGGCCAAAAAGCTGCACTTGAACACACCAAAAGAACCAAAGGCCACTGTCAACTAGCATGTGCGTTCTGCGTGCATATCTGTCTATATCAGCAGCTATCAATAGTTTATTTTCATCATTCAAAAAGGGGAACTAAAAATAGGACTGCAGATAAACAATCCGTAAACAAAGCAGCGCTTGCCTACCATTTTGAATATCAATCATGCTGATCACTTTCTTCATTCCACTCGGCTCATGTTATTATGTAAATAGTCTTGCATTCGAATGCTCAAGTAAGAGGACGTAAAAATGATAACAGCCTCTTGACATAACAGCTGTCTTTGCCGTCTTGACTTCTTCACTCGCTTTAATCACTTTAGTTTTTTTCCTCGTGCACTGACTCATTCGCCAAGCTGAACAACCGATCAGGGTTCTCTGATTCAACATGCTGAATCGGCCCAAAAGACCCCAATGGCATCCGACTAGAGCCAACGGTGCGGAACACACTAAAAAAACTAAGCTGAAGCACGGCCTTTAGAATGACCCAGGGTCAACTTTTTCAAGTGTGCAAAGCTGTGCCAGCGTGTGAACATCCAGTGTCTTTCTGCTGCTTTGAATGACATTGTGGTATTCAAATGAGAGATAATATAGGAAGGTGATCCAAACATGACCATTCTATTTTTTGAGTAGTTTAAAATTCGAGAAGCTTGAGAAGATTGTGTGAAAGACGCCTCATTTGCACATGGTGCTTAAGATAGATGATGGTTTAAACTTTTTTAGAACTTGTGAATATGGTGAAAAAATTTATTTTCTAATCTTTTGAATTGTATGTGAATCTAATCAAACAACAGTTTATTTAAATCATATTTATTGCTGTTTTGTAAATATTAATTGATTTGAACAAACCGAAATCCTAAAAATTAAACCTTAATTTGTAACTCACACACACGCCACAGAGGCTGTCTACACAGGACGTGACAAAGCGACCATTTCAATTCCATTCTCTGTGTCAGAAGTATGTCAGAAATAGAATGGAGCAACAGTGTAGACAGCATCACCGATTATAATGGGGCTTTTGTCATGTCGCATCACGCCACTCGCATCTGTTTTAGACACAGTGTTAGTGACCCACAATAACACACCAGCATCCACCCTCAACACCCTTCAGCTTTGTGGCAGCAAGTTTTGCATGGGTAAATACCACTCAAATTTTTAAAGTACATTATAAAATGTTTAGGTCTGGTTTGGTGATGCTGCTGAAACAAAATAAATTGAAAAAGTGAGCGTTTTGGTTCAAATTTCTTCTCATCAGGACATTTTAGGTGGCAGTCATCCAGTTGCATCAGTGACGCATTTTTGAAGATCCAGCGAGCTTTAACTTATCTTTGTTTGTTCCAGATGATGAAGAGGCACTCACCTCCATAATGAAGGACCTGGCAGCTTTACGGTTCTGTTACCAACTCAACAGCAGCAGCAGCAGCAACAAGCCCAAGAGCAGAACCCCATCCTACAGACCGGTAATTACCCACAATGCATCACTCAGAAGCAGCAAGGAATGTGCAAAAGCTGTGTTTTCAAAAGCAACTAGTCAGATGGTTGTTTGAACGATTTATTTTGTTAATTATGATTGTTAATGAACTGCATAGCCGAATAAATAAATACATATTATATTAATTGAATAATTTATATTTTAATATTATAAATATGAATATTCGTATATTCTATATTGCATATATTTTATACATATTTAATACAATTAGAAATTAAATTAAAACATATTTAATATAATAAATGTGACATTTATTTCTTTTGAAACATTAATATATTAATATTTTTCATTGTTTCATTTTATTTAATTTATTTTATAATCATGAACTGCAAAGCAGAGATTCAGAAAAAATAATGTAAAGCTTTTCAATAGCACTTCTACTACATTGTTCTCTAAACTTAAGGTACATGCAACCTTCAACCTGACCTGATTTGATTTCAACCTGACCCAACGAGAGCTGCATTGTAAGATACAGTCTTAAACAGGATACAGCTGAGAGAGGCACTGCTGTTAACATTTAACATCCGGCCCCTATGTACTATACAGCATAATACACCAGTATACTTGTAGTTTTCATTCATTGCCAACATTCTCTCTACAATACTGTCGCTTGACACTGGACACCAGTCAATCCTCAAGATAAACGGCTGGCATGCACTCTGTACACGCACATACACTCTTTTAGTTTCTATCTAACTCGCTCTTGGTTGTTCTTTCTCATACAATTTTAACCGCTCATACACGCAAAAATGCCAGAAGCAACTTTCCCAACTAACCAAACATTTATTATAGTTACACAACAACAACCTTCCCAAAAAAACTCTTGACAGGTTAAAGCACATGATTAATGAAGATGCACGAGAAGCACAACAACTTGCAGATTAATTCTTATTTCAGACTCTGTTGCTGCATTCATGAAGGAGATGACGTCACAGTGTCAACAATGTCGGTGTAAACAGTATTCAGACTGTTCATTATCTTCAGCGGTGAAAGGCGCTGTGTCGTCTCAGGGGAGTAGTTATGCTTCAGACGAACAGTGAAACTCAGAGCAGTGCTGATTTCAGAACAGTAGAGGAGACCGGGGCACTTTTTATTTTTAATTTTACGATGACAAACAAATTTGAGCTGTTAGAACTTGCAGTTCTGGTCATAAGGTTACTTACCCCTTGCAGAATATGCAAGATTTTAATAATATATATTTTTTTAAATAGAGGGAACATAAAAATTGTATGGTTTTTTTTTTTAGTACTATCCTTAATAAGCTGTTTTACATAACATATCTTTAGATATAATACACAAGACAAAGTAATTACTGAATTTATGATGATCAACGACTGGTTTTATGTTTTGTAATTGTTGTTCATGAGCCAGTTAAACTGCCCTATGTTCTTCAGAAAAATCCTCCAGGTTCTGCACATTAATTTGTTTCCCATCTTCTGCATATTCCCAACATTGACTGTATGAATTATATGCATTTTTCTTATTTTATTTAAAGATACACAAGATGTTTCCCCGAAGGCAAAATAAGTACATTTTACCCCGATCATTCGATTAAAAAAGTTTACATTCCCCAGCTCTTAATGCATAACTTATGAACAAAGCTATATTGTATTACATTCAACATTTTGATTTATTCTTGCTCAGTCTCCACATTATATTTTTTTTGTAAATTCAATGTGTCTGGCTTCTGGTGTCATCCTCGTCCAGTTATTTTTAGCTGTACAAAACAGCTTGTTATGCTACTTAATATTGAAAACTGGTATTTCTCTTACTATAATTTCTCGTCTTAATTATAAACACACTGGTTTGTAGTGCAAACATTTTTACTGTTCACGGCGCTTTGTGTCCCTATATCATCAAACATTTTGGAAGTCTCGCACATATGCATAAAACAGCTTACTTCTGCATTGAAAAATAAGGTGGATAAGTCTACACGTTTTTCATCATTCTCTCTGCCGTGGGTCTAAGATCATAAATGCGTTGTGAAAAATATTTTATAATTACGTATACAAGGTTGCATCCTCACTACCCACTCAAAAGGAGAACCCTCATCCTTTTAGATTCTTTACATGCCACACATGCTTTCATATCCAGTCCTGCAACTGCTTATAACTAAAGATTTCACAGCATTGATGACAGAAAGCAATGTCAGATACATAAGAGTATCTCAGGAGAACATAGTATTTGTAATATTTATGCAAAGTCACATCTTGTTCTCCTTGAATGCAAAGTGGAATGCATTTGTAATTAGTAGACCAAGACTGGATGTGAGAATATATTTAAAGTAATATATGCCTAGTTTGTTGTATTTGTTAAATGGTATAACGTGCAAGAACATACGTATAGATTGTTTTAAAAGCTATGAAACTATTTTTCATTATTAGGGCCCGAGCACCGATGGTGTGAGGACCCTCTTGGAATTGCTCTGTTTATTATTATTATTATTATTATTATTATTCTTCTCCGCAATGAATCGCATTTTTGAGGGCCTAAACATGCACGAAAACTCACGAAAATTTGCACACGCGTCAGAACTGGCGAAAATTTACATCTGATATGCGTTTCAAAATTGGGCGGGCCAAAATGGCTCGATAGCGCCACCTATAAAGGTTCAACGGAGTGCGCCTCGCGTTACGTTTCACGTACGTGTACGAAATTCGGTACATACATGTAATGGCCCAATACCTACAAAAAAGTCTCTTGGAGCGTAGCCCTAAACACAACAGGAAGTCAGCCATTTTGAACTTCCTCTCAGATTTTTGTGCAGTTTTTGCCATTTTCAGGCCTCGTACTTTAACGAACTCCTCCTACAGTTTTAATCTGATCATCTTCAAATTTGGTGAGTGTAATCTTAAGGCCTTTGCGACGTTAAATTGCGAAGATCTTGAGTTTTCGTCGAAGGGCGTGTCCTCGGCGGCCTGACAAATTTTGATGTTTCGCCATGAAACAGGAAGTTGCTGTAACTCAGGCAAACAATGTCCAATCTGCCCCAAACTTCACATGTTTGATAAGAGTTCTGTCCTGAACACATGTGCATGCTGATATTCAGTTACAGTCATAGCGCCACCTGCTGGCAACAGGAAGTGACATGTTTAACACTGTTGTGGACTCCTGATAACATATAAAAAAGTGCCAGCAAGTGTTAAACATGCTAACAACATACTTGAAACATGCTAAAACATGGTAGCAAGCACTTAGCTAAGTGCTAAAGCATGCTATTACTGCAATTCAATAGGAATTTGCTGTAACTCAGGTATGGAATGTCCAATCTGCCCCAAACTTCACACGTTTGATAAGAGTTCTGTCCTGAACACATGTCCATGCTCATATTCAGTTACAGTCATAGCGCCACCTGCTGGCAACAGGAAGTGACATGTTTAACACTTTTGTGGACTCCTAATAACATATAAAAAAGTGCCAGCAAGTGCTAAACATGCTATCAACATACTTGAAACATGCTAAAACATGCTAGCAAACACTTAGCTAAGTGCTAAAGCATGCTATTACTGCAATTAAATAGTAATTTGCTGTAACTTCGAACCCCGAAACCCCGAAACTTCACACATTTGATAAGAGTCCTGCCCTGAACACATCTACATGAGAATATTCAGTTATAGTAATAGCGCCACCTACTGGCAACAGGAAGTGACATGTTTAACACTGTGATGCAGTACTAGCAACATATTAAATATGCCATTGAATTATAAACATGTTATAATCATGTTAAAACATGCTAGTAATTCTTAGCTAAGTGCTAAAGCATGCTAATGAAATGAAACGAAGTTGTTGTTACTTAAGAAGACAATGTCCAAACTGCCCCAAACTTCACACATTTGATAAGAGTCCTGCCCTGAACACATCTACATTACAATTTTCAGCTATAGTAATAGCGCCACCTACTGGCAACAGGAAGTGACATGTTTAACAGTGTGATGCAGTACTGGCAACATAGTAAATATGCCATTGAGTTATAAACATGTTATAAACATGTTAAAACATGCTAGAAATTCTTAGCTAAGTGCTAAAGCATGCTAATGAAATGAAACAGGAAGTTGTTGTTACTTAAGAAGACAATGTCCAATCTGCCCCAAACTTCACACATTTGATAAGAGTCCTGCCCTGAACACATCTACATTACAATTTTCAGCTATAGTAATAGCGCCACCTACTGGCAACAGGAAGTGACATGTTTAACAGTGTGATGCAGTACTGGCAACATAGTAAATATGCCATTGAGTTATAAACATGTTATAAACATCTTAAAACATGCTAGCAATTCTTAGCTAAGTGCTAAAGCATGCTAATGAAATGAAACAGGAAGTTGTTGTTACTTAAGAAGGCAATGTCCAATCTGCCCCAAACTTCACACATTTGATAAGAGTCCTGCCCTGAACACATCTACATTACAATTTTCAGCTATAGTAATAGCGCCACCTACTGGCAACAGGAAGTGACATGTTTAACAGTGTGATGCAGTACTGGCAACATAGTAAATATGCCATTGAGTTATAAACATGTTATAAACATCTTAAAACATGCTAGCAATTCTTAGCTAAGTGCTAAAGCATGCTAATGAAATGAAACAGGAAGTTGTTGTTACTTAAGAAGGCAATGTCCAATCTGCCCCAAACTTCACACATTTGATAAGAGTCCTGCCCTGAACACATCTACATTACAATTTTCAGCTATAGTAATAGCGCCACCTACTGGCAACAGGAAGTGACATGTTTAACAGTGTGATGCAGTACTGGCAACATAGTAAATATGCCATTGAGTTATAAACATGTTATAAACATGTTAAACATGCTAGCAATTCTTAGCTAAGTGCTAAAGCATGCTAATGAAATGAAACAGGAAGTTGTTGTTACTTAAGGCAATGTCCAATCTGCCCCAAACTTCACACATTTGATAAGAGTCCTGCCCTGAACACATCTACATGACAATATTCAGTTATAGTAATAGCGCCACCTACTGGCAACAGGAAGTGACATGTTTAACAGTGTGATGCAGTACTGGCAACATAGTAAATATGCCATTGAGTAAAAAACATGTTATAAACATGTTAAAACATGCTAGCAATTCTTAGCTAAGTGCTAAAGCATGCTAATGAAATGAAACAGGAAGTTGTTGTTACTTAAGGCAATGTCCAATCTGCCCCAAACTTCACACATTTGATAAGAGTCCTGCCCTGAACACATCTACATGACAATATTCAGTTATAGTAATAGCGCCACCTACTGGCAACAGGAAGTGACATGTTTAACAGTGTGATGCAGTACTGGCAACATAGTAAATATGCCATTGAGTTATAAACATGTTATAAACATGTTAAACATGCTAGCAATTCTTAGCTAAGTGCTAAAGCATGCTAATGCTATGAAACAGGAAGTTGTTTTTACTTAAGAAGGCAAAGTTCAATCTGCCCCAAACTTCACATGTTTGATAAGAGTTCTGTCCTGAACACATGTGCATTCTCATATTCAGTTACAGTCATAGCGCCACCTGCTGGCAACAGGAAGTGACATGTTTAACAGCATGCTATTATACCCATAATAAAGGACATTTTTGTAACTGACTTTGACATACTCCCACTATATTTATCTACTTAAATGCACATTGCCCACCGTGGTCTGTCTTCCTAAAGCCACCGGGTGGCGATGGCACGGGTGCGAGGGCCCTTTCAATGCTGCTTGCAGCTTTAATTTATATTAATAGTTTGTTAATCATTTTTGTTGTTGTTTTAATAAAGTAAATGTATTTTGCATTATTTTTATTTAAAATAATATAATATGATTTAATATAATTTTTTTCTTCTGGTTGAATACAAAAAATATTCTGTTTAGTTCTGTAGAGGGAAAAAACTTCAGGCAAGACTAAGAAAATGTTTAAGAAAAACTAATAAAGTTACAACCCATTTGGAAAGTTACTATTTCTTTCTCCATATCTCCAAGTCTATTTGCAGTGGAGTCTTTATAAATGCACTACATGTCCTATGATGTTTCTGAATGGTCTTTTCTTGTTTACAGTATGACTGATTTTACTTATAGTTTGCACAGAAGAGCAGATTATCAGAATTAATTTGTGCATTTAATCCTCAGGATCAATTCATTTAATGTTGTTGTTTTCTTCTCTCAGGATTTACGGGTGAAGCTGGAGCATGAGCGAGAGAAACGGTGAGTCGGAACGTTCTCATTATTTCTGCAGCTCCCTGTCCTTTCCCTGATCTCATTCCTCTCGTCTTATCCCAGCTCTCGTTATGCCATTTCTAAGATCTCCCTGCACAGGGAAGAACAGAAAATATGCCAAGCTGCCCAAAAGAACCAGAACGTTTCCTATAGAAGTATTTTGACATTTAGACGCAGCGTTTCACACACACGGAGGCAGGGGAAAGAGGAGGTGAAGCCAAGTGTTTGAGCTCAATGGCACACCCAATATTAATTTTCAATGTCCTGTAGGTCATTCATACTCCCACACACAGAACATGTCATTTTTCCCTTCTCAAGACTGCCAAATGCCAACACGTGAGTCTTTGCAAAGTATATCCATATGTGCTTTAGCAAACCTAACGTTTTAGTAAGGTACCGGTACTCACGAAAAGACAGTATTTTCCCTCATTTCAAGCCAATGTGTCTGCATAGGAAGAGTCTATGGTTTTGACAAAGCTTTGTTTACTGCAAGAAAGTGAATTAACATTCTTGTCAACCAGTCCCGCAAAGCCCTGATGCATCCTGGGAGAATTCACACTTTGGTCTTAAAGCTCCCCAGAGTCCCCAGTCCGCCGTCTGTGTGAAAATGCCTCAGTGGGTTGTGTCACAGGAAGTCGTTGTGGCGTCACTTGCTGCATTGGAGGTGACAAGCAGTCGGTGTGTTGCTTCACAGCTCTAATTGGCTGCTGTGGCACAAACTCTTCGTTTAACCCTCTTCTGTTCTGCCTCGACTTTATGCAAAGCTGTACGAGGAGGAGGTGATGGACCACTAGTAGATAAATCAATGAAAGTAATAGGGTAGCTATAGGAAACGACGTCCCACCTTCAATCAGAATAGCCAGTCAGCTCTTTTTGCTGTAGAACAGCAGTTTTGAATTCCAAGGACCCACAAATATATCTTATGAAAGGAACCTTTCCTAAAATATAAAGGCTGTTATAATTTATACTGGATTAGAATAATAATATTTTACTTCTCATTGTCAGTTTTCTACATAAGAATAATTACTTCAAAAACAAACAGCCATACTTCTAACATAGCAAGAAGATACATATTGATTGTTGTTTTTTTTCTATACAAAACTAAAAAATGTTTATTTTTTTATTGTTACTGTCAAATATGTTTATTTTTTCTCTAAACTTTTCTTGGACCCCCTAACATCCTCTTGTTCTCCTGACTTGCCTTAAATGGACTTTTGGCATTTCCTTCACTGGCTCTGTATATATCCTTAATCTCTTGCACATTATGTCTTCACTAAGAGCAACAATTTAAATGAGGGGAAATTTGCATTAAAATCTGTCTATTTATTATGTTGCTTTGAGTAAACAATGATATCAGTGGATCTTATTAAACCAGCCCGGCCAGATGGTGGGACTTCCATCCAGTCTCATTAATATGCAATGGATCTTTTTTTTTTTTTTGTCACAGTCTAAATTACACTATGTAATGTTTTACATACATGCATCTTAAAATAAATAAGGCGTTAAATAAAAAGGTACACTACCACTTCAAAATTTCCGGTTAGTAGGTTTTTTTTTTAAAAGAAATTAATAATTTAATTTCACAATAAAGACTTTTATATTGTAACACAAAATGTATTTTTCAAAATAAATGATGTTCTTTTAAACTTTCTATTGATCAAAGAATCCTAAAAAAAACATCATGGTTTCCACAAAATTATTAAGCTGTAAAACTGTTTTCTTGAGCACCAAATCAGCATATTAGAATGATTTCTGAAGGATCATGTGACACTGAAGACTGCTTAAAATTCAGTTTGTCATCACAGGAATAAATATATTACAATGGAAAAAAAGTTTTTTAAACTGCAATACTATTTCACTGTATATTACTTGTTTTTACAACCCGCAACTGTTAACGGTAGTGTTTAAACAGCAAAATCTATTTGACATAGTCAACACAACATAGTAATATCATGGTGCATTTTTTGCCAGTTGTTTCATTGTGTTACATCAGAAAGTCATGTATTAAACTTGTATATGGATAACCCCATATCTCACTGCACACATCATAAATCTACACACTTGTGCCTACAGTAATAAAAAACTCATCAAAACAAGCATTAGTTAGCAGACCAGAATAGCTGGACACACTCAAAACCGTCTTCCTCTGGCAGCGACAGCAATACCGAGACAGGAAGGAGAAGAGCGCTGCGTGCCATGCCAAGCGTGGAGAGATGCGGCCAAAGCAAAGCGCTTATCTGTGCACGCCAAGGAAGGAAAATCATCTCGTACCCTACATCCTCCATTTCCCCAGTCTTCCGCTATGATTTTCTTCCATCACTATCTCCCTCATCGGCCAGTGTAAACAAAGCCATCACTCAAATCAAAACTCAACGAGCAGCTTCATCTACAGAAGATCTGACTGTTAAACAACATACAACTGATCTCAAATCAGCTTGATTTCACCCATGACGGATGTCCCCAGTTTTCGATAAACCCCTTGAGATGAGAACCAATTAGCTGCCATTAAGTTGAAGATACAAAAACCACTAATAGTTTAAGTTAAAGATAACATTTCTTCAAAAGTAGTAGATAAGTGCTGTGTGTGTGAGTGTGCAGTTTGGCTGGTGTGCTAGACTTTGGAAGAGGAATGGGAAACATGCTTCCTGCTACTTTCAGCTTTGCTCCACTTTTTTTCTCTTTCCTCTAAGGAAGCGCTTCATCTACCTTTGTGTGCGCTGTGATGTGGGCCTCGTTGTTGAAACAGTGGTCCGCTCCGGTTGATTGAGCCAAACGCACAGTCATCATGCATATATATACATAAAGCCAATTTACACTCTCAGTTCCTTTTTTCTCTCACCCCACACATTGACTCGCACACTCTAAACATAGGCACACTCGTTAGATAAACAGAGACACCATTTTTGGTCTGTCCTACACATGAATGCCCCATAAATGGCTGTAGAAGAAGCTATGGCATCGACCCCTAATGTCAGGAAATTCCCTGTGATTAGAAAGGTCCCAGCATGCATGTCCACAGTGCCATGTTTACATACCGCTTACATATGAATATCGCAACTAAACGAAAGAAATGTCTGTTGTGCCTGAAAGTTGTTTTGATTTGATCAGACTTTTTCTTCTCTTCATTTAGAATCATTCCGTTCCAAAGGCCACTGAAGTTCAAGAATCTGCTTCAGAAGGTGACGGAGGCCTTCGGCCAGCAAATGGATCTATACTATGCTGATAAAGAGGTGATTATTCTAGTAACTTATTTGTAACCTTTTCATAGTGATAGGTCAGTATAGATAACAATTAATTTGCCATTATTTAGCCATTTTGGAAATGTATGCGTTAGCCAATAACCATGCCTGTTTTAGTTTTTCACTTCCTAAATTCTATAATTTTGCAATATATAACTCAGATAATTTCTGTTAATATATATATATTTATATATATATATATATATATATATATTATAGAATTTTGTGAATAATTCAAACTATATATATTTTTTATAATGATTTAAAAAAGGTATTTCTCATTATCATACAATTTTATTATATAGAATTTAAGAGGAGTGGACATTTACACTGAATTTATGGGGTATAATGAAGAAGAAATGTTTATTCTACTATCAATAAAGTTCATGTCATTAAATGTTTTTTGTGCAGCAAATCAGCATATTACAATGATTTCTGAAGGATCATGTGACACTGAAGACTAGTAATGATGCTGGAAAATTCAGCTTTGCCATCACAAGATATATTACATTTCAATATATAAATAGAAATAGAAATAGAGACTTCTATTCCAAAACTTTAAAAATACCCTACCATCCACAAACGTTTGAATGGTAGTTTAATAAAAAAAGGTCATGTTAAATTAGAAAAGATTGCACATCTCAGACATTTGCACCCCACTGTATATCAATTTTATACTTGCCACCTGACCTTTATCTCAAGATATCGGCTTGAAAATTAATATTCATTACCTCTTAGTTAACTCGTAATTGGACTAGGATTTATACTGCAGTAAGGATCTGCACATTTCATTAAACAATGTGTCTTGCTTTATTAATAATGTGACTGGTCTTAGACATTGGTGGCTCTGAAGTGTCAGGAGGATTTGGACCGAGCAGTTCAGGGATTGAGCTCCAGCTCTGGAATCAACAACCTGCTGAGAGTGATTCTGAAAACACCTCCTAACAACCAAGTGAGTCCAAGCCAATACAAAGCAAAGCGACCCAAACTAAACCCAACCCAAAGCCAATATTAAAACAATGACTAACCTGTACATGAACTATTTCTCAGACCAGAAGTTCACTTCCACACATCCCTTTTAGTATCCCCCTTTATTATAAAATAAAGAATCCTACATTTGGTTAAAAGTTTTTTTTAATTAATTATAATTTTAATTATGTATTACATTGTATTAATTGTTTGTTATATTATATTAATATTAAATTATATACACTCTTCTTACATAATTTTGCCTCTTTATTGGAAAACTATTTATTATGTAATCTAAACTTTTGAATCGCACATATTTTTCCAGGTTTAGCAGAATTCCTTATATATTTCCATCATCTCTCCACAGTTCCTTCAGGTGAGCGGCCAAGACAGGCAGAGCGAGATGAGGTCATCCAGGTCCCTGGGAGATCTCAAAGCCTCGGTTCTCAAAGGCTCTGAACGAGTGCGCAAACACTCTACAGGTGCGTCACGCCGGCTCACACACACCCCTCACACACAGCACGGTCAAAATGACAGTACACAATAGGTTTATCATCAGCTTTGTTTGCACTTTTCTCCATCAGGACTGGGGGAATGGCATCAAAGAGCACAGTGACGTCAGGGCTGTTAGTGAAAGCCTGGGAGATTTTGGTTGTTTTGAATGGCTGAGGAACAGATTAAAACCACCAGTTTACCCATTTCCTGTGTGATTGCATTTACATAATATTTGGCCAATCGGAATCAGTTCACTTGGAACGGTTTACTTGAACCCACTTTCTGGGTGGTTGTTTACATGTCAATCGTGTAGAATTCCTTTTCAGAGACATTTAATCTGTGTTCTCCTCCTCGTGGTATAAGTAATGTTTTTGCTGTGTAGACAGATACAGTTTTTGCTATCTCTCAGAAGGCAGGTGATATGGAACGACATTTAATTTAAATGTCACGATGCAGATGTATAAACCCACATTTATCCCATCAACAAATTCAAATGTTTATAGTCTACTTTAAAGGGGTTATCAAAGATATACTGCCTTTTAAACATCTGGGGTCGCCAAGGCTGCATTAATTTGATCAAAATACAGAAAAAAAGTTAAAGTTGTGAAATCTTGTGATAGCAAAGATGAATTTCCAGTCTGCAGTGTCACATAATCCTTCAGAAATCTGATTTGGTGGTCAAGAAACATTTCTTATTATTATCAATGTTGAAATCAGTTGTGCTGTTCAATACGAACAGATTTTTTTTTTTTATAACACTCTTAAATGTAGCGTCTGATAAATGTAATGCATCCTTGAATATAAGTCATAATTTCTTCTTTTTTTAAACTTACTGACCCCACATTTTTTAATGGTTGTGTATATGCTAGATATTCATTCAAAATAAAATGTCTTTATACTTCAGTTTATTATTAGTGCTAGCCTACATGCAGTCTATGAAAGGCCGATATTTCTTCTTGTTGAATGCAAATGCATTTAGGAAACTATTGACAGAACTTGTCATATTTGAGTAAGGACAATCAAGGGTGTCTCGAGTTTGATTCAGACTCTGTTAGGATCTGTATTTTGTAAAGTCATTTCATTGTCAGTCTCAGAACGTAGAACGCTTACGTGAGGCTAGTGGAACGAGTTTATAGTGTTTGAAAGGGCAAGGAAAGTTTTTCCTTGAAAGATATTCATCGAGTAACATTCAGTAGATGTAGATCTGATCAGATCGTTGGAAGCCAATAAACAGTGAGATGTTCACAACATGAACATTATGCAAACAAAAACGAGTGTCTTCCCCAAATAGAGCATGAAAATAGAGTGAAATATTTCTCAGCAAAGAGAACTCAGTGACACTCTTTTTCTCGCCATCTCACATTTTTTCAATGTTTGGCACCATCTCTTTGTTTTCACACCTGAGAAAGAGACGTGGGAAAGAAGATAGCTCGCTCCACGTGACATACTGAATGATGGAGATTGTAGGTTTTTGCTGGCTGAATGTCAAGGATGTATTTTTACAGATTTCAATATGTCAGAGCAGTCAGCATTTGTCATCATAATGGGGTGAACCGGTGAAGTGGAAATACCTCTGCACTGCCTACATACATAGCATGTTTTGCATCACTTTTTAGCAGTTTGTTAATAACAATTGCTTTTTAAGAGACTATATCATGAAAAACTGGATGCTTTTTTTGACATTACATCCATTAGAACAATAACATGACCACCCACCTGTACTGTACGTATGATCACCTATTTAATATTAAACAACTTGGCCCAACCTTATGAATGACCTCTTCTAAAACTGTACATGTACTGTAGTTAGTCAAACAGTTCATTTATGTACAGAAGTCTTAAAGGGATAGTTCACCCAAAAATGAAAATTGTCATCATTTCCTCACCCTCATGTTGTTCAAAACCTGTAAGACTTTCCTTCCTCCTCGAAACAAATAAAGATATTTTAATGTAATCTGAGAGATTTCTGTCTGAAGTTCATAAAGAGACCGTAAAACGAATCCATGTGTATCTCAAACAATAGAGCGTCGGCGCTTGCAACGCCAAGGTCATGGGTTTGATTTCCAGGGAAAGCAAGAACTAATAAGAATGTAAATGTGTACCTTGAAATGCAATGTAAGTTGCTTTGGATAAAACCGTCTGCCAAATGCATAAATGTAAATATAAATTGAGTTTTTTAGTCCAAAATTTCTGAAGAGACACAGATCGCTTTATATGATGAACAGATTGAATTTAGGCTTTTATTCACATATAAACATTGATCAGCAAACATAAACAGAAGCTCAACCGAACCTGCTTGACACGTGAGAAAGAACCTCATTGGTTCTTGCTCAAACGTGTTGCGTAACACAAGAGATTGAACCTCATTGGTTCTACATGCTTGAGCTTCTGTTTAACACAACATATGTGTTGAGTTGATGAATGTTTATTATGTGGATAAAAGCCTAAATTCAATCTGTTCATCATATAAAGTGATCGTGTCTTCAGACATTTGACTAAACTGCTCAATTCATATGAATTAGTTTTACGATCTCTTTATGAACGTTTTGAAGCATCAAAGTTGTGTAGACTGTCAACGGAGGGACAGAAAGCTCTCGGATTTCATTAAAATTATCTTCCTTTGTATTCCGAAGATGAATGAAAGTCTTACATGTTTGGAACGATATTAGGGTGAGGAATTTCCATTTAATGGGTGAACTAACCATTTAAAGGTACAGTAACAAAAGCAGCCTGTTTTGATCAGTGCCATAGAAAGTGAGAAAGGTGGGATTTATGACATGAATATATATATATATATATATATATATATATATATATATATATATATATATATATATATATATATATATATATATATATATATATATATATATATATGTGTGTATTTCAAAATATTCATATGTTTCATAATATATAATTATTACTGAAACATTCATTTTTTATTGTATTTTACACTATTGGCATCACATATATTTTAGTTAAAGAATACAATTTTAGTTAAGTCCCTTATATTGTGGCAGAATGCAGTAGTCTTTGCATTTCGCACTGTCTACAGGTGTCAGTCTCACATTCCTTTGAGTCTTTCTTCCCCACCCCATCCCTTCATATGCTCTTTTAATTTTGATTACCTTTTTTTCCTCATTAAACTCCTCTCTCATTATTTATCCACCATTAGCACTGTCTCTTCCTCTCACATTCTGCTCACATGTACCTGTCACTCACACCACGCTTAAATCTCAGTCATTATTCATCTCAATCTGCTCGAATTCTTCATTTTTTTCTGAAATCCTGTACCCTGTTATTAGTTGCCCCGGAAGTATTACTGCTCCAGACTGTTTTTTTGGCATCAGACTGCTTGATGTGTCACGCTAACATCACTTGTCTGCCCGCAGGATCTCTGAACACGGGCCGCGCCTCACCCCCTCCGGGCAGCGTACCAGAAGAGCAGCAGCAGATCGCTCGGCAGGGGTCCTACACCAGCATCCACAGTGAAGGAGAGTTCATCCCAGAAATGCTCGACTCCAATGTAAGATTCATGGTTTGAAGCTGCAGATTACAGCTGTGACTTCAAGTTACATAAGGGCATTTTTTTTACAATATGTTTTCACAAATACCATATCTTTAAACAGACACTTGGAACGCTTTTTAGCAATGATTTGATTTTAAGCCTGGGTTATGAGTAGTGTTAGCACCGATATTAATATTGATATACTGCAGTGGTTCCCAAAATGGGGGTGGGGGGTTGGTTATAAAAAGGGGGTGCAGCAAGGCTAAAGGCACCCACACACACCACAAGATAATCAGGACTATTTTGGGCCCAATTCTCCCTTTCTGACAATCCTTGGTAAAGTCCCTATTATCTTGATGGTTCTACAGATTATTTTATCAGATTTTCTTGGTGTGAGGTGTGTTAAGAGTGATTGAATCTTCTTGGAAGAACGTCTCGGCCGCCTCGATCTCCAATCGTAAATATCCAACATGTTGAATATTTACGATCAGAAATCCTGTTGTGTGGCAGGAACCCTAAGGATAAATGCACACACACTCATCCGCCATGTTTGCTTGCCAATAACCAATATACTGTACGTGAAATCAGCCAATACTGGTAGATTTTGGCAATTTGTTTAGTAACCGGCAGACAATTAAAAACCTCATACATAGGCAAATAAGCATGGCAATCCAGAGTGTCCAGATGTACTGTGTGACATTTCAAAACCTAAATTTAAGATAAACTAGGATTATGATGCATTCCCAAATAACTGTTTGTTTTGAATGAGCGTGATTGTTTCTTAAAAAGAATGACCCTGGGTTTTTATGGTCTCTGATGTTCTTTCTGCCTGTACTTTGTTATCACTGTTCTCTGTAACTGTGCACTTCATAACAGTCTGGGGAAAAGAAAGCTTGGACATATTACGGGCATTTGCTCATGGAAAATCTTACGTCAGTCTTGTTGAGGGCTAAGGTTCAGATGCACAAATGGTAATGAAAAATGTAATGCAATGAAGTGATGTCATTTATTTTTTGTCTGTAGATGATGGAGCCATTCGGGAGTGCTAATGGGTCGCTTTCCAGCAGCTGTCAGTCACTGGACCAAGCACTGGACAGGTGGGCCAAACACTGCTTTATAAACTTGTGTGTATTAGGGACGTAAAAGACTATATTAAAAAAAAGAGACCAGGGTAGGGTTGCACCAGCCATTCATAAGTTCTTAAATTGAAATGTAAAGTCCACTCTAGGTGTATTAGTAACTACTAGCTAGTTTGTAAGTAGTACTTTTACGCTTGCACCATTTGTTCTTAAGGCAGAATTTAGCTAGTAGGACATAAACTCATAGTTGCATAATATGACATTCTTATTTATACGGATGCTTCATTAAGTATTTAGTTTATTTGTGCAGTTTATTTGTGCAGCCGACCCCAGTCTACTAATTGGTCTTAAAAAAGCCTTGAGGAATTAGCCTGCTATTTATCATAAACAATTTATTATAAAAGAGCCAGTAACATTTGTGGTATGCAGTGGCAAGTTAGTTGGTGCATAGTGGAACTATACACATTGCACACGACACAAGATGCTGAAAACAGTGACGTATGGCTATAATGGTGACAGGTTTATTATATTTGTTTTAATTTTTTAGACTGCAAAAGTTAGTGTAAACTGATATCATTTAAGTAGTGGGGTTACTCTTTATGATAGTCTTCTTTAGACATTCTGCTAACTTTGCAACTACATGTCAACTAACTCTCGGTAAAGCTAGGGTTAGGGTTAGCGGTTAGTATTAGCAAGCTAGCTATAAAAAAGCATGAGATTCCACCCTCTGTCGAACTATTGAAATAAAGTGTTACCAATAGCAGTTTAATTTTTAAATACTAGTGTTATCTGATAAAAAATATTTTGTTTCTAATATTAAACTAAAAATTTAATTTTAAAATCAATAATTTTAATTAATTATTGGACTTTTTTTATTTTCTTTTATTTTAGTATCTGTTTTTCCAATTTTATAAAAAAACAATTATTCAGTATTTTAGCGCTTACAACTAGTCAGCCTCGTTTGGCCTTATTGAAATATGTAATTTAGTATTGCCACTACTTGTAGTTAGTTAAAATCAAACTAAAAATGCCTTGCTTATTGTTGTCTCTGCATATAAAATGAGATAATTACACACTTCACCTTAAAGTGTATATTATAATAATTACGGATAGACAAGATATCTGATAAATGGACCAACTGTCCAGAGAGGAAATGAATTCGGGTCACCACAAAGGCCAACCAGGAAGCCCTTGATTTCACCATGGCGACAACTCGCTTATCTGGACGCCTGGATTCCAGTGCTATCTCTCGCCGCCTCTGCTCTGCTCAGAGAGAGAGAGAACGGATGAGAATGAAAGAGAGAAAGATAGAGAGAGAGAGAGTGGGTTGATCTGGCCAATCTATTCTGCTTTCTGTTGCCTGTGCACTATTGTTATAAAAAGAGTCGGTCAATAATGCAGTGTGAAAAAGAAAACACAGGGAGAGAAAAAGTAAGAATGAAAGACAGGAAAGTGAGAAAGAGAGAGAGGGAAAGAGAAATGAAAACCATGCTACCTGCACAAGCCTTATCTGGCTTTTAGCCCTCAGAACAATGGCAGGAAACAAGTGCATGGAAATGTTTCCCCTCACTGCGGGTGTGTGTGTGCCCGTTATCCGGGGTCTTGCTGATCGCTCAGTACTGACGTCACCGTCGGACAGGGATAACAGGGTTAGGGCAGTAACAATCACTTTATGTTTCTGTGCACATTAACTCATGGTGTTTTTATATTGCTGTTCCCTGTAAGAGTTCAAAGGGAGTAGTTTTTTCTTGACTGCTGTAGGGTGAGCAGAAAAACGGGGCTGTACATGAAATGGACATTGTGATAGTCTTTTCTTCCCTATAGTGACGTATATCCGAGAAAAACGAAATCCCCCGAAACACCCAAGAGCAGTGTCATTTTCAAGATGAAATCTTGCAACAACATCTAACATGCTAGAGTCTTTGTTTTGTGAATCAATGCCAGCTACAGCTTACAATGATTTAAAACTGAAAAAAAAACTGAATGTTGCTGTCTAACTACCCACAGCTGAGCAATTGATTGAATGTAGTCATTTGTTTGCCTGGAAAATATGATTAATGCCATTTATTCATCTGTTTTCTGTATAAAAAACATTACCAAGGACTTGAGAACACAAAAATACACTTATGGAAGATATTTATCCTTTTATGCTATGCAAATGTAATACTTTTGCTGAATAAAAGTATTAATTTCTTTAAAAACAAAAAAACAACAACACCTAAATGACCCGAAAATCACAACCATCTAGCATGACATCATATCCTGTTGCTTTTATTTGTTCTGGGGTCTGAAATATTTTCACATACTTAAAATCTAGTGTGACCACCACATAAAAGCAAAACGGCTAATAAAGTGAAAAACTTTAGCATCATTTTTTTGCAGATGCCACATAGATGGTGGCCAAAAGGCTTTTTTGGGTCACTGCATTGTGTAGAATTGACTGACACTTAACGCTTTCACTGCACTATTCAAACGTCTACGAAACCCCGTTGAATGGGCGGACATTAGCATATCGGGTCAGGTATCAGGTAGAGAAAATCTAGCGTACGTAGCGACAGGTGGCAGGCGGTCACATTGGCAATCCTGCGGTTGCAGGAATGTAGGCCAGCAGACGGTGCGGCCCAACGTCACCACTGCACACAGGGGAGTAACAAGCAAAAATAACCCATCATCTCTCCTCCTCTCCTTGTCTTTCCACAGCCCGCCATTCTCCCAGAGCAACCGGGACAACAATTACCTGAACCTCAACTATGAATACAAAGGTGAGGTTGACACGAGCAAGTGAATATGGATTTCTGTCAGTGCTGTGGGCTTGTTTTAATGGTCTTTGCTCCATTACAGAGCTGGCTTTCTAGATGCTTCCTTTGAGATGTTGACTGGGGTCACTCTGGCCTCGTTTACACTGTCAGTGAAATGTGACCCAATTCCGATTTTTTACTCATATGTGAGACAGATCGGATGTGTTCTATGACCGTGTAAACAGGAAAAAAACGCATGCATTCGGATATTTCGAGATCGGTTTCAGGCCTCGTTCATATGTGGAAATAAATCAGATATGACACAACATATCAAAGGTTGGCTTGCTCATCTACAATTTCGGACCTCTGCTCCTCATTAACCCAAATTAAACAAATATATATTAGGTCCACCAGTCTGAGATCTCTCGCGCACACAATAACTGGAGCACATGCGCAGGCTGAAATGATGGCACTTTTCCGTCCTCGCAAGTCGAATCTTTTATCGGAAATTGATCGGATATGGGTCACAATTGAAAGAACGTGTAACGGTAGGGTCAAAATCGATATAGGCAAAAATCAGAATTGGCATCAAGACCTGGAACTTAGTGAGCTGCTGTGATGTGAGGAGGCAGATAGATAGGCAGCTGCCTTCTAAGGGAGCATCCTAGCAGAAATTGAGCCTAAAAAATTACTGATTTGACGTTCTACATAGACAGAAACTCGTTTTCGAAGTACATGGGAGATTTGACTCAATATTAATTTCAGTTCTTAAAGCAGCACCAGGTAACTTTTCAACCTTCATAATATATTTCCAAGTCTTTTCCAAGTCTGTGATGGTACATCGACTTACAATAGGTTGAATGACACGTCTGCCATAGCCTGACAGGGTCTGTAGCGTTTTTAATCGTACTTTTAAACTTCGGGTTTCGGGTAGTAACCGGCGAACAAAGAGAACTACAAAATTCGACTGCTTTACGGCATATACGTCACTTCACCACCACCCCCACTTCCTTAAAATCGCAGGGCTCTCAAGTGTCACACATTGAGCGTGACAGTCACTCATTTCGGTCTTTTGTCACGCTCTCCCGCCACACATTGTATTTCTCACGCTGAAAAACTATTTGTAATATATTTAATATGTCGCAGCGCCCAAAACTCTGGCCGCGCCGCTCTCACTGTGGAACCGGCAGGAATCAAGCACGTCTCCTCTGGTGTTGTACGTCTGGTGTTGTTAGCCAACCAGAAAATAGCACTATTGTATCTGGGTAACATTTAACGCAACAACCAATGACACCCCGTCGGCTGGGTGTTTTTTTGTCTGCCTGACTATGTTACGGAAGCTATCTTATCCTCCGTTTATCTTCATGAATCAGGTAATGATTATTTGTCTTGCCTCAAGCTATAATGCAAATCGATTTGTAAAATTTGCAGATTCATTTATGGTAGCTTGATATTATAATATTGACGATATATGGTTATTATCTACCACTCAAACAATGCATTGAAGTATCATATAGAATTCAGTAAAATGGTAACCAATAGACTAGGCTACTATAATGACGCTGGCTTGTAAACGTGAGCATCGCGATCATTTGTCGTTAGAAAAAAATAAAACCCATGAAATTATATTCATATGACATGCTGAAATTATGCCACTGTACCTGGGATGAAGACATTTCACACACGACGCAAGCAGAACACCTGCATGTGACCTCCTCCTACAGTGTTCAGGGCTATCATGGTTGTCAACAAATGCACGTGCATGTAGGATGCTGAGTTTACGACAGTAGTAGAGGACAATACTGTTTCCCAACTGTAGGGGGACCCCGAGAGCAAAAGTTACCTGGTGTTACTTTAATTTCTGTATTAAATGAATTACAATCCTAACATTTATTCTATTTTAGTTAATTTATTTCTATTATTATTCTGTATAAAAGCTATTATATTTATTACAATTAATATTTATTAAAATTATAACATTTGCTTCATCCCCCATTGTTGGCGATTTATTTATTTATTTATTTATTTTGCTCATCCAAGTGCATTCTGGGAGCCTTCATTGTGAAGGATTGCACTTTTTGGAATCAAAATTTCAATATTAAGGTTCTTTTCTGAGAATGTATGTTAAGTTTTTATTGTTATTATTATTACCATCAGTATTATTTACCATCATTATTCAGTTTTTTTGTTTGTTTGTTGAGCATAAATCCAACAACATTGAATGAGATCTTAAACTTAATTTGAGATATTCTAAATATATAAATAATTAAATATTTTTGTATATACACTACGTCAATTAAATGGAATAATTAAGATTAAGTCTCTTAAACGCATCAATGCTGCATTAACATGGTCTAAAATACAGTTTTAAAAAAAGTAATATTGTGAAATGTATTATTTTAAAATGCATTTCATTCTTGTAATGGCAAATCTGAATGATGAATTTTCCGGTCACATGATCCTTCAGAAATCATTCTATGTTTATGTTTTCATTAATTTTTGTTGAATTCATGTAAAAAATATTATGTATACATTATATATATGTCTGTCTTAATACAGTATATTACTCAATTTTGTTTTCAAGTAAATGTAGCTTTAAGGTAAGGTTTAAATATTAATACTAGAAGTATTTTTGTCTAGATAAAACAAATGTATCATTTTTCAATGAGTCTGGATATGTAGGCACTAGGCAGCTCACTAGATTTTAGGATGAGATTTTCACACTTCTTTCCCCCTTTCATTCCTTTTCTTCTGCTGTGCTGAGAAATTGAAAGTTACTGGAGTGGTTAAACAAGGAGATTTTCTCTCATGTCCTTCCCTGGTTAGTATTCTCTGTCTCTCCTTTGCTCTGTCACTCTCGCTCTCTCCAGCTCTCATGCTCATGCCCGGTTTCCCTCTGTTGTTTTTCCTCTGGAGCAGTGATCAAATAGAGCAGACCTGCCTGATAATGAGATAGTAATCTTCCCCAACAGAGGGAGGCCAGTCACACACACATGCACAAAAACACTTTTCATGGAAACTTTCCCTTTTACGAGCTGCGGACCGTTTATATCCCAGAGCTCTATGACACAGACAACATGTTTCCATTGAAAGCCAAAAACACTCATACATGCATTCACTGAGGATTTGTCCATAGAGAGGTCTTGTGAGTAGATTTTTCCTTCCCTGCACTCTTCTTCTAAACAGAGCAAATCACTGGGTCTCCCAGGGAGACGGGCTGCGAACAGCACATGGGGAGGCAGTCGCTCGCTCAACAGCTGCTTTCAATCGCCATGTTCAGGCAATCTAGTCAGGGCCCCTGCTCGTGTTCAGTCAAGTCACCTTATTTACATAGCGCTTTTTACACTACAGATTGTTTCAAAGAAGCTTTACAGTGTTTACTCACTGACACTTACTCTGTCCTGATCCAACACGCTCTCATTTTGTGCAGGTGTTTTTAGTCTTCTTTCTTTCTTTCTTTCTTTCTTTCTTTCTTTCTTTCTTTCTTTCTTTCTTTCTTTCTTTCTTTTCTTTCTTTCTTTCTTTCTTTCTTTTCTTTCTTTCTTTCTTTCCTCAGTATCTTTATTTAGAGAACAAATGGGTGAACCAGAATGAGCATTTTTTACTTAAAGTAAACAAAGCCTGTCTGAGGACCTTTACCATTTTTTGTGACTATATTATTTTAATTAAGTCTTTTTTTACCATTTAAACGAGATAATTTATTATCATGTGTAATTAATTACACAAAACAGAAACCCTGGAGCATGGCATCATATCAGAATGCTTCTATTTGTTTTGTGTCCCAAAATAATTTTGCATTATTTTCATGACAATTAAAGAAAGAAAGAAAGAAAGATGACAAATAAACATTTCTCTTAGATTCTATTTACTACAGTAAAAAACTACATTAATACATTAAAAGCATAATTCCTGGATGTAATTCTTTTTTAATAATAGATATATATAATAAATGCTTATATATATATTTTTTAATTAAATTAATTAATACACATACATATGTGTAAAAAAATATATATATATATATTTGTGTGTGTGTGTGTGTGTGAGATAAAGATATCTGATACCTGATTTGCTCGATTCAGTGACCTCACGCATAGCTTCATATCGCCTTATTATCAAATACTCGAATTAATTTGCTTATCTAAATGAGCTGTTTTCTGTGAGGAGAAAATGCATGCAAGTAACTGTATCTGACTGCTCCACCTGCAGGACGTCATGGGAAACACGGGACCTTCCCACGGCAGTTCCATGTGTCCAGTCGCAGTAAAGACTACGGTGACGGTAAGCTCTGCCCTTTACCAGAACAATGTGTGTGTAACTGTTCTACTTATAATGAAGGAAAACAGTGACTGCATGTGTCATTCATTATTGTGAAATTATTTATAAACTATTATTCCGTGTTACTAAAATAATAATTCAAGTTTAAATTGAGAGGTTACATTTATTTACATTTCACCTCTCAGTTAAAACTTGAATAATTATTATTTAAATAAAATTGAATAATAATAGTTTATAAATAATTTCACAATATGGATAAATAACCAAGGTTCATGATGCTAAAAAGAGTTGTAATCTAATGATTTCTAATCTAACCTGCACGACAGCTGTCAGTTATTTCACCGTTAGTTATTGTTTTGTCTATTTTTAAAAAAGCCGCAAATATATATGAAATATAATAAATATTATTCTTATTAATAATAATGTATTTAGTTTGTTAGTTATTGTTATTATTTATTATAATTTGGTATACCCTGCCAAAGTCAGTAATTTCTGCTGAATTTGTTTTAAATCATTGGTTTTTACTTTTTTTTTTCTTCTCTCTTTTATAATGACACCATTATGTTTTCACAAAGTCTGCGTGAAAACTGGTCTTATAGGGATAGTTCACCCAGAAATAAAAATTCTGTCATCATTTACCCTCAAGTTGTTCCAACCCTGTATGAGTTTCGTTCTTCAGTTGTACACAAAAGAAGATACTTTGAAGAATGTAGGTAACCAGAAAGTTGACGGTAGCCATTGACGTCAATTGCTTGATCACCAACATTCTTCAAAATATCTTCTTTTGTGTTCAACATGAAGAATGAAACTCATACAAGTTTGGAACAATATAAGGGTGAGTAAATGATGACAGAATCTTGTGGGAACTCCCTTTAAGAGTAAAAACTTCAGTCTGGTATTTGGAGCCTCTCAATTCTCAGAGCGCCTAATTAGTAAATTAATTATTTGGTTAGCATTTAGTGGATGCTTTCTTATCCAAAGCAAGTCGCAATTCACTAATTGCCTGGACCGTCCCTCTGGATCGTGTTAGCGTGGAGGACATTGCACAATGGCACAGAGCAGGATCGTGTTCTTGGTGATTCTCCTATTTGGAATCAAACATGTGCTTTCAGCCCAGATCCATAAATTGTTAGATTGCTAATACCAAAACACAAAACCCCTTTTCATCCCCGCTGAAGAGACTAGAAGACTAGTTTATGCTGATTTGATGCTCTCATACAGGTGCTGATTTTTACAGCATATTCCTGACATTGCATGCAGTGCTGAAGGCAGGATCTAGAAGAGATAAAGTTGTGCACATGGCCATGAACTGAGTTTCCCCAGATCTGAGCATATTTAAGACCGTGTGTGTGTGTGTTGTGTGTTTGTGTTATTTGTGTTTCCCCTGATGAGGCACACTGACTATTGCAAAACACAGTACTGAGAGGAGTTTCCTGCATTGTGGAAAGGTTGATGGAGGAAGTGAGAGACAAAGGAAAAGAAGAGCGTGAGATAGAGAATCAGGGAAGAAGAGAGGGAATGTATAGATGCATGTTTGGACATGATGTGTTGATTGCATGTGCCTTAAAGCATATAGAGATTATTCAGAACAGGAATCTGAATTCTGCACAGATTTACTCCATTTTGGGGGAATGTTATTTATGCAATTTGAAAATGAAAATTGCAAACTCTATTAAATATGGATACGGTAATGGGAATCCTCTAAATATCAAGCAATTTTCTTTTAAAGTGTGCTTTCCAGGTGTAGGAAAATCATGGAAATGAGCGTAATTATGTTCATTTAAGTATATATAGATGGAAAATGCTTGCTTTTATAAATTCAGTATCTCAAATGTCTCAAAAAGGTCATGGAAGTTTATTGGTCAAAAGGTCTAAAGGGGTATTTGTATTTTTGTATTGTGTGCATTTATAAAATATGTATCTATACAGGTCGGAGGACTTTCCCTCGAAGCTTTATGCCTCAAGAGAAGCTGTTTCAGCTGGTCCCGTCCAGCCGTACACGCAGCTATAATGGAGAAAGCACTTTGCTGTACAGTGGAGATCTGCACACCATCAACTGGACTGAGAAAAACTGCCAACTCAACAGTCCTAAATGTAAGAGCACATGCATACATACACATGAGGACATTTATGCAGATGATTAGAAAGGAAAATCCCATTAAACACATTTGTACGCATTATCTCCAGACCAGAAATATCAGATTTCAGTATGTTTTTGTGTTTTATACTTAGTGCTGCACCCCTTTCTGTGTACCATCTAATGGGGCTGAATCTATAGCACTGCAACAAAAGAAATCATATTTTATCATATCAAGTTGTCCCTGTGGGCTGCATGCAGAAAATAAACATAACATGACCAGTGTATTCTGATTGACAAGCAAATAATTCTGATGGATTAGTTATTTTTATTGAGTCAACAATAGCACAACCAGTGTAGTCCGATTCACATGCAAATACTCTTATGAACTAGTTCTTTTTAGTTAATAAAACAATACTATATTTCTGCAGTTTCAGAACTGCAGTGCTAGAACCGCATTTCTAGGACCCTAGTTTTTTTGTGACAGCGCCACCTATACAATTCTACTCCAACAGAAGAGACCTGATTCAAACTTCAAACAAACAGATGCAAAGACTAAACCCACAAAAATTATTAAATTTTTTTAATGGTCTTTCCAACTTATTTTTAACGTAAGAGGGGGTGCGGACATTTTTTTCTTGAATGTGCGAGGCTGTGTGTGTCAGCAGTCTCCCGTTATTATTTAGCTGTGCAGTTCATTGTGCCGTCAGATGTTGTAAACTGGTATTTGTTTTCAAATGAATTACATGTATTAACATACTAATAGACACACTAGCTTGTAGAGCCATTGTTTTACCGGTTACTGAACTTAAGTTTGTCACACATCAGACGTGAAGCGCCATGCTGTGGCTAATGAATTGAAGTCTCGCGCATGCACAGAAATAGTCTTTTTCCAAGAAAACTGAACTTAAAACCACAAAATAGGGGCTCATTTATCAAAAACAAATTAAGTAAATATTTCAAAAGGGTTACCAACGGGTATGTTTAGGTTTAGGGGTTGGTTAGGAAAATATATCAATTTAATTTATACAATTAAACAACGAAATCATTCCTGAAAAATAATAAAATACAGAAAATTCTATAAAATAGTATAAATTGCTAATACATACAAAATAACGAGGGTCCCAGAAATGCGGTCCTAAAAAACTGCAGCCTTATTGCAAGAATATCCTACTAAAAAAAAGAAGGTATACAGCATTACTAGTGAAGTCTGATTCACAAGCAAATGACTCAAATCAACTTTTGTTGATTACTTTTTAGGGAATCAACAACATAGAGCATGAGCAGTGTAGTCTGATTCACAAACAAATGACTCTTATGAGCTGGTTCTTTATATTAAATCAAAAGCATACAGCGCAAGCAGCGTAGTTATAGTCACAAGTAAATGACTCCTATGAACCGGTTCTTTATATTGAATCAAAAGCATACAGCAGGCTGGTGTAGTCCAATAGGGAAATGAATGACTCTTATAAGCTGCCTTTTTTAAAATAGATCAAAGCATAAATTAACGGTTTTTTATTTTACACACAAATAAAAGCAGACAACAATACAGTGGAAAACTATTTGCACTTTCTTCTTTTTATACATTTCTCCCTCACATTTAAAAAATCCAAACAAAAACCACACAACGAGTAACAATCCCCGCCCCCCGGCAGTCCTCAAACAGGTTGTTTAATCAGCTCCATTAATCTAGGACGGGCGCCTGAATTTGACGTATGAACATGAATGCTCGTCTCCGCTGTCTGCCTGCGGCTTTTTCCTCCACAGATCCTTCATAAACTATTCAGATAGCTTCATGTCAAATATCATTATAGGAACACTAAGCTGATTAAGATGATGGTAAATGCTGACGCAAATGTG
This sequence comes from Chrosomus eos, assembly GCA_036326025.1. Classification (NCBI taxonomy): domain Eukaryota; kingdom Metazoa; phylum Chordata; class Actinopteri; order Cypriniformes; family Leuciscidae; genus Chrosomus; species Chrosomus eos. The sequence continues at coordinate 15,576,297 of CM070840.1, forward strand.
TCCGTCTTAGAATAAGTGGAAAATTAATCTGAGAGATGCGTAAATCTTGTTTGGCGAGGGTTGTTCTCAAATTTGGGTGTAGTTTAACTGCATTCAGACATGAGGTTCATCTATTTATGATTAGATCCATGTTTAGAGAAGAATGGGCTCTATGCACGGCGGTATTTCCGGTGAAGGGTTAAGGATGCTCGATAATTTCCGCCGATCGTAGAGTCCAATGCAATACCAAGAATTTATATTGAATTTAATACTCCATGGTTATACTAAAGAAACGTTAGTCACAAAAACAGACAAAACAGACACCCCTCGTTGTGTTTATGCTTCTTTTTAAAATTATATGAAATAAACATAACTATATATAAAATTACATCTAAACATATGAATGTTTCGTTTCAAAGACGAGAGGACAGTACATTTTGAAGACTTTGCCATAATCCCGTTTTCCTCAATTCTCCTCCGCTTTAATCTCCCCAACCGGAAACGGAAGAGCATCCTTGCGTCAAATGCGGAACTTATGCGTTCATATAGCCTATTGCAGAAATATTGAATGCAGACACATATTGTGCTATTATGTATGTGGCTCATTATAGCAATTAGTCATGCTGCAAATGTGTTGAGTGCCATAAAAAGAGATTAAACAAAAATATGTTGTATTAATGTGTTAAAAAACACTCGACGCAGCCTTGATTTAAAGAATTCATATTCAGGTGTGTAATATTTTTTAAATAACATGCAGCAACTTCCAAGAGCTTACTGTCTTACTCCTTAATCCTAGTTTATTGACTGAGAGGGGAAAGTTGCAAATAAATCTGAAAGTATAAATCTTTATAGCATACAGTTGCGGTTTGACTCGGTGTCGTCAGCAAGTCTGTGTATGTGTGATTTCGTCTGGTTTGAGTTACAGTCTGCGGCGTGCTGGTGAGGTTAACGTGGTTTGTTTCTTCTAACCCTCAGCCCAAGGGCTCCGGTAAACTGGCGTCAGGGGAAACTGCTCGGTCGGGGCGCTTTCGGCGAGGTCTACCTCTGCTACGACGTCGACACGGGACGCGAGCTGGCGGCCAAGCAGGTGCCCTTTGACCCTGACTGTCACGAGACCAGCAAGGTTAGTATGAAGTGGACTCAG